>OX235279.1:4656229-5147518 GCA_944472155.2 Trichobilharzia szidati
GACGACAGTTGAGTTGAGTTGTGTTCACGTCTCAAAAACGAAACGGTATTAATCACTAGGATTGCAAATGCAGGCAGATAACGAGTCCGGAGCAAGACGAAACATGAGTCTTGGATTCTATTGGCCCAGCTACCACCTTCATCAACAAGTAATAAATAACAATTTTGTTGATGATAATGTCCAGTAAAGAAAACGAAAAAAATGGCTGATGTAATACTCTACCCCTGATGTATCGGCTTCATTCGGTATTAGATAGACTACATTGTTTTGTTTCAAAGGCTTCATAGGATTGATCCTTCAACCGACAAAGCTTGTTTCTGATTGAGTTTGTGGTTATTTCGAATTCCAGCCACTTTTATTCCCGCCTGCCTTGTTAAGAATTCTGCGTAAGGTGGTTTTTCCGAGGTTCCTTCCTTGTATGGAATTACTACTGATGACTTAGATTCCTTATTGTTGGTGTTGTCTTGCGCATGTTTGACATGCATTTCGTCATTAATATTATTATTATTATTGTCACTATCACTACTATCATTATTTATTTTATTTTTATTTTTACATTTCCCTACATATTTCCTGACTGATTTATCAGGGTAATTATTAAGCTTAACTTCCTGTCTTAGATTTTCCTTGGTACTACTTAGATTTTATGCTCTATTGTCACTTAAACATTTCACCAATCCTATTTTGACTGACATAGGATGGGACGATCGGAAATCCAAATATCTGTTTGAATGTGTGTGGGTTTCCTGTAAACACACACTAGTGTGTTTAACTTCCCATCTTCTTTCCTTTTTACTCTGCAATCTGATATTGGCAGTTCCCCTTCCTGACTTTCCAATTCATAAGTGAATATATCTGCTACAACTGGGGATATTAGTGATCCCATGGCAACCCCCTCACAGTTTGTTTGTATATTTTCCCTTGGAGGAATTTAGATACTGTGGAAGTCAGGCATAGCAAGCTGCACTCCCAGCCAGCATTATGTCGTCCTCAAGTGGCACTTTCGTCCTAAGTTCGAGTTCTTGGTCAGAAATGAGTTCGTTTCTGACTGCCTCTATAATGCCATATTTATTATCGGTTTACGTGTATATAAACTGACAATGTCAAAACTAACCATTTTCTCTTCATTATCTAATTTTAAATTATCTAATCCATCTATGTTTTAGTTCATTAGAATTTGTTAGTCTTGATGATTTTGAGTGGCTTTTAAGGGGGGATTTAATATCATGGCTAAATATATTTAGATAATTCATAAGTAGGTGAATTTCTAAAATCAACTACAGATCTGTCTAACAGGGCATTCTGACTTATGAACTTTAACAACACCATACATCCTACTGGGGGTTATTAGTTTTGGGCATTAAATTATACCAGTTAGAAACGGCTTGATTCGGTTTCTGCTTTATTGTGTTATTTACTGATGCACGAATGATGCAATACGCCTGATATATGCGCTTCCAACTACATTAATTGTGAATACAATAGACTAATAAATAGAGCTGTTGCATAAAGGTTATACACTTTCTAAACGTTCTAAAAGTTGAACACAGAATCCGAGAACGAAATCCCATTTTTGGACGTCTTAGAGGAATCAGGAAAATCAACTCACACAGACCAAATACTGAATTATAACAGCAACAATCCAATAACACACAAACACTATTCAAGAGAGCCAGGACTCATTGCAGCACTCTCACCTTAAGGAAAATTGAGGAAAGATATCTCATGGACGTCTTCCAGAAAGAATGGATGGATATCCACGGAATTTCATTAAAAGACATCTGCAAACAAGCCAACCTATCAAACCAAAAGACTCCAAAGAAAGCACAAAGAAAATCGCCCTACCATATATAAAACACGACATCTCACAAATCACTGCAACAATCTTCAAACCTTTAGGAATTGACGACACACACAAACCAACAAAATCACTTCACTCAGCTGGCTCTATGTCAACCAAAAGACAGACTCAACAACGAAAGAAGATAAAACTAACATCATCTACAAAATAAATTGTAACAAGTGCGGAAAACACTACATTTGCAAAATTGGACGTCCCTCCTCTTCGTCTTCGTATACACGAACATAAGCTAGCCGTCAAAAGACATGACATCCACTCCCTCACTCATATCGCCTCGCTGCATGCAGAAAACCACGGACATCAATTCGACTGGGGCAACCAACGTTCAAATATTAGACAGAGGAAACAACACCGAAAGTGCTAAAGAATTTTTAGAAGCCTACCTGGTATTCCAGTGAATCAGCAATCAATAGACACATCGAGATAGACAAAATTTATCAACCGATAAAAAAGGAAACTTCACACACACAAAGGTTCAAAGTTCAAGTCAAAGAAACAATCAGTACCAAGACAAGTAGCCTAGAAGATGTGAAAACACACAGTAGTAACCCATCACGTCCAAGGTCACCGACCAGGAGAGATGATTAATAAACTCACTCGTGGAGAAATCGAAAAGCTCACTTCAATTCAAATTGAAGTGTAAGCGCTGAAGGAAGATGTCGCCTAGTGGTGGGGCGATGAAAGCTTCGCAAATTAACCATCCATCCAGCTAGCTCAGAGAACACAACCACATCAAAATCATCCACCTGAGCTACAAATCTTCTCCATCATATAGATAGTACATTTGTGTGTGTGTGCGTGTGAGCGTATTGGGAATTCCCAACGGACTGTACAGGTGTTTTAACCACTGGGGATTGAACCAGAACACTTCCCACAAACAAACAACGCATGCATCCTTTAAATTAAAGCAACAACACACACACACAAACTGAGATCTGTTCAGACACTTTTGGCATAAAAAACTACATACAAAATAATCAATATCACTAACCTTAAGTTTTAAAGGTGATGTAACACCGTTGAAGTTTTTCGAAGAAGCTGTTTGAGAATCGACCATCTGTAAAGAAGGAAATCTGAGCTTAATGTAAAGTGCTCGCACACACACAATTCTAAAATAAAACGGCATAAATAAATAATTTTTTTATTACAGCTTGATTCCACACCGTATTTTTTGGTACAGGTATGGAATTTTCAACACGTGATATCGGTAGCCCAAATTTTGCAGGCCGACCATAGATATCAGGTGTGCGTCGGCAGGGGATCGAACCCCACACAATGTGCATGATCGGCGAGAGTCAAAACCGCTGTGCCACCGACGCACAGTGAGCACAATGACCAGAAAACTCTTATTCAAAAAGTCATATTTACGACTTAGACTAACAGAATTCATCAACGAAGGATACGGTGCTATTGCACAGCGTCAGATGATTGCCTTGACGTGATGGTTAGGCTTGCCTATGGTGAACACCTAACAGGCTATTCTAAATGTAATGAATATTCATTCGTGGGCAAGGTTCAACACTAGCATCTCAAGGGGTGTGCGAACGCACACGAGTGACCTTCAGTCGACCGATCACACAAATGAGGAAATTTTGCACAAAAATTCACTTATAATTAAAAGAAAATGCATGAAAACACACACAATAAACAGGGTATCTTACTCTGGCATGACTTGAAAATACGTCCCAGTTATAGAGAGGAGTGTCAGTTGCTAAGTTAGACTAGTTTATGTACATGGATTTGTGGTGAGAGATGGTTGCTAGCCAAATTGGTTGACAGTAATTGAGGTCAAAGTTCAAGATGGACAGGCGGATACAGTTAACATATTGATGAACTGACACAGCCACAAGAGATGCAAGGTTAACTTTGTGTGAGAAACAACCAATCAACAGACTGTATTTTCTACTAACATTAACGTACAATTATGTACATCAAAATCTATAAATACGTGTTGATTTTCCGTAATAAACGTTCTGTTGCCTGGCCTTTGTCTTCTGTTGTTACAGATTCATCGAGGTGACTGAAGATGAGCCGTGTTTTGTGAATCGTTTATCTCTATTATCCAGTTGTGTAGTCTTCCCCAAAAGCCGCCCCCAACCGGTTGAATTAATATGGTTTCCAGTAAGAGGATCGACAAATCAACTTAATCACAAATGTGGGTGATAAAACTGTTTTATCATTTATTTTAATTTGCAAATTTAAAAAATAAATGACATCAACTCAAAATCTATCCCTAATCGTAACCCTAACTCCAATACTTACCTTAATCCTAATCCTAACCCTAACGAGCCATTAACACATTGTCCAAACAGTACTTAAAAGAGTGATCTGGGTGAAATTTGCTCCTAAGTTGGTGAATAGCACATTGATATTTCTTTCAGCTATGATAATGACAGGTGCCGTTAGCCAACGACTAGCATGCGTTCAAGGTCATTGGAGAGAGAGAGTTCACACTCCTAGGACGCTATTGTTGAACTTCGCCTATTCGTGAAGGAAGACCTTATCACGCTAGAAAGGTGAGTTGTACAGACTAGAAGTGGTTTCCGTCATTGTATAGGTTGCGCATACACACTATGTATGTTGTAGATTTGATATCAAAGTCATGCTGTCGTAACACCACCACCAGTAAAATGTTTTCCTCGAACGACTACTACTACTACTGCCTAGACATTCTGGAAAGGAAGCGTTGGAAGCGACATAAGGATTTCAGGGAAACCTCGGAAACTTTACGCAGAATTCTTAACAATACTGGCAGGAATGAAAGCGGCTGGAATTCAAACCAACCACAAACTCAATTAGAAACAAACTTTGTCGGTTAAAAGAATCAATCCTGTGGAGCCTTTAAGACTAAACAATTCAGTTTATGTCCGCGGTGATTGTCCGGTCAAATACATAGGTCAAAGTAGTAGAACAGAGTCAGTGAGTCAGACTAGGGAAACAGCATAAAAACCTAGCAGCAAAATCTAGATTGGTTGAACCGAATAAGATAAGAAATCTACAGAACAGTTCAGCTATACCACTCACTTAATGAAATCACGCGCAACTATACAATAGGCTGGATGGGATAAGATGACAGTTTTAAAATGCAGTATAACAGGGTGTAGGGAGGGAGAGATTGATAACAACAGAAGTTTTGTTTATTGAATCAACTGAGAGAGAATACACGTAATAGGAATGATTCAACACCTGTCCACACAGATATCTGGAAAATTCTACTACTCCAATGACGACGACAAATAGGAGAGGACAAAGGAAACTATAAAACTCTAGTTTCGAAGTCGTGTGATTATAATTGCTGATATGATTATGAACAGTAATAAATTTTGTTCGAAACTGTTTCATCCAGTAAATACTAATGCTGCTTCACTAACTGTGTCGAATATCTAATAAAGAAACTAATATGGAATAGACATGAAGATTTCAGCTGTTGACATTCAATCCATCGTGTTCGTGTGAAGTTGGAGCAACATATTGTCAGTGATTTAATTAAGTCAGTTGGATGTAGTGCTCAGTATACAGGGAAATACACTGAGTGACGTTGTGAAGCTTTATATCGATTGAGGTAGTTAGAAAATGTGTTTCGCATGCCAAGCCATCCGCTTTTCTCATCAAGAAACTTATTTGGAGAAAAGACTAAATTGGGAAGTCATGAAAAATTCCCATTCGAACATTAATAGACAGAAGACCAGTAGTTCAGCGAAGAGTCTCTTTTCGGTGGCGAATTCATTTTCTTAGCTGTACAACCGCAAATATATGCATGGTTGTTTTGTATGTGTGTGTGTACATTAAATTTGTCAAACGAAATTACAATTATTAAGTTCAGATGAATTGGATGTTGATATAAGAGAGTAGTGTAACAAAAGTGATGAGTTGTCACAAACGATTGTCAAAGAAGAGTTACGTAATAACATGAATAGTTTAATGAAAGAATCGTACTCAGGGTGTACATGGAAACAAAATATATAGAATTACACAAGGGTTTTGAGCAGAAAAATAAGCATGCAAGCAAAAGTTAAGTCAAATCAACGGAGTTGTTACCATGAGAGTAGAAGTGGTTGAATAATTTTCTTTTGTATGCACAGTTCAGTTCTGGTTCTTCCAACTGAATAGCTAGGGCTTCTGCAATGCAAAGAAGACGGAATCGTACTGTCTTTGAAAGGTTGTTCCTCACTTTGTAGATAGATTACTTTGAAGAAGGAGGAATTTGTTGAGATGGAGATGAAAATGAATTCGCCGAAAAGAGACTCTTCACTGAACTACTACTGGTCTTCTGTCTATTAAATTGGAAAGAAGTTACGGAATGATAGCAACAAGGCATTAGTGCTAATCCATTAGACCCCTTCTCAACTGTTTGTTGATTTAAGCCATTTATGGTGTGAAGAGTTCTTGGCATGCTAATATCCAATGGTTAAGAAGATTTGCTTGAAAAATTCAAATGAACTGTCTGTCGTCAAGATTTGACACAGAAAAGTTCTAAAATATTTGAGCGCCGAGTGAGAAGTAGACATTTGTAAAAAAATTATATTTGTAAAATCTCAGCGAGATTGAAATGAGTAATTCCAACGTTTCCTCTGTGTTCGTCGCAATCTGGTCCGAACTTCTTCAGGGAAATCAATCGAAATTAACATAAGAGGGATTTACTTATAAAAGGAACATCACTTGTTTTTAAAAACTTTGTCCAATCATGAGTCATAAACACAAGTATTAATAAGTTTAACAAAATTTTATGAGCTGTGATCAAAATTTGACCTCGGACCTCTTACAAATATTGGTCTAGCTATGTTAAACACTTTAAACAGTGTGTATGTGTGTGTGTGTGGGTGAACAGTTGTAAAACACTTCTTAACGTTTCCATAAGAAGATATGGACAGTCGAGAATTTTGACCAAGTATTAATAATAATTAGTGATACATATTCATTTTTTATTTATTAATCAGGATTTCCTATGCATCAGCTAACATCACACCTTCATGTCTGTTCACACTGTTAGTATATCTAGAATTTTATGATTAGACGTATATTTTCAAAATTATGGTGTTTAGGATTATAGTTTAGTAGAAGCACCCTGTCGAACTTATTGCTTTGTCTTCTTCTTTCTGAAGATTGAGCTCCTTTATTCAACCTACTGGAGTTGTCAGGTGGCAACATGTTGACAGCATGGCTTAAAATCTTTCACAGTGGTGTAGATGTATATGATAATAATAATTTTAATATAATAATATATATATTATAATACATAATTATAATAATTTTAAATTATCACAATATCTATAAAAAGAATAATATTTATGTTACATGGAGGATTTCATCATGAGCTGACGTCAGTTAGGGAAGCACTGGAAAGTTTGGGAGCACTGGACAGCTGTTTCGTCCTACTCTGGGACTCTTCATCAGTACGGGTTCGAAACCCGGTACCTTCTGGTTACAAGGAGAGCGAGCCCGTGGACCATTGAGCCACCGGGACCCGTTCCAATATTATATTGATGTTAGTAAACCAAAAAAAGACACTGGTTCGTTCAGTGGTAAAAGTGACCTCGCTGACCAAACACACGCAGCCTGGAGTTCAGTTCCCGCACGACGCACTTCTACATCTGGTCTATTTTATTAGCCAATAGTAGATATGGTTGATGTGTAATCACATGACGTCTGTCTTTGCTTTGTCAGTCTGATATATTTCGCCATGTGTTTATTGATCGTTAGTTATTCCATTATAACTCACAATATATCTATCTTGTCTGTCCATTAACTAAATAAACAATGTATGACCTTGGTCACGTGACATTACAACCAATCAGAATCTAGTTGGTGGTGGTAAGAAAAACTACCTATCTATCATCTTATTGGTTCATGTGTGTTAGTTTAGTTATTTTCTATATACTCTTGTATTGTACAGTTAATTCACACACTTTCCTACTTGGGTACTGTTCCACTCACTCACTCACTCACTCTTGTGTGACAGTTAATCTTCCCTTGTTGGAAAATACACGTATCCATTCGTGAACGTGGTGTGGTGGTCTTCTGATTTTCCTCTTTCGCGTCAGGACAAATTAACTACTACTCAGCAATACCAGTCTGTACACCGTATCGTCCGTTATATCTCATTAGCGCGCATATTTACACTCGGTCACACACCATAATATTGGCGAAGACACCATAATAATAGTTAAGAAACATAAGGTTTGTCGTGAGGGCTAACGATCCTACCCATTAAACACTAATACTACTGTTTAGTGAAATTTCAAGGCTGCAGTCATATTTTTCCACTTAGGAAGCAAATGTATGAAAAGAAAGGAGTATATTGCTGAAATCGACGAAGACCGACACACACAGGCTAAGGCTGAAGAATATTTGACCTTATCTAGAACAAAAATTTACTGAACTAATAATATCAGTGATATCAAAGATTAGTTGGATAATTTCATCTTGAGTTAACATCGTTTAGAGAACCATTGGAAAACCTGGGAGTACTCGACAGCTGCTTCATCAGCGTAGTTTGGAACTCTCCAGCAGTACGCACCCACCACCATGACTCGAACCTAGGACTTTCTGGTTGCAAGGCGAGCGAGCGCGACCACTTCGCAATGTCTACACCAATAGGGTACAACAGGTCAGAGGGGTGAGGACAAATACTCTCCGAAGAAATTGGCTAGTGTCAGTGTCGTGAATTCGCAGAACTTAGAATTCATGCGATGGCCATTGGATCAGGTCCCAGTGGCTTAATGGTCTACGAGCTCGCTAGCCTTGTAACCAGAAGGTCGTGTTTTCGAACCATGGTGGTGGGTCGCACTGATGAAGAGTCACAAGCTAGTCTGACGAAACAGCTGTCGAGTACTCCCAGGTTTTCCAATGGCTTCCTCTAACTGATGTCTGCTCATGATGAAATCATCCAACCAATTAAACAAAATCCCCCTAACAAAACTAAATACTTCAAAAAATATCAAAGATTATTATTTCCACCTACCTGTAACTGTTGCTTCTCACTTTTATTTTGCAAGCAGGTGAATGGGTGGTGGTGGTGATGAGGGGTTGTAAAGTAAAGAATATCCTATTTCACTTCGCTTATTTTCGATGCGTATTATTCAACTGTGTAAAAAAGAAGCTAAAAAGTGATGAGATCATTTGATTAGTGTATAAAAAAATGTCGTTTTTTAGGCGATAATTCATCTCATCACAATGAAACACACAAAAATGTAAACAGATTTCAATGTTATTATTATACAAAGATTTAAAATTCATAAATAAATATAACACTGGCTGCCGGGTGGGGGGGGCAGTTAACACACCGCACACATCATAAACAAGCTGCGTGCTACTACCGTAACCACAGAAGACAAGGGCCAGGCAACAGATCGTTTATTAAGGAAAATCAACACATATTTATAGATTTTAATGTACATTATTGTTAGTAGAAAATATTGGTTGTTTCTCACAGAAAGTTAACCTTGCATCTCTTTGTGGCTGTGTCAGATCATCCATCCATATGCTAACTGTATCCGCCTACGCAAAGCCTTTGTTCTCATTTTCTCAGCACCACCAATATTGGGGACATAAACATTGACGTCGATTACTGTCTACCAACTTTGGCTAGCAGCCAGCTCTCACCACACTACTAGTGTACTTCCGTGAGACACAATTGTAGGTGAATATATAAATCATGAAATCTTTAATTTACATTCTATGATTAACTGATATAAGAATAAAACTTGTGCACTGTGGTTATGGTAGAGTATAATTCCATTATGGGTAAAAATTTGTTTTGATAAAGTCTCACAGTGTTATCCAGTGTCACATATTTACTGATGACCACGTTTCGAGCACAATTTATTACTGCTCATACTTATATCAAGGCACTGACTCACACAATTTTCTAACTTCGTTTATATAATTCCATCACTATTTTTCATCGCCTGATTTGATTGGTAGTAGTGGTGTTCTCCATATTTCCTGCATGAGTGATGAGCCGTTCCTATTCCACGTGTTGAGTGTAGACTCGATTAACCAGCTAGGATTCAGTAATCAGTCTCTCTCTCTCCACCCACCTAGATTACTTTTCAGAATTTTAACCCTCTCCTTCCCACCCAATTGTGTGTTAGTACATGCAGTAAAATGTAGTGCTGAGCTGTCTTCTAAATTATTTATCTTCTCGGGTGGGGTCAACCATTCTTGCCTTAGCCACTAAATTCTTATGTTCCAACAATCTGATTACACTTGACAAATTAGTTTGACCTATGTAGGTGGTTGACCTGACTCACAGTGATTGCAGGGTATTTTGTAAATTGTATTATTTTGTCTAATTGGGTCAACCGACAGGGTCATTTACCCTACACAGATTGCGCACTCCAAGGGAGTTTTTAGGTTTGAATGGCACCAGCCTAATTCCAGCTCTACCAAGAATCCTACATAGGGAGTGTCACAGATGTCCCCTCTTTATATGGTATAACAGTAGATGAATTATATTTTCTCTCATTTATGTTATCATTACTAGTTTCACAATTATTTTTAATTTCCTTTCAAAAACACTCGTCTTATTTCCCATCTGATTGTATTTGATCAATAACACTCATACTATTATCATTATTATTTCTGAATGTACATTATCCCATATTACTGATTTGTATTCAAATGTCTAATCATCAATTCCACTCATGTATATAAATGAAGGAAGACGAAAGTTGTGTGAGTCAGTGAGTGAGTGACTTGATATGATGATTATGAGTGGCAATAATGAATTGTGCTCAAAGCGTGTAGTCGCATCAGTTAATATTACTTACTGTATAGCACTACACACACTGTGAGTGACAGTTTATCAAAACAGAAAATCTCATCCAAAATTGACTTATAGCACAAGTTTTATGCTTATATCAGATTCTGAAATGCTGAAATTTTAGCGAATTGACGTTGCCTACTTATAAGTAGTAAGACAATAAATAGTAGAATAATTCAAGCTGGTAATTGAAAAGTTTAACGAAGAGTCGTTCCTTGTAAAACAAATTTTGATTTTTTTTCTGTTTTAAAATTCTCAATCTTTGATTTTTTTATTTTAATTTAACTTTTAGTTTGATGGATGTTAACTGCCCTATGCACTATGAATCCTGTATAACAACTGTAACAACAGAAGATAAGGACCAGCCAAACAGATCGTTTATTAAAGAAATAAACACACATGTATAGAAGGTTTTCATGTATATGTACATGTCTTCAGACGACCATACTGACGACCAACTCGCCTCTTCTCTTTCGAATTTCACTCGAACAATGGCTTGTCTAGTGGTGTCACTCACTTGATAGTTTGTTTCTTCAGAGTATGGCCAATCCAATCCATCTCCATTTCTTCCTGATTATTTGTTGCACAATCGGTTCTTGCTATTTTGGTTGCTTCGCCCATTGCCAGAGATCCCTGTTGCTGATGTTTTCTGGCCGACCATCTGATTCTGAGTATTGAGCGAAGGCAACTGTTAATGAAGGTCTGTAGTTTGTTTGAGGTGCGCTTTTTATGACGCGCTGGTCAAGTCTCTGATCCGTGTTGTGAGTAGCACTAACTGACTTCACATTGGAGTTGAAAATCCGGATCTTATTGTTGATGCTGAGTAGTGCTGTTGACCTCCACACAGAATTGATGAGAGTAGGGAAAGCTTGTCTTGCTTTCCTGATGATTCTTGCTTTGATATCCTCATCAGTTCCACCCACCTGTAGTTGAAACGATGCTCCCCAGGTCGGTGGGTAGGTAAAGGAGGTTGTTTCTTTCAGGTTCCTCCCATTTATGCTGGCTGATCGTTGTCTGTTGTTGTTGTTCTTGACCAATAATGTTCATCACCTCTGGTTTCTCTATGTTCACCTGAAGTCCTATCTTCTCTGTATGCTTCTTCTACCAACTTGTTGCTTTTCGCTTGCATATCTTCCAGTTTGTGGGAAATCAGACATACATTACCGGCGAAGTTCAGATCTTCCTAGTGAGTGTCAACTTCATGCCTGTTTCCTCGCTGCTCAGACCGCTGTTCGTCGCATTATCCAATCTACCGCAATCAGGAAAGTCATTTGCGATAGTAGGCAGCCAGCCAGCTTGTCTTACTCCTGTCTCCACTCATTCAAAAGAATTCCGTAAGTTTCCCGTTGTGGATTACTTGGCATGCGGCGTTGCCATACAACTAACTGTTGGATGAGATGTATAATTGTCGGTGGCACACCGTAGTAGCGAAGTAGTTTCCAAATCACCTCTCGATCGACGCAGAGCTATCGAAGGCCTTTTCAAAGTCGATGAAGTTGAGATGTTGAGAGATGTGACTGTCATTCCAAGCCTTGTTCAATGATGATCCGTAATGTGGTGATCTGATCAATACATGACTTGTTTCTCCTGAATCCAGCCAGCCTGTTTCGGTCGAAGTTTTTCATCCAGGTTGGCATGTTTGATTCTCTCCAAGATGATGCGGCTTAGTATTTTGCTTGGGATGGACAGGAGCATAATTCCGCGCCAGTTCTTGCATTGACTTAAGTCTCCTTTCTTTCAATCCTTGTGTACTTTGCCTTCTTTCCACACCATCTCCAGTAGTGCCGTCATCAAATGCACACGAAAGAAAAAGAAATTTAGATATTAAGCAAAAACGACAGAAAAAGGAGAGCCGGCAAAACGATGCTTGAAACGAAAAAAATCTAAATGAATATAGGCAAGAAAAGCAGCAAAAAAATAAATTCGCAAAGAGAAGGGGAGCACAAGATTTGATCATTCGAACAACGCGTGTTTCTCGATAAATCGGTCATCGTGAGTATCTCGTCTCGTCTCACAATATGTAGGCAGAAAACATCTAACCATGCCACAACATCTCCGATTTACACTGATGATTCGGTTCATTACGATCGAATTTCACTGGTTGTTGGTGCACACAGTGTTGATTCAAATTGACCAGAGATGTGTTGGATGTAGGTTTCCTAAAATGTGAGTTGTATCAGACAAGGTGAGTGTTTTGAACAGACTTGAGTGAAGGCCAGTCGAGCAGTCTGTCAGTCATGGTCACTCCTCAAAACGTATTCGAATTCTCTCACTCGCATCGTCTATCCATAAAGGTAAGCCATCTCCACCTTGTGGAAACACTCGGCTGCCTCTCGTTTGATGAAGACGTCAATATTCGAGATCAGATATTGGGATAGATCATGGAGTTTAGTTTTTAGTGCTCCATGAGTTCGAGCCTCCCTGGACATTACACCGTCTCACTTTGATTGCGTTCATGGATTGTGGGATTGTCGATCTCTTCCTCAACCGATCCATAGCACTAAGTAGCACAAAAAAAGACCTAAACGACGAGACAAAACAGATAGAAGAAGCGTTTACAATTCATTGGGAAGATAAATAAAGGCCAAAAACAAAATAAAAATAATTGTGTAACTAGTAATGATAACATAAATAAGAGAGAATATAAGTCATCCACTGTTATACCATATAAGGAGGGGACATCTGTGACACTCCCTACGAAGGATTCTTGATAAAGCAGGAATTAGGGTGGCATTCAAACCTACAAACTCACCCAGGGACAAGCTCTGTAGGTTAAAGGACCCGTTGGACACAATTAAACAAAATATTATAATTTACAGAATACCTTGCAATGACTGCGAGGTCAACTACATAGGTCAAACTAATAGGCCGGGGATAGTCAGAGTATCAGAACATAAGAATTTAGCTAAGGGAAGAATGGTTGACCCTACCGGAGAAGATAAGTAATTTAGAAAAAAGCTCAGCAATTGCACTTCACGCATTAACAAACAACCACACAATAGCATGGTGGGATAGGGTTAAAATTCTTAAGAGCAACATAGGTAGGTGGAAAAAGAGGTTGATTACGGAATTCTTGTTCATTGAGTGTACACCCAATACATGCAACAAAAGTGACTCAATGCAAGTACCAGAAATATGCAAGATATTATTACCTCCGGTCAAATCAGAAGAGGATAATAAATAATCTTTAAAAAAATTCTATTTCCATTCAAACACATCATAACATTCTAACAATTAACTCATTATGACTATAAAAACACTCGTCGTATTTCCCATCTAATAGTAATGGATTAATAACACTCGTACTATTATTTCTGAATGTACATTATCTCATATTGAATTTTATTCCAATATCTAATCGATTCCACACATGTATATAAATGAAGGAAGACGAAAGTTGTGTGACTAACTTGATATGATTATGAGTGGCAATAGTTTATGCTTGAAACGTCATCAGTTAATTTAACTGTACAACACTGTGTGATTTATTAAAATAAAATCCTATCCATTATGGAGTTATACTCTACCACAGTGCCCAAGTTTTATACTTATATCAATAAGACTCTTCCTCAACCACTATTGATGATTGTTTTCAATTATCTTCACTTGCAGTGGTCACACAGCTAATGATTTAATGATTTTCTTTTCTTTTATTTGCTCTTTTCTCTCACAGCGGCAGCAGGCGACTCAGGGTCGCGTAAGTGTTCGTTTTATTAGATTTAAGTCTCTGTTAAATATTTTGATTTGCATGTAATATTTCAGTATAGTAGCCAGAATTCGTAGGAACTGACTGA
This sequence comes from Trichobilharzia szidati, assembly GCA_944472155.2. Classification (NCBI taxonomy): domain Eukaryota; kingdom Metazoa; phylum Platyhelminthes; class Trematoda; order Strigeidida; family Schistosomatidae; genus Trichobilharzia; species Trichobilharzia szidati. The sequence continues at coordinate 4,670,649 of OX235279.1, forward strand.
ATGAAATTGGGCATTCTGTTAATAGTAAAACCCTTCTAATAATAATTAGTTACGTATCACATATATGGATAAGGAGTACGCCGATGTAATAAATTTCTCCCAGTGATGCTAGTCATACGCAGAGATTTCTGATTACTTTGAGCGGAAAATTCGTGCACTTGACATGCAATTCGTCCGGATCAAATGGAAGATGATGCTGTGGGACTCATCTCTACTGACTCCTAGTTAAAGGGTAGTAAATTGAATATTCCCATAATTCATTCAGAACAAAATGTTTAGAGCGAACAATTGTGGTTTCAATAAGTTCTTCTTCAGAATCTACAATTATAAATCCACTAATTAATTTAAGCATACAATAGCCAGCCAGCAAAGGCAGATTAGAATCATATCAGAAAGTGTATTGTGGAACAAGTATAAGATGGGATGGAACAATAGTCAGATAGTTTTATTTAATATGCATGGTCAATGAGAACATGGGACAAAATGAGATTGCAGTAATTTAATTTAATGATGTGTGTATATATTTAAATAAATATAGTCAACAGAAAATTCGGGTTTCGAGAGTGAGTGTAAACAGGGTGTCTGAGAGACAATATGAAAATAGACCAACGAATGGGGCGGACTAGACATAAGTTCAAGGTTGAAAATAACGACATGATTGTAAAATAATAACGATGATATGTTGGTGTAAAAATAAAAGTACTATTGGTGAATGATTGTCAAATAATAATAATAATGAATATAATGAAGTGGAATGAACAGGATATTGTAAATACGATAGCAAGTTAGAAAAGCACTACTTAAACCTAAGGTAATAAAATCATAAGAAAGGTCATGAAATCATAAAAGTCGAAAATGAACGTTTGTCAATGAAACAGAGGAATAGAAGAAGAAGAAGAAAAGAAAAGAAAAATGTGGAAGGAATTTATAGTGTTAATGGAGGATTTGTTGGCTTTATTGTAGGCCAAGGTAAACATAGTGGTTGAACATACTTCTTCTGTATACAAAGAAATGGTCTTCTGGTATTAATTGCCACCGCTTCAGCTACTGATAGAAGACGTATCTAGAATAAAATACAGGTGGATTTGAAATGCACTGAGAAGACCTTCAAATGATGTCCTGAATGAAAGCGCGCATGAACACGTACCTGTATGGTTGAGTGAAGGAGTAACCAAATGCGTAAATAGTGCATTCTTAGCCTACTTGGTAGATACGGGACACCAAATGAAACTTGACCAGGCGTTCTCAGTTATTTTTACCGCGTTCCTATTAATTTATCCAGAGGAGCTCGACTAAGTCTTCTATCAGTAGCTGAAGCGGTTGCAATTACTACCAGAAGACCATCTCTTTGTATACAGAAGAAGCATGTTCAACCTCTATGTTTACCTTGGCCTACAATAAAGCCAACAAATCCTCCATTAACACTATAAATTCCTTTCACAATTTTCTTTTCATTTATTCTTCTTCTATTCCTCTAATTCATTGACAAATGTTCATTTTCGACTTTTATGATTTCATGACCTTTCTTATGATTTTATTACCTTAGGTTTAAGTAGTGCTTTTCTAACTTGCTATCGTATTTACAATATCCTGTTCATTCCACTTCATTATATTCATTATTATTATTTGACAATCATTCACCAATAGTACTTGTAATTTCACACCATCATATCATCGTTATTATTTGACAATTATTCTAATTGTCGTTATTTTCAACCTTGAACTTATGTCTAGACCGCCCCATTCGTTGGTCTGTTTTCATATTGTTTCTCACACACCCTGATTACACTCACTCTCGAAACCTGTATTTTCTGTTGACTATATTTATATATATACACACACATCAGTAAATTAAATTACTTCATCTCATTTTGTCCCATGTTCTCATTGACCATACATTAAAACAAAAACTACCTGACTATTGTTCCATCCCATTTTATACTTGTTCCACAATACACTTTCTGATATGATTCTAATCTGCCTTTACTGACTGGTTATTGTATGCTTAAATTAATGGATTTAAAATTGTAGAGCTTAAAGGATAGTGAATGAAATGTCTGAATATCCAGACCATTTCAGTAATTAAGGAATTCGAATTAGTTAGACATGTGATAGATCATGGAGTTGACCTTTTTAATGCTCCATAATTTATAACCTCCTTGAACATTACACTGTCTGTCTCATTTTGATGCTATTCATATATTGTGGGATTGTCAATCTCTTCCTCAACCACTATTGATGACTGTTTTTTTTTCAATTATCTTCACTTGGAATAGTCAACCAGCTTACGTTACCATTATTATCCTTTTTCTCTTAATTCCTGTTTACACTCACAGCGACCGAAGCGGGACAAGTCGGGAGTAAGTTTTAATTTAAAGGGTTTAAATCTCTGTGAAATATTTTGGTTATATATAGCATTTCAGTATGGTAGCGAGAATTTGAAGGCAACGATTGAATGAAACTGAGGAATCGAGGCCTTCGAATGCTAAGTGACGCATCCAATAGATGCATGAGGATAAATGGGATGAGTGATAGTCTCCAGAATATGTTGTATTGCTGGAATGCTGCATCACATCAATGTATACATAGAGAGAAGTTGGTGATTTGAAATGCCTGCAGAAGGAGATTCCGACCTCATCAACTATAAGAGGATATGATCGAATGAGTTCAGAGGATATGTAGACAGAGGAGGGGGGGAGTAGCGTGATGATATGAACTACTGATTGGTGTGAGTAACTAGTTAACACTGACGAGGAACACTACTGCCTTCAAGCGAAACTGGTGCTATCTAAATCCCAAACGTTGTATAAGATGCTTGAAAGCAATCGGCTAGAGGAAGTGTTGCCTAGACGTAGGTTTCTTGCTAACTGGCCCTCCTCAGCTCATGTCTCACAAATCTGAGATTGGAACCCGCGTCACCCAGTGAATACTGAGGTTAGAGACGTTATCACTGAGCTATTGGGTATTGCAATCGACCTCCTGTAGTACTGTAGTGAATACTATGATTGGACACTAGTGAGTAACTAGTGTGATTTGTCTATGCCTTTCTTCGGTGCACATTCCATTCTGTCAGTCAAAAGGGTTTGTAATGTGGTAACGCTCAAGGCAACTTACTTTAACTTCCGATTATCTTGAAAGACCCATAAACCGACAGATACTATGCACGAGTTTTTGGCCACCATTCTAGGTATCTCGCCATCATGGTGTACATTGATTTGATGATATTAGATGTTTGGACTGGACACATCACACTAGTACTTGAATGGTGGTTTCGCTCGTTCATGGCCTACCTCTTCAATAGCATAGTCGCTGTGACTCAGATCACCGAGCCGAATCAGTTCAAACCATCTGAATTCTGTCCAGATGTCTACTTCGACGAACTGGGAATACGTTGACTCAATTTCGTCGTTTGCAAATTACTCATTTCGAGATGGGAAAACACACCACAGTTACTCTCAAAAATTGAAAGTGTTCACATCTCAGTATGTGGTAGAGCACGTTGACCGCTTCACTTACTTGGGAAGTACCATCAGCCAACGCCAACGGGTTTATCTCCGACGAAATCTCAGCATGAATACAGAGAGCTAGGTTCGCATACGCCCGCCAGTTTACGCCATCTCTGGAGTAGACGTGATATTCGACTATCGACTGAAGGGCGTGTGTACAGCTCAACACTCCGCTCCGTCCTTCTTTATTGCTGGCTGGCTGTGAGATCTGGCCATTGAGAGTGGAAGACATGAAAACGTCGGTTAGCCAGCTGTCTTTGATCATAGGTGTCTGCGTTCCATCTCCCCTGTCTAGTGGTATAATAAAGTGAGCAATATTGAGGTTGGGCGTCCGTCGATCGCTAGGTAAGGAGAGGAAATCAATCGACGAGACTGTGAAATTACATCGACTGAGATGGTTAGGACATGTGTTATGTATGCATGAATAGCCATCGCCTTCCTCGACTATAGGCAATGTTAGGTGACATTGGATTGGTCAGGCTGGAAAAGATAGAGCTCTCGGTGGTCAAACCGAAACATAGCTTCTTCATCGGTCAATGAAATCCACAAGAGTTGGTTTAAGTCAGCCATCTCCGTAGGAAGGTGTAGACTGGCTTCCTGACTGGTTGGGGTCCTCGGAACTGTTAAAACCAGTGAAGTCTGGAAACAATTGGTGACATGGCTCAAAATCGTTCTCAGTGGCGCAGATGCATCCACTCCTTGTGACTTATGATTTCCAATGAAACTATATTGTTCTTCGTTAATACTATATCTTTGTATCACACCTCTGTTTACTGTCCATATTATGCATTTCTCCTACCTTCTTCTCTTGCTTTGTGTGCTACATGGAGTGTGGAGACTTGAACTGCCGCACATTGGTGCAAAGTTCTATGTCGAAAACCGACCTACCAACCGACCGAGCTTGATTTTGTAAATGAAAATCAGGAAAGTTGGTGAAATGTTTTTGAATTAATGAGTCGGCGGGAACAGGTGCATTCTTAAGTGCAAGTATGCAAGTAATTCTGACATTGGAATTGTTTCATCTTTTGTGTGATGGTGGTTTATGTTTCTTGCTTGCTTCTCCCTAAGTATTCTATATGTTTTACGATTTAATGTTCGAGAAAATTAAAACAATTAGTCCCTTTGATAAATCTGAATAAGGCATTAAGAAGACAAATTTCGCCGCGAGATGATATCGTCATTTCGTAGTTTCTTTACAACCGCTTTACAACTAACATGGTTAACAATAATAAAATAAAATGCATGACAATTACTCAGTTAAATAGAAACAAAAGTACATATTAATGACCAATCATATTTAGATAGGTCAAGTAGTCCAGGGTAGGCGAAGATTGAAGTCTATTGATCTTTGTACAAACAGTTTAGGCTGTATGTGATTAATCCCCGAAGCGTGCTTCCATCACCTTCAATAACCTTGAATTAGAGTTGTGTGAAATAATTGTAAAACAGTCATTAATATTGATTTTGTGATCTGACATTAATAAGTGTTTTGCAATGGATGATGATGCTGGATTTCTATTCAGATTACTGGCGTTGGGATTTTCAATATGATTTAATAGCCATTTTGGAACATGTTCTTTCCGACGACATTGGAACATTCTGTTGGTTCTACCTATATAGGTGTGTGTCATCGCAACTGCAGGTGAACTTGTAGATACAGTTTGAAGTAGAGTCCACAGAATTTCGTCCTTTAATCGTAGGTACAGGGATTGAAAATGTTCGGCACGTGAGAAAAAGAGATGCGGCGTAGAATGTGCGTTTGATGGCTGACCGAAGTCTTTGAGCTAGCTGTCAACTGCATAATCTGGTCACCCTTGAATGGTAGGTAGGTTAATAAAGATAGCTTTTTTGGTACAGAAGCTGTCTTTTCTAGATGCGGTATTTCTTTACTGTGACAAGTGATAAAGTTTTTCGGATACCTATTAGCTAATGAAACTGAATGTTTATGTCGAAACTCATCCATCACTCGAACAAACATTTCACTAGGGAACGTTTATACCGGATAGGAACAAAACTGGTAAAATGAAGATATTGTCCAATCCATGTTTTTATTTAACTGAGTAATTGTCATGAACTTTATTTTATCTTATTATTGTTAACCATGGTAGTTGTATTAAGCGGTTGTAAAGAAACTACGAAATGACGATATCATCTCGCGGCGAAATTTGTCTTCTTCTAAATGCCTTATTCAGATTTAATGTTCATTTTATCACACAATCACTGGCTTGGTGGCGCATATATTCTACAGACTGACATGCGTAGTTGCATTCAATCACTCACGTCAAGGTATAAGTGTTTGCCAGCCAGCCAGCTAGCTAGATCGCTTGTGTTTCCTGATTTCCACTTATGTCATCAAGCAGTGGTCTTATTTGATAGTGTGGAAAATTCCCATATTATGAATTAAAAAGTCAATCTGAACGAAGAATATTCTTTTCAATACATCCCTCTCTTCAGTTTCCTACAACTATAAAATATATCATATTTGTTGTCGTTACAACAAAGGCCAGATATGCAGCAGGTACATTTTTAACGTAGAATAACAGATTAGCAGTTATGGGGTGTCAAAATAAATAGTCGTATTTGTGTGACAAACGTGTACTGAGCTGAATTCGATTTCAAAATATTTCGGTGAAACGGGAGAGAATGTTGGTGATTAGTCATAATAGATTTGTAGAGTGTGTGGGGTAGGAAAACTGACAAGTCAGTTCAAGGTTATAAAAGGTGTCAGGTGAGCGGCTAGTACAAAGTGGTCTGTGTTAAACGGGAGATAGTGAGACTGCAATGGGAGGTTCATAATGAGATAACGAATATGTGAAATGAAGCAACAGGTGGAGGCATATATTGAGAAAAGAGATAATATCACTAATAATAAGTCCGGATAGTATAAACGAAAAAAAAATTCTATAGTATTGAGAGAATGTTTGCATGAAGGGCATAAATTATGACGAATAATAATAATATTAATAATAATAATAAGCAAAGTAGAAAAACCAAGAGGGTTAAGGGGAAGGAGCACTCTTGGTGAGAAGAAGAATCATCAATCCAAGTTTGGCCACGGTAGGAACAGCGTCTGGACGTGTTCTTTTTGGATACGAAGTTCCGGTTTAGTCGATCTTATTGCAACAGCTTCAGCTATGTGTAGGAGACGTAAGCGAACTGTACGTGATAACGACTTCGGAATTCAGTATATAATCCTGAAAGCTGTGTTGACATCGATGCGAAGTCCAGTAGTCTCGACCAAGTGTGACAGGATCGAGCTTTTTATGCACTTAATTCCCTCCGCCAATGCTGAACCAAGGTGGTAAATGTTCTCGAACCCGTAGACGAACCTGCCTAATCATGCGCCCTATATAACTTGAACCACAGGAACAGTTGATATGGTATATGCATGAAGAAGAGCTAAGCTTAGGTACCTGCCGCATATCTGGCCCTTATTGTAACGACAACAAATACGTTATATTTTATAATTGTAAGAACCGGAAGAGAAATTATTGAAAAGAATATTCTTCGTTCAGATTGACTTTTTAGGTGGTCTTATTGTTGCCTGAATATATTTGCTATCCAACGGTAACCGTGATGATTTGTCACCTCGTGCTGTGAAATTTTCTGTTAACGTCTCTCCTTGTGTGTTAAAAGTGGATGTCAGTTCACTGTCGAGGAATTTACACATAGTGTGGTACATTCTACTATTCACGTCAGCATTCAGTGAAAGTTTGTTGACACTACGACATAAATAGTGACATATTTTGATCATGAAGTTTGTCTGACATCTCTGCAGACGTTCGTCCTCAGAGAGATGACTTACTGATTCTGTCTGTATTCAATTATCTTCGCTTTGAGTTGTCAACCAGCTTCTATTTTCATCACCTTGGTTTCTCACTTCTTTCCTTTTAACACTCATAGAGGATGGAGACGGAAAGTCGAAAGGTAAGTTTTGCTTTCATTCTATTCAAGTTTCTGTGAAATATTTTGGTTTGCATGTAAGATTTCAATATGGTAGCCAGAATTTGAAGGCAACGATTGAATAAAACTTAGCAATCTGATAATAATTGAGGCCTTCGAATAGTTAGCGGCGCATCAGATACGTGGATAAGAATAAATTGGATAAGTTGTAGTCCTTAAAATGTGTTGTATTGGTTGAATGCTGCATCTCATCAATGCATACATGGCGAGAACTTAGCTCCCTGTACCTAGGTTTCATGTCAGTTGTACCTCGTCAGCTAGTCTTGTCCCAAACATCATTGAAGGAACTCATGTCCCTTCCGAGATTCGAAGCCGCGCCACACAACGAATACTGCAATCAGACACGTTACCACTATTTGGGCTCGCGATTGACCTCTAATCCGACTGTAGTGATACTATGATTTAATATTATTATTATTGTATTCTTTAATTCCTACAGGAACATAGGGCTTCAGCCGTGCGTCTCTATTGCGTTCAGTTCTCCGCTCGAGTCTTCACCTGGCTCCAAGTCTACCTACACGTTTTCATTTCCTCTTCACATGACCTCCTCCTCCATTTCACACACCCTTGCACTGACAATCAACTCGCCGCTTCCCTTTCGGGTTCCACTCGAGCAACGGCTTGTCTAGTGACGTCACTTGATGGTTTCTTCAAAGTATGGTCAATCCATCTCCATTTCTTCCTGCTTATTTGTTTCATAATCGGTTCCTGCTACGTTGGTCCGCTCATTGCCAGAGATCTCTGTTGCTGATCTTTTCCGGCCAACTGATCTTGAGTACTGAGCGAAGACATTTGTTGATTAAGGTCAGTAGTTTGTCTGAGATGCTCTTTATGACGCGCTGGCCAAATCTCTGATCCGTATAGTAGCACTGACTTCACATTGGAGTTGAAAAACCGGATCTTATTTTTGATGCTGAGTAGTGCTGTTGACCTCCACACAGACTTGATGAGAGTACCCATTGAGTCATGAAGAAAATAAAAGACAGACTCAGCGAAGAAAATTTTCTTTATCGACGAAATCATCTTCAGAGGCTGTACAATCGTATTTATACTTACAAAAATACATAGTGGTCTATTATTGAGTAATAGGGGGTGACATAATTGATATAATTACTCAGAAGTGGCTTTAGAAGTGAAAATTAGAAGTTGAAAATTACGTGGTACTCAACGGCAAAAAGATAGAAATTTGATAAGGTTAAAATTGCTATTAAGTGAGAATAAAGGTATTTCAGTGTCAATTTAACAAGTGTGAAGAGGGTGTGAAAATCTACAAAAGGAGCATATGAGAGTGATAATAGTGTGAATTAATTATTAAAGCAAACTCTCATATGCTCCTTTTGTAGATTTTCACACCCTCTTCACACTTGTTAAATTGACACTGAAATACCTTTATTCTCACTTAATAGCAATTTTAACCTTATCAAATTTCTATCTTTTTGCCGTTGAGTACCACGTAATTTTCAACTTCTAATTTTCACTTCTAAAGCCACTTCTGAGTAATTATATCAATTATGTCACCCCCTATTACTCAATAATAGACCACTATGTATTTTTGTAAGTATAAATACGATTGTACAGCCTCTGAAGATGATTTCGTCGATAAAGAAAATTTTCTTCGCTGAATCTGTCTTTTATTTTCTTGATGAGAGTAGTGAAAGCTTGTCTTGCTTTTCCGATGATCCTCGCTTTGATATCCTCGTCAGTAGTGTTCGCCTGTAGTTGAAACGATTCTTCCCAGGTCGGTGGGTGGGTAATGGAGATTGTTTCTTTCAGGTTCCTCTCATTTATGCTGGCTGATTGTTGTCTGTTGTTGTTGTTGCTGTTAATGGTGTTGGCCAGGAATCTTCATCACGTCTGTTTTCTCTATGTTCATCTGAGGTCCTATCTTCTCTGGATGCTTGTTCTGCCAGCTTGTTGCTTTTCACCTGCATATCATCCAGTTTGTGGGAAATCAGACAGACATATATAATCGGCAAAGTCCAGATCCTCCAAGTTTTTGTGTGAGTCCCTTTTATGCCTGTTTCCTCATTGTCCGCTGCTTGTCGAATTATCCAGTTTACTGCAATCAGGAAAATCATTGGCGATAGTAGGCAGCTTTATCTTACTCCTGTCCTCACTTCGAAGGGTTCCATAAGTTTCCCGTTGGGCACTAGTCAGTAACTAGTGTGATGTGTCTAGTCCCTTCTTTGGTGCCCATTCCATTCTATCAGTCCGTCAGGTTTGGAGTGTGGCCACTGTCTATTCACTTTACTTCAAGTTCGCATTATCTCCGACGACGCTCGATCCGACAGTCACATGGAAAATATTTACCTTAACTCCAAAACAGAAGGAACAAGAAGAAGTTGTATTGTTCTGCAGTTAAATTCCATACTCTATAAAAATTCTATAAACAAATGTTTTACAAGGAATATATTGTACTTTTATTCGTATTTCGTCGTCTCCTTTCAACTTGTATACGACCGAATCATTCGCGCCTTCGAGTTACCTGCCAATGTCGACCAAGTCCAATGTTCAAACTTTCAATGTTCACATTCACTTACATTTCCCGGCAAAATAGTGTCCATCCCTTTTTTCTATCCTGGCGATTACCGCGAACTGAACTGCCAACTCGGGAACTTGGGACACCAGAAACTAGGCTTAAATGAAAAGCAAAACACATGCCCAACACACAACAAGCACACTACATCACGCCAGTACGCCTCCCCTGCGTTTAGGATCTTCCTCAGTGATCGGAACTATCCTTCGCCCTCTGTCAACAGTACGACCATTGATCTGGTCCTCGGGGTGTTGGTTGCTTCATGTCAGTCTGGTACAGTCCCCCTCCTCGGCTTATCGAATCGCGTACACTGACTCTAACACCAATCGATTCGTTCACATTTGGAGAAGACTAGAAACGACTTCAGAAGTACTTACAATAACATTTCAAGATGATTCACACAATGTGACAACTATAAAATTAACCAACCATCAGATGAATTTGAACCCACTCTAGTACTTAACACAAATATATGAACAATCAATACATCAAATGTTGTGGATTTTGCCTTGACGAGCTACCCTTGAAAAACTGTAGGACTTACAGCAGTACGCCTACAACCCTTCTCAAGTTGACGCCCTACGTTGAAAAATCGTCGCAGAGTTCATTTCCTCACCTCCTTCTATCATCTATATCCTCAACTGTGAATGGTGACACACCCATGAAATTGTATCGTGGAATGTAGATGACTAACAAACATACGACATATCTGACCAACCAAGCGAAGGCACAGAGTAATTTACACCAAAGATCATAACATTCAAATAGTAACTTGAAACCTGAAAGAACTTTTATTGGTGCAAGTCAGTTTAAAAATTACCCTCTCGTACACAGTTGCCTTATCATCACTAAAATGGGCACTGAATTTCGTCCCTTCGAACGGACCGATACTAGCATAATCACAGCTCATGGACTTTCCTTTCACTGAGGATGACAACACCAACGACGACTGACTGTTACAAGTTGGTCAACTTGGCGGTGCATCAGAAGCTGTTGTTTTTCGACCTTCAGAAGGTTGTCTATTCGGAGGATTACCACCATTGCTATCCTTTATGATTAGCTCCAGTTTAGCATTAACATCTGTCGATAAATGGACTACACGCGGATCATTAACACTGACGGTCTTTTGATTATCCATACTTTCTGCGACCGCATCTGCGGTTAATTCTACTTCATGTTTTAGTTGTACAGAACCTTTGTTAAACTCAGTTGTAGTAGGCATTCTGCTCACCTCATTATGATCCGCCAAAGACAAATGTACACTATCTTGATCATTGTCACAAATATTCACTTTACCGCCGTTTGTATGATCGACTTCATCATTTTCAACATCTTTAATAACAGCAGTAGATGACTTGAGTTCCTTCTCATGATTCCTTAGAGGCTTTATCCTTTTACTCCGACTAGTAATACCTCGTAAACTTGTGGAATCAGAACTGGACATTGAAACTGTAACCCTCTTCTCATGCACAAACTGCGGTGTCGTCTGAGACACTCTTTTCAACAATGGATTACCAGTTACGACTACAGGCTTCTTCACCGCACCATTATCGATACACGATTCGGAGTCAGAACACGATGACGCTGACTTCACATTTAGCTTGCCACTAAACTTGTTCGTTGCTTCACAGTTCGCCTTTGTATGCACTTCTTGCAAACGGACGAAGCACAACCGTGTTTGTCTTGCAGCTTGTAACTTATCCGTTGGGGACGTCCCAGTAAGGCTGTCACAATCATTAGGTTTACTTGACACCATACAGCTTTCTCGATATCCAATACGCTGAGACCCCTTCGTCATAAATGGTTGCATTTTACTCTCTGATTTCTCTATTCCAGGGGAGGGATGCAGTATACTAGCAAACTTGCTCAAAGCTTGGTTGACACTGTCTTTCACCAGGCTCACAAGGTCATCCAACCTGGGCTCTAAACCTTCCTCCTCTAGACGTGAACAAACATTTATGAACTTCCTTTGTAGACGAACAGGCAACCTCTTGGTAACGGTCTCAAGCACGGAACTTGAGTTCAATTCATCTACGCAGTTAAGAGACATGAGTGTACTTCTATATACCATCAAATTATCCAAGAACTCTGCAAGTTCCTCTGCATTATCGTTTAACTGTGATCCGTTACCTTTCACTGTCTCGAAAATACTACGGGATATCATAAATGGTTTTCCAAACCTTTGACGTAGTATCTTCATTGCCTCGGTATATCCTTCGTTCGGGGGCATAAACTTGCAGCACTGAATGGCTCTTGCAGCTACACCAGTGCAATATCTCAACAAATACATTAACTTCATTTCATCATTTAATACAAAACCTCTCAGCATGACCTCAAACTCTTTGATAAAGTGTGGGTAGTTGGCAGGATTTCCATCGAAGTATCGCGGTTCAAACTTAGGTAATCTTAAGTCCTTACTATCACCTAACGGTGAAGCGTCAACATCAAACTCGACATGCTGAGCATCATACATATCATTACAACTAACAGTAGATGACTTGAGTTCTTCCTCATGAATCCTTAGAAGCTTTTTACTTTTACTCTGACTAGTAATACCCTGTAAATACCTTGTAAAGTTGTGAGTCAGAACTGGAGTCTTAAACTCTACCCCTCTTCTTCTGCACAAACTGCGGTGTCGTCTGTAACACGTTATTCAACAATGGCTTACCAGTTGCAACTACAGGCTTCCTCACCGCACCATCATCATCGTTACACGAATCGGAGTCGGAACTTGATGACGTCGACTTCACATACAGCTTATCACTAAACTTGCTCACTACTTTACAGCTCGCTTCTGTATGCACTACTTTCAAACGTATAAAACACAACGATGTTTAACTTTCAACTTGTAACCTATCTGTTGTGGACGTCCCACGAAAGCTGTCACATTCATTAAGTTTGTATGGATTACTAGACACCATACAGCTTTCTCGATATCCGCTTCTCTGAGACTCCTTCGTCATAAATGATTACGTTTCGCTCTCTGACTTCTCTATTCCAGGGGAGGGATGCAATATACTGGCAAACTTGCTCATAGCTTGGTTGATACTATCTTTTACCAGTCTCAAAATATCATCCAACTAGGGCTCTAAACCATCCTCTTCTAAACCAGAGCCAATTTTTATGGACGTTCTTTGTAAGCGAACCAATAATCTCTTAGTGATTGCATGAATAACACAGCTAGAGTTCAACTCATCCATACAATTAAGAGAAATGAGAGTATTTCTGTGCGCCATTAAACTATCCAGACACTCAGCGAGTTCCTCAGAGTTATCGTCTAACTGAGCACCATTACCCTTAACGGTCTCAAAAACACTCCTGGATATCATAAATGACCTCTCAAACCTTTGACGTAATATCCTTATGGCCACAGTGTATCTTTCGTTTAAGGGCATAAACTTGCAGCACTGTATAGCTCTTGCAGCAACCCCAGTGCAATACCTCAACAAATACATCAACTTCATTTCGTCATTTATTACAAAACCCCACTCAACATGACTTCAAATTCTTTGACAAACTGTGGATATTCAGCTGGGTTTCCATCAAAGCACTGAGGCTCAAACTACGGTAACTTGAAACCCCTACTATCACTAGATGGCGAAACATGAACATCCAGCTTATCATGGTGAGCACTATACACGTCATTACAAATAACAGGTGACTCAACATCACTTAATTTTGTGTCTGCTTCGAAAGAGCCACCTCCCTTCTTTGGTCCAGGGATCATCCAACGACACCAAAAGATCCAAACTGCTTAGCGATAAACCATGTTCCAAGATACTGGCGGCAGACTAAGTAAGTACTCCCCAGAAGAGTTCCAGAAGGCGCTCCAGAAGACGAACAAAGAAACAGAAACTGTCAAGGAACTTAACTTTAAGTTCCTATTATTTGCGAAGACGCACGAACGGACAATTACTGAGTACCATATTGAACTTTCTTCCAAAACACAAGGACTTGGTATAAGTTGAATTGTTCGGCATTTACAGTCAATACTCTCTACATATTCTATAAAAAATGTTTTACAAGGAATACATGCCAACATTTTGCGTATTCTTTTGCGTACTTTCTCTGAAAGCTTTTAATTTGATTTGGATTGCCCCTTGTACTAGATAGTGGTCTGAGCCAACGTCTGCTCATCTTCTTACTTTTTTGTCCAGTAGGCTGCACCTCCACTTCCTTGAGCAGCATTGAGATGAAGTCAATTTGGTTTTTGGTTCGCCCATCTGGTGACACTCATGTAGCCTTGTGGATATCTTTGTGTTTGTATACGCTGCCACCAATCGCTAGTTCATTGAAGGGGCAGAATTCGGCGAAGAGTTCTCCATTTTCATTCATTTCTCTGAGATATTCTGTACCCATGATGATTTCCTTTCTGTGTTGTCTGATCCCAGTTTGGCGTTCATGTCTCCCATTAGTATTTTAATGTCACCGACTGGAGTATTGTCCATTGTTGCCTGTAGTTGTCTATAGAATTCTTCTTTCTTTTCGAGGTCTGCGTTGTTTGTCGGTGCATAGCATTGTATAACTGACACTTTCCTTCCTTTGGAGTTGAATCTGGCGGTGTGTCATTATCCTGGGCGAGATCGCCTCCCATTGCATCAGAGGCTTCGTTGCCGTTGGTGACATCATGATAGTTACGCCCTCGGTGTGCGAGTGGTTATCTTCTGGGTGACCGGAGTAGATCACTGACTCACCCGTTGACAGTTTGGTGAGTCCATTCCCGTTCCATCTGCTTTCACATATCCCCAGCACTTGAATCCCGTATCTTTTCATTTCGTTTGCGATCTAGGCAGCTTTGCCAATCTCGTACATAGTGTGGACATTCCATGTCCCCACACAGACGTTTCCTTTAGGCTCAAGGAGATTCATCGTGCTGAAGTTTCTGTAGCAACTTTGTTTACAGAGTGGGATTGCTAGCCTCACGCCTGAGAAGGGGATTGTTAAATTAAAATATAGTTTAGAGAGAAGCGACCTTGTGGGTTGTTACCCTTAAAACCAGGAAAACAAGGAATAAAACAATCAGAACCACTCCAGCGCAGGAAAATAACTCACAACAAGAAGGGAAACAAGCGACAACAACATTAATAATGTCACAGTCAAGTACAGTTAACCAAAATGATACCAAAATCATAGACTCACTGACTTGATCCAAAGATTCACTTAGTTATCTGTTTCTCTCGTAGTACCGATTTTTGTTAATTTTAGTGTTGGAGATTAATTTCCTTTGTGCATCGATCACTTGGTAGTAAGTGTGATTAGAAAGCGTCTGGTGTGGAACCTTACTAGATGATGAATGTTAGTTGTGAGGTGTTATATACAAACTGCAGCTGCAAATTGTCATCACAATATGATGAGCCCATGTGATGACTCTCTTAGTCGGAAAGTTCTGTGTTTTCTCACGTTCTTATCGCGATGCATGAGTGAATGTTAGTTCATTCAGGTCGTGAAAGATTTGATGATATGTGTTCACAGCGAGCAAGGAAGCAATTTCAATGACACAAGTGTGACCAAGAATGTGAATTCGCCGATGAATTCCCTGTGTATAAAGCAGTAGCAGAAACTGAAAGCTGATTTTGGATCAGCGGACAGAGAGGATATAGGAAATTATCGCTCGAACGTTTTGATTTTTGTTGCAATGCTTGAATAAGTTATTTCGATGTTTCACAATAAACACCAATGTGGATGATGTCACATCAGGATTAGATAGCACACACAGCTAAAGTGTTAGATATAAGCCGGTGAGGTTGAAATTTGTCAACTGGAACAACGCGTGTTTCTCGACAAATCGGCCACCGAGAGTATCTCGTCTGATCTCACAATATGTATTTAGGAAACATTCAAGCATGCCACAACATCTACGATTAGGCGACTAGAATTCGAAAAATCTCCAGTCCTGAATCAATAGAGGAAGAGATCGCCCTCTTAAGGAAGACATTGCTCGAGAATGGCTACCCATCCCGTTCTATAGACAAGCATATGAAGCCTAAGACTTACAAAGAACAACCTATTACAGTGCAGAAGAAGAAGATGGTCAACATGAATGTACCCTCCAAAGGTGACCTTCCGGCTGACACACACCTTGAAGAAAAAGAGGATATCTACTGCTCTCAGAAGGACATTCTTCGCTGCCACACTACAACTGACATTTTCCTCCCAGCCATTGTTCTTCAACTACTCTAAAGATAAACCAACGCATTTGACCACTTCCATGTGTATCTACCAATTCACCTGCTCTTGCGTAGCGAGGTATATAAGTCATTCGATACGAAATTTACCTAAAAGAGTTCAAGAACACTATCCTGCCTGGCTACGGAAAGGTAACAACGGAGCAATAAGGAGCACCATTATTGAGCATATACTCAACACTGGTCATTCGATTTGCAAGGAGAAGTCGTTCAAAGTCATCTTCTGTAAAGTCAAAAGAAGCCTTCCAAAATCGACAAGCTTCCGTATACTTTGTATTGCCGAAGCCTTAGCGATTTGGATAGAAAAGCATGATTTATGCACACAAAAGAAACTTCTCCATCCACTCCTACTACCGTGGGTTTAATTTCAAGTTTATCTGTCATCAACATTTTGTTATCAAATGCTTTTTTTGCAATTTTCATATAATAATTTTTAGTAACTAAGCCATTCAATGTTTTCAACTATTATCTAGTTTATTTTCATAATTGTCTCCACACTCCTTCACTAACATCTAATCTTTCTAAACATGTCTATATTGCGTAACCTACTCACATCTTACCAATCTTCACAACTTTGATTATTAATCACACATTTTAATTTCTTTATTATTTTGATGATGTAATCAACAACCCACACCAACTGTTACTTTGATTTTGATTTTGACAAACGTAATGTACACACACACACACAAAATTAATTGTATATATATTTGCGACTGTACAGCTAAGTGAATGAATTCGCCGAAAAGAGACTCTTCGCTGAACTAATTTGTTCTTATCTCCGATTTACACCGATGATTCGGTTGATTACGTTCGAATTTCATTGATTGTTGTTGGTGCACACAGTGGTGACTCAGTTGGTCAGATGTAGTCGATGTAGATTTCCTACATTGTGAGTTGTATCAGACAAGGCGAGTGTTTTGAACAGACTTGAGTGATGGTCAGTCGAACAGTCTGTCAGTCATGGTCACTGCCCAAAACGTATTCGAATTCTCTCACTCGTATTGCCTATCCATAAAGATTAGCCATCTCCAACTCGTGGAAACACCCAACTTCCTCTCGTTTGACGAAGATGTCAATATTCGAGATCAGATATTGTGATAGATCATGGAGTTGAGTTTCTAGTGCTCCATGAATTCTGACCTCCCTGGACATTAAACCGTCTCACTTCGATGGCATTCATATAGTGTAGGATTGTCGATCTCTTCCTCAACCACTATTGATGACTGTTTTTTCAATTATCTTCATTTGTAGTGGTCAACCAGCTAATGTTTTCATGATTTTATTTTTCTCTTATTTCCTCTTTACACTCATAGAGGCAGAGAGTAAGTTTTGCTTTTATTGGATTTAAGTCTTTGTGAAATATTTTGGTTTGCATGTAAGATTTCAGTATACTAGCGAGAATTTGAAGGCAACGATTGAATTAAACTGAGGAACCGACGCCTTCGAATACTTAGTGACGTAACAGATATATGGATGAGGATAAATGGGACGAGTGGTAGTCTTTGAAATATGTTTTGCCCCTGGTGTACTGCATCACATCAATGTAAACATAGAGACAACTTGGTGATTTAAAATGTCTGCAAAAGTATTTGCCGACCTCATCAACTATAAGAAAAGATGATTATTATTATTATTCATTATTATTTTTGTTTACAGCTTGATTCCACACCGTATTTTTGGTACAAGTATGGAATTTTCAGCATGGATATCGGTAGCCCAAATTTTGCAGGCCGACTATTGATATCGGGTGTGCGTCGGCAGGAGATCGAACCTCAGACCATGTGCATGGTCGGCGAGAGTTCTATCCACTGTGCCACCGATACAAAGGAATGGTAATAACGAAGAACAATATAGTTTCATTGGAAATTATAAGTCATAAGGAGTGGATGCATCCGCACCAGCCATTGAGAACGATTTCGAGCCATATCACCAATTGTGTTCAGCTAATGTGTTTTACCGCCACGAGGAGCCCAACCAGGAAGCCAGTCTACACCTTTCTACGTGGCTAGCTTGAACGAACTGTTCTGGATTTCATTGACTGGTGCCATGTTTCGGTTTTACCACCGCCAGCCCTTTCCCAACCTAACCCTATGTCAGCTAACATTGCCCATCTGTCGAGGAAGGCGATGGCTAGGCAAGACATGAGTAACACATGTCGTAACCGTCTCAGTCGATGTGGCTTCACAGGCTCGTCGACTGATTTCCCCTCCTTATCTAGCACTCTTATATTTCACTTGGAACACAAGAAATAAAAAGATGCCAATGATGTACATTTATTGTCTAAAGTTTAACAAATTCTACCACTACTACTCGTTTGTAAAACCTTAACTAAAGGGAGCAAAGTTTGAACCTATGACTCAATCCCGAGCGAAACCAAAGACCTACAGATAGATCTAAAGGCACTGCCAGTTGGAACTGTAATTATGAACACTTTCACATGCAACAGGTATAACTCATTATCATTGGTTAAGCATATTCACCACTCACCCATGACTGCTACTCTCACCCAATATACTAGTAATCACCATCATTCCAAAAATGATTATAGAGACAAAAATGAAAGGTAAAACCAGCATTAAAACAAGATTTCTCTTAAAGTAATAAAGGTACTTCTAAACAAAGTTGTTTTTAATTTAATTTTTGATTACGGCTTGATGCCACATCGTATTTTAAATACAAGTATGGAATTTTCAGCATGGATATCGGTAGCCCAAATTTGCAGGCCGACCATAGATATCGGGTGTGCGTCGGTAGGAGATCGAAACCCGGACCATGTACATGGTCGGCGAGAGTCCTAACCACTATGCCACCGACGCACAGTAGTAGAATGTGCTCGCCAACGATGCCACAGCAAGTGGTTCGGGGTCTGAATTTCAGCTTGGTGACTCATTCCTGAAAACCTTGCCTAGACGTGTAGTAAGCTGGGTGAACAGGGGAGGCTGGATAAGTGAGGTTAGCAACGTCACTTCGTAAAAGCAAACAATACCATTACAGCCACTACCACTTTTAAGTTCAAAGCTTGAACAGGGAGGAAAGAAGTAAATCGTTAGCTTGACGGCATACTAAACTGTGTACTGTTGCAGTTCAAGGTGAACTTCATCACCTAGGTTGCACAGTTACTTTTAATGACTTCAAAAGAAACCTTTAATTTTTCCTAACAATATTATTACCCCCTATGGTTCCGAGTGGAACATAAGTCTTCAAAACACCACATCTGCATACTGTCCCGTTCTCCGCAGTTCTCCTTAGTTGTCTCCACGATAGTCCATAAGTTTTCATATCCTCTTCATGCAATCTACTCCAAGTCACCCTACGACAGAGGCTCAACTCATCGATTCCGATTCAGGTTTTACTCGAAGATTGGCCTGGCGTGTGATGTCACTCGACGAACTCCTCAGAGTGCGTCCAATACTTCTGAATTTTTTTCGGCATATCTGTTGGACAATAGGTTTTGATTATCACACCAAAATGAGCAAAATAATTTGCCAAGAGAGAAACAGAAGAAGAACAAAAGAAACACGAAACAAACAAAATCAAAGACGTCATCAACTATAAGAAGAGATGATCACATAAGTTTAGAGGATATGTAGACAGAGGGGGGGAGTAGCGTGATGATATGAACTACTGATTGGTGTGAGTAACTAGTTAATACTGACGTGGAACACTACTGCCTTCTGACGAAACTGGTGTTATCTAAACCCCAGAAAGTTGTATAACATGCTTGGAGGCAGTGGGCCACAAGAAGCTCTGAAACTGGGTTTCTTCTTTGTTGTCCGTCGTCATCAAGACATAACCGCAACCACATTCAAGGAATAGCTGATGTCCCACCCAGTGAATACTCATGTAAGACACGTTACCACTGAGCCATCTATTTGGTCTCGCGATTTACCTTCTGTCGGACTGTAGTGATACTTTGATTTGACACTATTGTGTAACTAGTGTGATATGTCAAGTCCTTTCTTTCGGTGCAGACTTCATTCGATCAGTCAGTCAGTCAGTCAGGTTTGCAATGTGACCACCAATCTGGGTTGTTCGCCATCACGGTGTACACTGATGTGATGATATTAGATGGTTGGACTAGACAAATCACACTAGTTACTAGTGTTCAATCAAAGTACTCGGATGCTGGTTTCTCTCGTTCACGGCCTAATTCCCCAGTAGTGTAGTCGGCGTGACTCAGCTCCTCGAGTCGAATCACTTCAAACCATCTGAATTCTGTCCAGATTTCTACTTCGACGAACTGGGAGTACGTAGACTCAATTTTGTCGTTTGCAAATCACTCATTTCGAGGTGAGAAAACACACCACAGTTACTCTCAGAAATGGAAAGTGTTCACATCTCAGTATGTGGTGTGCTTGATTCTGTAAATGACAGCCAGGAAGGCTGGTGAAATCCCTTTGAATGGATGAATCAGCGGGAACAGGTGCACTCTTAAGTGAAATCAACTTCGTTAAATATGCACATGACCTGTCTCTATCGTTTCCCATTAAGTCTCAGTCAGACTGTTTCAAATTAAATAACTTCCTGTTGGACATCAGTCATTGGTCTAACGTATTTTGTCTCATGCTGAATCCCTCAAAATGCCAGACTATTGACTTCTCCCTTAGGCATAAACGAGATCTACAAACACTAGTAAGTGCTCATGAAGCCTGTTTCATTGAGGGGACTAAAATTGAAACTAAGTCTAATGCAAAATACCTCGGTCTAGTTCTGTCTTCCAACCTTACTTGGACATCTCATATCCGAACGATTTCTGAGAAAGTGTTTTGCTTAACCTACTACATTAAAAAACTTAGGCAATCTGGAATCACCCAACCTCTACTTTCACAATTTGTCAACTCTTATATCTTACCTATTCTACTTAACTGCTCACCGTTAGTCTTTCCTGGTCTACTAAAAACGGACTATACCATCCTGAGAAGGATGTTGAAGGTAGTCAGTAGGACTAGTGGTGTAAAACTCAGTCAGCTCGTCACTACATTAGTTGACAGGCATCTGAATACATGCGAAAAACGGTCTAAAACCACACTCTCCGACCCCCAACACCCCCTCTATTCCCAACTCTCGCCTTGTATCTCATCAAATAGAACCAGAAATCAGTATAAAATAATCTATGCTCGTACAACCAAGTACAGGAAATCAACGATACCATACTTGGCCTGTGTTCTAAGTGACAGAGACAATGTTAAGCGTGAAACCTATGACTTGCTTTGTTGTTAATAACATAATTTTAGGCTCTTTTATTTTGTATTCTATAGTGAACTCCTTCTTAAACATACTTAGCTACCTAGAATATTAACATTGGCTTCCCTTTTTGCACTTTACTATATTCCTTCTGTTGTGTATATACTGGTTCCGACTCTATTAGCACTATGAGTAGTACAAAATTGTCCTGTCATTAACCATCACGTAATTATTAGTTTTGTGGTTGTTTTTTCTTCTTATTTTCTATACTTTTCTGCAATATTAAACTGACAATCATTGGTTGTGAACGCCATTTTATGATTGTTTAGAGTTGTTTCAACCAAATTAACTGATCTTCTTGGTGATAAACCTTCTGAAATATCATTTCATAACTTCTTGTATGACTATAGCTTTACTGTCACGATGCATAATCATATCATAGCTTCCACTACCCAATACTGAGATATTATTATATGCTGTTTATTTTCCTTTCTACTTTTTGATATTCTTTTTGCATTTTTAAAAAAACATTTTGTTTTTCCAGTATGTTTTTCCTGTTGTTGTCTTTATATTTATTTTTTGAAATACTCCTTTTAAACGTTGGATAAAATTAGATGCAAATATTGTAGATATGTGCTGAAAATTCCACACTATACCACTAGTACTGTTTCTGGAATAAAGCAAATTATTAAGATTATAAAAGTATGCAAGTAATCTTGACATTGGAATTATTTCATCTCTTTCGCGACGATGTTTTCGTGTTTTTTTTATTGTAGATGTATTTTGTGCGTTTTTCTCTGTGTTTTGTTTTGTTTCTTGCAGGTTTGGAATGTTACGTTTGTTCGGATTGTGAGTCTCCTGGAAGTGATAAGAAGAAAGGCTGTGGATCATGCAGGGTTTGTTCAATCTTTTATTTTTAGTATTTTTTCTCTTCTCAGAAATATTATTTAATTATTTTTGTTTGTGATGCTTTTAGCGTTTTTCTTTTTTGTAATGCGGATAAACTGTTTGCGTTTTGTCTTTTGATTATGCTTGAGTCTTTATTGAATTTTTTGTTCTCTTCTTTGCTGGTTGGTTGGTATGGCTCCTCATTGGAATGGATATTATCTGATCCACACTTTGAACTACGCTTTATGTGTTTTTTGGGGTTTTTTACCCTTAAGGCGACTATTATGTCTCATATTTTGTCATATATTCAATATTTGTTACAAACTGTGAGTGAGCACGAAATATATGTGTATTATTGTGGATGTTGTGCATCGGTGAATGAATGTCGGAAGCTGTTTATCCAGAGGAGGTGGGAAGTCGAATTTCAGGTCTTCTCATGGCGAACTACTTGTTTGTAGCTTCGATTCGATAAATTGAAAAATTCGATACCATTTCTACTTTCATTGATTGCTAAGACGACAGACTTCTGAAGGCATCCATCAATTTTGTGCAAAGTTAGACAAAAAAGGAATCGATACAGCAATTTCTGTTCAAAGAATTGTGGTTCAAAAACGCGTGTGCATGCTGTGAATGCATGTGAAGGAATCTGGTGAACTGTCAGATCTACTGCACACCGACTAATTTTTATTATTCAACTTTGAATTTAAGTTAGTTAACGTGTTAACTGTTGCATACACACTGCAAACTACTTCATTGTATTACTTACTGAAAAACAAAAACCTCAAGCGGACATTCAACAAATAAGCCGCTGTCATTCATTTCAGTCACTGTACATACTCGTCAATCAAGCCACTCGTAATCACATCCACACAGAATGGTTTCTCACCCCCCCCGCATTTTCTGTCATCACAATGTATTTGTTCATCTGTTCTCCCTTTGTCTACTGCAGAATAACGCCGGCATTGAATCGTAACTATATTGAGTAGCACAACAACGGGTAGATTTGTCCGGTTATTTCAAAGTCTAAATGAAGGTGGGAGAATATGTGTGTGCTGTTAGCATTGTCAGTTTACGCCATCTCTGGTTTAGTAGACGTGATATTCGACTATCGACCAAAGGGCGTGTGTACTGCTCAGCCAGCAGTCCGCTCCGTCCTTCGTTATTGATGGCTGGCTGTGAGACCTGGCCATTGAGAGTGGAAGACATGAAAAGGCCGGTTAGCCAGCTGTCTTTGATCACAGGTGCCTGCGTTCTATCTCCCGTGTAAAGTCGTATAATAAAGTGAACAATATCGAGGTTAGGCTCAAGTTGAGTGCTAGGTAAGGAGAGGAAATCAATCGACGAGGCTGTGAAATTACATCTACTGAGATGGTTAAGACGTGTGTTACGTATGCATCCCTAGTCATCGCCTTCCTCAACAATGGGCAGTGTTAGTTGACATAGGATTAGTCAGGCTGGAAAAGAGCTAGCGGCGGTCAAACGAAAACATGGCTTCACCAGTCAATGAAATCCCCAACAATTAGTTTAAGCCATCCAGCAACGTAGGAAGGTGTAGACTGGATTCCTGACTGGTTGGGGTCCTTGGGACGGTAAAAACCAATGAAGGCTGGAAACAATTGGTGATATGGCTCAAACTCATCGTTCTCAATGGCTGGCTGGCGCAGATGCATCCACTCCTTGTGACTTATGATTTCCAATGAAACTATATTGTTCTTCGTTATTACTACTCCCTCGTCTCACACCTCTGTTTACTGTCTCTAATAGGCATTTCTTCTACTTTCTTCTCTTGCTTTGTGCGCTACAAGGAGTGGAGTGGAGTGTGGCGACTTGAACTTCCTCACATCGGTGCAAAGTTCTGTGTTGAAACCAGAGAGACAGATTGTAACTTTCAACAAAAATCAATTAATGATGTGTAATGGAACTCTACGGAGTGAAATTGTTACAATATGTAATTAAATGGCTCAGCTTATTGGAGTAATCATATACGTTCAAGGGATTATTATTACTATTATTATTATTATTTTTATAGAGTAATTTTTCTTAGCAAAGAAGGAATGCACGCATAGATGTATCATTCGAATAGTAAATTTATTTTGAGATAAATTATAAAACGAAAAAACAAAAAGCAATTACAGTCATAATGATACCTGTTTGGATATATATTCCTTCTTTCCGAAGGAAAATTCACTGTACATGTGCAAATCGCTGAGTTAATTCATTTTATCTGTCCTCAAAAAGGATACGCTAGGCTTAAAGCACTTCAACTCCATTATGGATAAGATTTTCTATTTTGATAAACTGTCACTCACACAGTGTGTGTGGGTAGTGTTATACAGTAAGAGTAATATTAACTGATGGCCGACCACACGCTTCGAGCACAATTCACATTATTGCCACTCATAATCATCATATCAAGTCACTCACTCACTCACTGACTCACACAACTTTCGTCTTCCTTCATTTATATACATGAGTGGAATTCATGATGATTAGACATTTGAATACAAATCAGTAATATGGGATAATGTACATTCAGAAATAATAATGATAATAATATGAGTGTTATTGATCAATTACAACAATCAGATGGGAAATAAGACGAGTGTTTCTCCTATAGTCATAATAAGTGAGTAACTTGTTAGAATGTTGTGATGTACGTGAATTGAATTGAAATAGAACACAATTTAAGATTATTTATTATCCTCCTCTGATTTCACTGACTAACTGACTGCCTGACTGACTGGTGGTAATAATATCTTCCATACATATCTCTGATATTTCCATTGAGTCATTTCTGTTGCATGTGTTGTCTTGGGTGTAGACTCAATGAACCATTCAGGATTCAGTAATCAATCTCTCTCGCTCTCCACCTACATAGATTACTTGTGAGAATTTTAACCCTCTCCCACCTTGCTATTGTGTGGTTGTGTGTTACTGCATGCATTAAGCACAATGTAGTGCAGAGTTGGTTTTTCTAAATTACTTATCTTCTCTTGTGGGGTCAACCATTCTTACCTTCGCTAAATTCTTATGTTTCAACAATCTGACTACCCCCTACCTACTAGTCTGTTTCACCTATGTAGTTGACCTAAGTGACAGTCATTGCAGGGTATTTTGTAAATTATATTATTTTGTTTACTTGGGCCCACCGACAGAGTCTTGTAGCCTACAGAGCTTGTCCTACCTGAGTGAGTGAGTTTGTAGGTTTGAATGCCACCACCAGCCTAATTCCTGCTTTGTCATTAAGAATCCTACGTAGGGAGTGAGTGTCACAGATATCCCCTCCTTATATGCTATAACTGCTGTAGATGACTTATATTCCCTCTTATTTGATATGATTATGAGTGGCAATAATGAATTGTGCTCGAAGTGTGTGGTCGCATCAGTGTTAATATTACTTACTGTATAACACTACACACACACACTGTGTGAGTGACAGTTTATCAAAACAGAAAATCTTATCCATAATGGAGTAGTTATACTCTACCACGCACACCACAGTACCCCCCAAAGTGTTATACTTATATGAAAGCATTTTATTCCTAATCAGAAAGCGATCTCCAATTTTTACATTTTACCTCATCAAATAATCAATAAAATGGGAAATTTATATTTGTCTACGGTCTACGGTAGAATACCATATTATTATTTTGAGTTTGAATATATATATATACATTCAGTATTATTATCATACCTGTTTATCTATCGCCTTTAATTTTACCCTCCCCCCTCCGCCTCCCCCTTGCAGAAACATTACAAAGATAACAAAGTTAACAAATACGAATGTAGTGACGCGAAGGAATGCGACGATGTCAAAGATTCGAAAGGTGAAAATAGAACTGAATGTTGTAATGACAAAAATTTGTGCAATTCCACAGGAAAGAATAAAATCAATACAATACTTCTAGGAAGTACAATTTCCTTTGTGATATTAATTCTATTTGAAAATTCGATGATATCATCCTGAACACCAACCACCACTCAACCTTCTTCATTCATTATATCCTACAACAATTTAAGATGTACGGACAAAGAAATCTTAACTTATGAAACCAACAAATTTATTAATGTGTGTATAAATATAGTTGGTCAATAAAAACAAGAGTTATTTAGGAAAAAAAACGAAAAGAAAAACACGTTTTTCTTCAATTTTTATTTTGTATTGAACCAATCATTTATTGCTTTGAAATATGAGCCGTCATATTTCCCCCCAAAGAAATATATTTATAAACATGTTATGCAAATGAAACACACCTGCACATATTAAGAGATATTCTAAAGGAAATCAGGCGGACAAGTTCCCCCTCCCCGAAAAAACAGGACGATTACTGTTCATTGAAATAAGAACAAAGTAGTTCAGCGAAGAGTCTCTTTTCGGCGAATTCATTCACTTAGCTGTACTGTCGCAAATATATATACAATTAATTTTTTGTGCGTGTATGTACATTAGGTTTGTCAAAATCAAAATAACAGTTAGTGTGGGTTGTTGATTACATCATCAAAATAATGAAGAAATTAAAATGTGTGATTAATAATCAAAGTTGTAACTAAGTGGGGTGAAGATTGGTAAGATGTGAGTAGAGTTACGCAATATAGACATGTTTGGAAAGATTAGATGTTAGTGAAGGAGTATGGAGACAATTATGAAAATAAACTAGATAATAGGTGAAAAGATTGAATGGGTTAGTTACTAAAAATTATTATACGAAAATTGCAAAGAAAAAATTTGATAACAAAATGTTGATGACAGATAAACTTGAAATTAAACCCACGGTAGTAGGAGTGGATGGAGAAGTTTCTTCTGTGTGCATCAATCAGGCTTTTCCATCCAAATCGCTAAGGTTTCAGCAATACAAAGTATACGGAAGCTTGTCGATTTTGGAAGGCTTCTTTTGACTTTATATATGTGACTTTTAACGACTTCTCCTTGCTAATCGAATGACCAGTGTTGAGTATATGCTCAATAATGGCGCTCCTTATTGTTCCGTTGTTACCTTTCCGTAGCCAGGCGGGTTAGTGTTCTTGAACTCTTTTAGACAAAATTCGCATCGAATGGCTTATATACCTCGCTCCACAAGAGCAGGTGAATTGGTAGATACACATGGAATTGGTCAAATGCGATAGTTTATCTTTAGAGTAGTTGAAGAACAATGGCCGGGAGGAAAATGTCAGTGGTAGTGTGGCAGCGAAGAATGTCCTTCTGAGAGCAGTAGATATCCTCTTCTTCAAGGTGTGTGTCAGCCGGAAGGTCACCTTTGAAGGGTACATTCATGTAGACCATCTTATTCTTCTGCACTGTAATAGGTTGTTCTTTGTACGTCTTAGGCCTTATGTGCTTGTCAGATACACTCCTAGATGACATCATGACAAGTATCAATTAGTGAATGAGTGCCTTTCTGTGATAACTGTAGCCGGGAATTAAATGAGGACGTTGTCGCCTTATTCTATCTGCGCCTGACTAATATGCCTATCTGCTTGTGGTACCTTCCAATTCAATGTGAACCACGCAAATATCAAAAGACAAAGTCTGGTGTCTGTGACTGTATATTGTAGTACGACAACAACTACGACAAATAAACTTATTTAGGAAATGGTATTTATACATTTTTACAACCAATACAGACAGCTAACAGCATTTGAAATAATTGATCAATAATAACAAAGTGAGTGGGATTCTATCACGTCTCCCCGTAAAAAGTGTATGACTTGCTTTTTGGATATATTTGAAAAGGTTTTGGAGCTCTTCTTTGTCGAGTTGACCTTCGCGTGGTACTGGAAAGAGTGTGATCCGTGTCCCGGGCTTCCGGCTGCGGAAGATTCAATGTATCTACTCATACTTCTAATGTGAGGTATCGTCTCCCATTGTCGGGTCTATATGACGCATCTCGTATATGATTCGTGTGTCTGACACATAAATGTCCATCTACATTCGCTTTGTATAAAACCCTTCCTTTCTGCCCCAATATATGTCCTCGAATCCATCACGGAGGTGAATTGAGTCGAGGGCAGTTCTGATCTTCCGGCCAAATATAATTTCCGCTGGGGATGGATAACTGATTTTGGGGGGGGGGGGCGGAAGGATTTGGCGTCGTACGATAGATAATGCAGCAAGAATCTATCCAAAATTTCTTCTGTTGTTCCCTCCCTCTTCGCTTTTGCATAAGCACGCCTAGAGGTGTCGACGAAACGTTCAGCCTGTCCATTCGATTGGAAATGATACGACGGGGGAGGGGCTACGAATATGCTGGATGCCAAACAGTTTGCAGAAATCTGAGAACAGTGATGAGGTGAACTGCGATCCATTATCGGACACCAGAACATCAGGCATACCAAAACGACAGAAACAACGAGAACATTGAGCTTAGATGAAATACAAGTGCATGAGAGAGAGAGGATTAAACAAGTCGATGAAGCGTTTCGTGGATTAACACTCCTGAAATTGTCATTCTTAGCATTGAATTAGCATGAAGTATAGCAGATGAGGCATTGGTGGTAGTCGATGAACTACTTCGTGAGGAATATGCATTAACACTAAAAATGTCCAGAAAAACATTCAGGAATATTAGCGCTAAATAACAGGGGTTTCAAAATCAGATAAGGTGAACTCGACACGGGGTTATGGACAGATCAGATTATATAAACCATGACAGTCAAACGATTGTCATGATGAGGAGATTAAGAAAACTATAGGAAAAGGTTAATGAATAGGAATAATCGAGCAAAGAATATCCTCTTTCGATAAATTCCTTCTCTTCTGGCACTACAATTATATACATATATGCATGTTTATATTATTATTATTTCCTTTAATTCCTAGAGGAATATAGGGCTTCAGCCGCTCACGTCTCCATTGCGTTCGGTTCTCTGCTAGAGTCTTCACCTGGCTCCAAGTCTGCTAACATGCTTTCATCTCCTCTTCACATCACCTCCTCCAAGTCACCCTTGCACTGACGACCAACTCGACGCTTCCCTTTCGGGTTCCACTCTAGCGATGGCTTGTCTAGTGATGTCACTCACTTGATGGTTTGTTTCCTCAGGGTATGGCCAATACAATCCATCTCCATTTCTTCCTGCCTATTTATTGCACAATCGTTTCCTGCTGCGTTGGTTCGCTCATTGCCAGAGATTCCTGTTGCTGATATTTTCTGTCCGGCCAGCCATCTGATCTTGAGCATTGAGCGAAGACAACTGTTGATGAAGGTTTGTAGTTCGTTTGAGGTGCTCTTTATAACGCGCTGGCCAGGTCTCTGATCCGTATAGTGAGTGGCACTGACTGACTTCACATTGGAGTTGAAAATCCGGACCTAATTTCCACTTCCATGCTGAGTAGTTCTGTTGACCTCCACACAGACTTGAGAGTAGTGTGAGCTTGTCTTGCTTTCCCGATCCTCACTGCTGTGATATCCTCATCAGTTCCGCGTGTAGTTAAACGATGCTTCCCAGGTTGGTAGGTAGGTGAAGGAGGTTGTTTCTTTCAGGTTCCTCCCATTTATGCTGGCTGATCGTTGTCTGTTGTTGTTGTTCTTGTCCAGGAATCTTCATCACCTCTGCTTTCTCTATGTTCACCTGAAGTCCTATCTTCTCTGGATGCTTCTTCTGCCGACTTGTTGCGGGAAATCAGACATATATCAAAGTTTTTTTTTCCATCACGTTCCCCAGTGGAACATAGGGCTTCAAGCTAGTTGCTTGAAGTTTATGTAGCAGTGTTTATTTTACAGGATGGGGTTGCTGGCCTCATGCCCAACCTTTCCTCTTCACCAGCAATATTACTGGCTTAGCGAGGTAAAGCAGTGCGTCCAGTGGCCGGGGATCGAATCCCGGACCATGTGCATGGTCGGCGAGCGTCCCAACCGCTATGCCACCGACGCACAATATTAGTGTGCTTTTTAAATAATATCGATTTGTAAAGTAAGATCACAATGGAATCACCACAGTTCATTAAAGATGCTTGAATTAGAATAACAATAATAATAATAAATATATATAGTAGCAAATAGAATATCAATTAAAATTAGGAAAATTACACAAAAATTCAGGATCGATCATTCAAACCTAGATGGCCAAGTTGGTAAGGATAATGTCTGGATGCGCAAATTAGGCTTGGTAATTTGAATCCCAACGGCCAGTCAGCCAGCCTCAGCAATATTAAGTAGTCGAACTCTTCAGGCAAAATTGAGATTCGTTGTTGGTATGCGATAAATGACCCTGAATGCCGCCGCATGGTTAACATCAATCAATCAGTCTTGCCTTCTGTTGTATCCACAAGATGAGATAGAATTTATCGAAAAGAATATTCTTTGCTCGATTATTTTTTATGTTTTATAGATGTCTGAATGAATATTTTTGCTATAATGAATAGGATTCGAATGCCTACTACAGTCAATCCGATACACATAATGAGGTCATTCCTGGGTACGTCAAGGTGGTTTAACGCCTAATGCATGAAACTAAAATTTCTAGTAGGCTGTATAGCATTGTCAACGTCTTCTATAAGGCGTCTAGCCCAGCAAGACGGACTGACTTTAGAAACACCCTGACGTATGCACTCGCTTCAGAAATTTACAATCAATACCATGTCCGATTATAGATCAGTTAGAATCTACCTTAACTAACTGATACGAATGAAAGAATAGCAAGAGGAAATTCAATAGAAAAAAAAGTGATTAAAAACCGCCATGGAACGCCTAGAATACGGTAGTCTTCAAAAGTCAATTTATCGTAAGTCCACATGGAAAGGACAATACTTACATTTCAATAGCTTTTGTCCAAATAGCTATAAACGAGCACTGGTCAAGACTCTGTACTATAGGGCTAGAAGAATATGCTCTACAGAGAAACTAGAGGAAGAATTTGAGTTTCTTGAAAAGACATTGAAGAGCAATGGGTACGTACCCTCAAAGGTTCATCAACAAGTATGGAAGATCTGCAGTCGCAAATGAAAAACTAATCACAGTAAGAAAAAAGCCAATCTACTTTGAGCTTGATTATAAAGGCGAAAACATTGCAGCGATGATCAAAAGAAGGCTGAGGACATCACTAGCCATAGCCTATCCTGCAGCTAAGCTCGTTCCCGTCTTTCGAACAACTTGCTCTCTGGTGCAGTTAAAAATCGATAGTTATCCTTCTCATGTTAACTCCAACTTTATATACAAATTGACATGTATCTGCTGGAGCAGTAACATTCGAAGGAGAGAAAGAAGAAGGTCATATCTACGATTTTCTGAACATGCACGAAAAAGCTTACGTCTACATCTGGGAACAAATTCTTTAAACAGTGCCATCGCCAGGCATCTTCTCGACACGGGTCATGAGGTGGACGTCGAAAAGTCGTTCAAAATTATCAATAAGCAAAAGAGTTCAATGCTCCTTAAGTTTGCTGAAGCCTTTTCCATCAAGCGCCTAAAACCTGATTTGTGCGTTCAGAAAGAAGCAGTTATCAGTCTTTCTTTGCCCTGCCTGGTAACTGGATATTTTTCATCCTAATGCGAGATACTGAAAAGTTTTCATTTTGTATGGTTATTATTGCTCGGAATTGTGTTCAATATTGCATATATATATATTATTAGTGTATGTGTATATTGATCGGTTGATTTCTGTTTAAAATGAACTCTGTGCAAGATACATTTAGATACATTTAATAATGTTTTTGCCCTGTAAGCAGCTGAAGAGGAGGCGACGAAATAAAATATGGTACCATTTTATTCTGCTAAATCTGTAGTTGTTGCTTTGTTCAAAAACCGATTAGTCTTGAAGCAATAAGCTTTTACACACACACACACACACGAATATCCTGATAAATGTAGCTCTGGAATTAGCTGGAAACCAAGTGGTAAAGTGGTAAACATTTCTCCAGAATTATTACGCTATATCATCCATGTGACATGAAATTAGCTGTGGTCTCTGACAAATATCGGCGGCTATTCCAACGTATCCGGGCCTCCAGCAACAAGACGGTCTATGAGGCAGATTATCAACATGCTGATTATCAATCGGAAGAGGCAATTGAAACGCTGAGTAGTGTATCCTGAAAGTTGTTGGTATATATCCTCGTCTTTGAGCAGTTCTTCAGCTTTCTTGGTGTATTCTTCTCTGCCCATGACTACTGTTGTTCTCCCTTCGTCGGCTGTTAGAATGACGATGTCTTTCCTATTTTTCAGCTTTCTGATGCCCTTTGGTTCTTGAAAGTTGGGTTGTGTGTGCTGTTGTTTCTGTTTGACCATTGGTACATTTGTTTGGCGTATCTCTTTCTGTGTTTCCTCGTTCACGTTTGACGATTTGAGTAATGATTCAAGGGCAGCGAAGAAATCAGTTTTCGAGGCATCTCCGGTGTTGTAGTTTAACCCTTTTTGTAGTATTTGTTGTTCCGTTTTTGATAGTGGTTGTTTTGTTAGGTTGACTACGCAGTCAATAGGTGTGTTGTCTGGATGTTGTTTTCTAATCTTGGCTAGCTTGGTTTTGAGGACTGTTCGTCTTTGTTCTCTGCAATTTCTAATTGACTTGCAGCACTCCCAGCTTAAGGAAAATTGAAGAAAGATATCTCATGGACGTCTTCCAAAAAAGTGGATGGATATGCACGGAATTTCGTTAAAAAACATATACCCACAAGCCAACCTACCAAACCAAAAGCCTCCAAAGAAAGCCCAAAGAAAATCGCCCTACCAAATATAAAACATGACATCTCAGAAATCACTGCAACACTCTTCAAACCTTTACGAATTGACGTCACACACACAAACCAACAAAATCACTTCACTCAGCTGCCTCTATGTCAACCAAAAGACAGACTCAACAACGAGAGAAGATAAAACCAACATCATCTACAAAATAAATTGCAGCAACTGTGAAAAACCCTACATTGGCCAAAGTGGACATCCCTGCTCTTCGTCTTCGTATCCACGAACATAAGCTAGCCGTCAAAAGACATGACATGCACTCCTTCACTCATATCACCTCACAACCAGCGTTCAAATATTAGACAGAGGAAACAACATGAATACTAGCCAGAGAATTATTAGAGACCTACTTGGTATTCCAGTGAATCATCAATCAATAGACACATCGAGATAGACAAAATTTATCAACCGATAAGAAGGAAACCTCACAAACACAAAGTGTCAAAGTTCAAGTAAAAGAAACAACCAGTTGCAATACAAGTAGCCTAGAAGGTGTAAAAAAACACAAAAACAACCAATTACGTCCAAGGTCACCGACCAGGAGAGATGAATAATAAACTCGCGCAGAAGTATCCGCTGAAGGAAGATGTCACATAGTGGAGTGATGAAAGCTTCGAAAATTTAACTATCCAGTTAGCTCAGAGAACACAACCACATCAAAATCATTCACCTGAGCTACAAATCTTCTCCATCAGGTACCTGTTTTCTTGGTCACTAGCCAACCACATTGAGTCTACTTTCATCTGATACTTTACTGAAGAAGCGTGTGACACTAGTTTGTTTCTGTCAAGCTGTTTGGAATGGAATTTTCCATCACAAAATCTTAAGAGAAGCAGGCTGGTGACCACATTGAAACGTGATTAGAATCGAGAACTAGCACCACCACCAACACTGCCTGACGCAGCCATATCATCAGTTGTCGATAGTCATGTGATGGATTCATCCAACAGCAGCTGTACGACAATGCTGCATGCCAAGTAATCCACAATGGGAAACTTACGGAATCCTTCTAAGAAGTGAGGACATGAGTAAGACAAGCTGGCTGGCTACCTACTACCGACAATGATTTTCCTGATTGCAGTAGACTGGATAACGCGACAAACAGTGGGCTGGGTAGTGAGGAAACAGGCATAAAATGGACTCACACAAAATGAGACTTGGAGGATCTGGACTTCGCCAATGCGATATATATGTCTGATTTCCCACAAACTGGAAGATATGCAAGTGAAAAGCAACAAGTTGGCAGAAGAAGCATCCAGAGAAGATATGAATTCAGGTGAACATAGATAAAACAGAGGTGATGAAGATTCCTGGACAAGAACCTCCTTTACCTAACCACCACCTACCTGGGAAGCATCGTTTCAACTACAGGTGGGTGGAACTGACGAGGATATCAAAGCAGCGACGATCATCGAGAAAGCAAGACAAGCTCACACTACTCTCAAGTCTGTGTGTAGGTCAACAGCACTCAACATCAAAAATAAGATCCTGATATTCAACTTCAATGTGGAGTCAGTCAGTGCCACTCACTAAACAGATCAGAGACCTGGCCAGCGCGTCATAAAGAGCATCTCAATTAAACTACAGACCTTTAACAGTTGCCTTCGCTCAGTATTCAAGATCAAATGGCCGGCCGGCCAGAGAAGATCAGCAACAGGGATCTCTGGGAGCGAACCAACCAACCCAGCAGGAACCGATTGTGCAACAAATAGGCAGGAAGAAATGGAGATGGATTGTTTTGGCCATACTCTGAGGAAACAAACCATCAAGTCAGTGACATCACTAGACAAGCCATTGCTCGAGTGGAACCCGAAATGGAAGCAGCGAGTTGGTCGTCAGCGTGAGGGTGGGTGACTTGGAGGAGGTGATGTGAAGAGAAGATGAAAACGTGTGGACAGACTTGAAGCCAGGTGAAGACTCAAGCAGAGAGCCGAACGCAATGGAGACGTTCGTGGCTGAAGCCCTATGTTCCTCTTGGAATTAAAGGAAACAATTTTAAATAATTATGTGATTGATTAGAGTAGAACTTGACTGACTGACACACAGAAAGAATTCTAGATAACATGACAACACTGGCTGTGGCTGAGGTTTGTTCGACTCAGGTTGTGATCAGCGCAAAGCTGCAAAATATTCTCGCTGCCATCTGGTCTGCGACCAGCTAGTCCCTATTGGGCGGCCGGCCACCTAAATGGCTGGCTTTCCTCTGCACTGAGTTTAGACGCCACACTTGTGGTTTCAAGTCTGAGAATAACAGTATGATATCTCGACTGACAGTGTCAGTCAGTGAGTCAGTAAACAGTAGAAGTCATTCAGAGTTGCATCTGATCTTCAATCTGTTAACGGTTAAACTCTGATGTCATGGGATCTCCAGATAAGCGAAAGTGGAACCTGCTGTTTGATTTGACAGATAGTTTATTAATAAGAAGACAATTGCAGCGAAGAAAATTTTCTTTTCGACGAAGTCCAGAAAATTTTCTTCGCTGCAATTGTCTTTTTATTAATTCCTATGACCCAATGTGTATATTTCGAGATAGTTTATTGTTTCCGGGTCTCTGAGATGTAGCACACATCGACGGCTATGGTCCCCGTGTTGTGGACTAAACCGCTTAGCTCGTTTATACGCGAATAAAACGGACAAAACAAACACAAACATGTGAGTATGTACGTAGAGAGGAATTCCGTCCACACAAATTAATATACATTTGAAATACAGTTACTTACTTGGTGGGTTATAATTGTCCCAAAATACTCATGGAAGTGTGGAAGACATGAGAAGGCCAACTAGTCGTCTTTTATCATTGGTGACTGCGTTCGCTCTATCTCCCGTGTGAAATGGTATAATAAGTTGAGCAATATTGAGGTGAGGCATCGGTCGAGTGCTAGGTGGGTGGGAGGGGAAATCAATCGACGAGACTGTGAAATTACATCGACTGAGATGGTTAAGACATGTGTTACGTATGCATCCTTAGTCATCGCCTTCCTCGACAACGGGCAATGTTAGCGGATTTAGGGTTAGGCTGGAAAAGAGAGAGCTAATGGCGGTCAAACGAAAACATGACTTCTTCACCAGTCAATGAAATCTACAACAGTTAGTTTAAGCCAACCAGCCAGCCATATAGGAAGGTGTAGACTGGATTCCTGACTGGTTGGGGTCCTCGGAATGACAGTAAAAACCAATGAAGCCTGGAAACAATTGGTGATGATATGGCTCAAACTCATCGTTGTCAATGGCTGGCTGGTGCAGATGCCTCCACTCCTTGTGACTTATGATTTCAAATGAAACTATATTGTTCTTCGTTATTACTATTCCTTTGTCTCACACCTCTGTGTTTACTGTCTCTCTATTATGCATTTCTTATACTTTCTTCTATTGCTTTGTATGTGCTACAAGGAGTGTGGCGACTCGAACTGCCGCACATCGGTGCAAAGTGGTTCTATGTCAAAAAGAGACAGTCAGTCTCTAAATACACAAGTATAGACGTACAGAATTGTAGTGATGAATCAATCTTTTCCTGGTATAGAGTTGCTCTTTCGACGTAAGAGTACGCCAACAGCCCGCCCTCCGGCCGCTCATGGGAAATTGTGGATAGAAAAGCAGATTTAAGCAAACGATCCGAATTTGAATGTACAGATCAGATACGAGCCAGAGATGATTAGCAATAGTGGAAAGCAAGAAGCTGGAGAAGGGAAGTTTTGTCGTCCGTACAGTACGCTGAGCCAGGTCGCGTCTTTATTCAATCTCAATTAACTACCATGATGTTCAGTGAATTTATCATATTTACTACCTTACAATGAATGTGTAATTTGATATTTTTCGGCCTCTACACCCGGATTTATGGCACAACCTCCTATCTACATGTCGCGCACTAGAGCCCAACTTTGTACAGACAACTCAAGAAGGTACAGTTAAACTGAGCTTTAAACAAATAGAGAACGGAAAGATTGAGCAACGAAGAAATATTTACTTTTCAATTAGATCCTCTTCTCTGGCTCTACTCTAATATATATAGCATTTTTACAATACACAACAATTTACCAAACAAGTGGTGATATGTTTGTTAACAATAATTAGTAAACAGTGTCAAAATGTCAATGGGTTGATAATTAACGCAGAAAATCAATACACATTTAAAAGGTAGAAATGGATAGAATAAATTAATTTTACAAGAATAACACGTAATTAAAGATGAAGTGGTCAAAATGAAAATAAAATAATTTGGACAAATATAATTTAATAGGGGGAGGGGGGCGATGTAGTCCTGTCTTGTAACGATGGCCAAGGAAGGTAAGGAAAGTGGCTGTACAAATTTCTTCTGAATACGCACACAGGTTTGGCTTCTTCAGGTGGATTCATATTGCTTCAGCTGTCTGTAGAAGACAAACTCGTAGAGCAAAGTTAAGATTAGTCGGAATGCGATAAATAATTTTAAATGCAGTATTAACACCAACCATATTCTCACCATCATTAAGGTATGCTAAAATAGGGCTACGAATAGATCTTGTTTGTCCCTTGCTTAACCACGCTGGATGATGTTCAGAAATACGACGATGAAACTGCCTAATTGTACGCCCAATGTAGCTGGCTGGCTCCGCAGCTGCAGTCAAACTGGTAGACACACATAGAAGAGGCAGAATTAGCTAGTTTATCCTTATTTCTCGAACATAGAATAGGGGTGGTTTTGAAGAGACAACGTACCTCTGCTGCATAATAAGCTCTTTTAACTGCATTCTTCAGGTGTTCGCTGTGTTATTATTTCGCTTATGTTGTCACCGAGGAACTGCAATTTTATGAACATTGGCTTTTTCGAAACTGTAGCAATACTGACTCTCTTTGATGCTGAATTCATATTCTTCTCAATAAATTTATCTGGATAACCATTTTTCTAAGTAATTCATAATAATCCTCATTGAGGCAGTCGTCTGAACAGATTAACCTAGCTCTATGAACCAGACACTTTACCAGGTTACGTGTTTATATTTCAAAGGTACAAAACTCAAAAAATGAGTATACTGACCTGTTGTTGTAGGAGGTTTCCTATACACACACTCCTTAGTGTGCCATCCATCTTCTTTCCTTGCCATGAAGACGTCTAGGAATGAGTGAGATACTGTCATTACTTTCTTTCTTTCTCTCTATGGTAAAGTTTATTGCTGAATGTGCATCATTAAACTTGTCAAGGATATTCATTGCATCATTCTCGTCTTTCATAACCACAAATGTGTCATCCATATATCGACTGAGAGAGAGAGAACGACTGATGACAGGAACAATGCTAAAAATGCAGTTCCAAGAAGAAAACATGATGGCTCGTAAATGAGAGTAACAATAAAATGACGAATCAAACGACTGAATTTTTGATTGATGAAGTAATTGTTGTCGTAGATAGTAAGAAGTGGATAGAGATGACTTTTATTCTCAAGTAACAGGTCGTGGGAAATACACAGAAGGGGCTACAAGATAATTATCTTATGAGTTGACAAGACAATAGAGCAACGTATGGAGTTTTGCTTTTCTGTTTTTGATCGGCAGTGATTAGAGGACAGTGTCATGCCCTTATGGGTAAATTTTATTTTGATAAAGTCTCACAGTGTTATACAGTAATATTCACTGATGACCAAATTTCGAGCACAACTCATTATTGCTCATAATCATATCAAGGTAATCACACGACTTCCTGAATTCATTTATATAGTTCCATTGTTTTTCACTTGATTTTCACTTGATTTGATTGGTAGTATTATTTTCCATATTTCGGGTATGAGTGATGATTCATTCCTATTGCATGTGTTGGGTGTAGATTCGATGAACCAGGCAGGATTCAGTAATCAACCTCTCTCTTCACCTACCTACATTACTTCTTAGAATCTTAACCCTCTCCCACCCTATTGTGTGGTTGTGTGTTAATGCATGCATTGCAATTGCTGAGCTTTTTTCTAAATTACTTATCTTCTTGGGTGGGGTCAACCATTCTTCCTTAGCTAAATTCTTATGTTCTGACAATCTGACTACCCCTGACCTACTAGTTCGACCTATGTAGTTGACTTCACAGTCATTGCAGGGTATTTTGTAAATGATATTATTTTGTCTAATAGGGTCAACCGACAGGGTCCTTTAACCTACAGAGCTTGTCCCACCTGAGTGAGTTTGTATGTTTGAATGCCACCACCGCTAATTCCTGCTTTATTTAGAATCCTACGTAGGGTCTCAGATGTCCCCTCTTTATATGGTATAACTGTAGATGACTTATATTCTCTCTTATTTATGTTATTATTACTAGTTTCACAATTCTTTTTATTTCTTTTGGCCTTTTACAATCTTCCTAATGAATTTTATAGGATAGTTATTTGACATCAACGCCTCTTCTATCTGTTTTATTTCATCATTTAGGTCTTTTTTTGTGCTACTTAATGCCATTGCTCGGTTTGTTAGACACTAAACTAAGCCTGCCCTAACAGTTAACAGATGAGACGAATTAAAGTCTAAATATCTATTAGAATGCGTTGGTTTTCTATCAACACTAATGTGTAGTTTACCTTCTTCTATTCGTTTTATTTTACAATCTAACATAGCTAATTTTCCTTGCTCATTTTCGGCTTCAAATGTGAATTTTATTCCCTCCACTAATGGGTTTATGTGTGTCAAGAAGCTAGAGATATGTTCTGTTTTTAACACTGTGAAAGTGTCATCCACATATCTCCACTACATTTTTGGAGTAGGATTAAACGTATTAAGTGCCATATTTTCCCAGCTATCCATAAATATATCTGCTACGATAGGGGATATTGGTGATGCATCCCATTGCTACACCTTCAGTTTGTCTATATATTTTGCCTTGGAATTTAAATATAGTAGATGTGAGGCACAACTGAATTCCTAAAATAATTTCATCAATGGGTAGTTTCGTCCTATAAGTGAGTTCAGGATCTGCAGTTAATTCTTTTTTAACTGCTTCTAAGGTTATATTGATTGGTATGTTAGTATAAGGACTGGTTATATCAAAACTAACCATTGTTTCATCATTCTCTATTTGAATGTCATTTAGTTTCTTTTTCATCTCAAATGAATTAGCTAGTCTAGAGTTTGAAACAATGGAACTATATAAATGAATTTAGGAAGTCGTGTGATTACCTTAATATGATTATGAGTGGCAATAATGAATTGTGCTCGAAACTTGGTCATCAGTAAATATTACTGTATAACACTGTGAGACTTTATCAAAATAAAATTTATCCATAATGGAATTATGGAGTTTTGCTTTTGTTTTTTGATCGGGCGCTGTTTGTTCGTTTCAGATGTTGGAAACTACTCACGTGATTAGTCTACATACTGGGTGTACAAACATTCTCAAGTGAAGCTTTCATATCCACAAGTCCAGCGATGAATACAGAGTACTGCTCCCCTCCTTAGTTCACTATTGTAAACACTGAATTTTACTCACTATGATCTGTAGCCAGCCTCACGTGGATGGCAAGGCCTAAGAGCAATTGGCTGTTCTGTCTCAGGACATTCAAAATATGAAAATATGCACTGTCAATCCCTTTTTAGGCGGTGTGAACAGTCACAGTTACCTGACACATCTGTAGTGTGAAATGCCAAGGTTTTGCTAAGGGTGACTTGTTAGCCAGTTTCATGTTAGTTGGTGTAATCTGTAATTTGAAGTGGTCTCGATCGAGAGATAAGGAAGATCGTGGTAATGCACATCTTTGAGTGGAGGAAAATTTAAGAAAATTAAAAGAGATGAGAAAGATAATTGGTGTCCATGCAGAACTCAAATGTTGACAGTGATGTGCAGTTGTTGGTTGACATTGATTTGTTGCTCACATTGTGAAAATTAATGCATCCCGTTCTGCATTCGAAAGGTCGAAGGATATCTGTATAGATTTGGTCACCTGTGACTTGTTTAGACACGTATTTGGATTTTATCGTGTAGTAGGAAAGTGCTATTAGGGAAGTCAATAGGTTCTAGAACATAATCATTCTTACCCGAATTCAACATGTCATAATTCTCTTGAGCTGACTCTGTGTGCCATCAATCTGAAAGTAACTCCGAGTACTATCATACTCTATGTCACCCGACACAGACAACCCTATCTCCGGCTCTTTTTGAAGGTTTTGGCAGCCTTCTACTCAAGACATTGACTGGATTGTTCAGGAAAGAATAGGAAAATGAAGATGCTCCATCGATATGGAATGGAGCCATCATCTTCCCCATCTTTAAAAAGAGCCGACTTAACAGGTACGATAACCATAGGGGTATTAGTTTGCTACCAGTTGCGTCTAAAATATTGGTTACTGTTTTACTTCTCAAGCTGTGTGTAACACGTGAGGATATGTGATTCACGAGGAGTATGTCGGGTTTCATTCATGGCATTTATGCATCGGTAATGTGTATTCACACTTGATCAGTTGTTGGAACACTGTCACACCTGTTGCACACCGACAGATGTTGTTTCGGGATATTCGACCTGTTTTCAATTCAGTCAAGAGAATCGCTCTCTGAAAATGTCTGTTAGAAGGAGATGGATGTTCTTGAGAATTTTCAATATCTCGAAAGTTCTATATGGAAATATTTCAGTTCAAGTGAGGGCATTCAACCACCTGTCACCAATGTTACTAATGAAAAGTGCGGGGTTAGATAGGGTTGTCCGATTACCATTACCCATTTCTACCTAAATTTCATATCGACGGCTTTCTGAAGTCTCCTCTGCAGGGAGTGCGTGGTGGTGGTGGAATAGATTTTCTTTGTTTCTGGAGAAAGACTTTTCGACTTCGATTATGTAGACAATATCATCTTGCACTGCGATAACATGCACGTCAGCTAAGTAGTACCTCATCACTGTTGGTGGTCCGTGTCTATCGAAAAGTATTGTATGTGCTTTATGCCATCTATGAACAAGACTGTCAGCAGCAACCTGTATCAACACCAGAGCTTAAAGGTAAATCGCTTGAAGCTGTTGACAAGTTCGTGTATTCCCGTAGGTGTATGACGGACGAAATCTCTAAACTCATAGTAAAATCTAGGGTGGCACACTCCAGTTTGGGCCACCTCTGGCTCCGTAGAAACATCAGCCAAGTTGACAAATGTCGAGTTTAGAATGCTTCAGTGGGCACAGTTTCTCTTTACGCCTGTGAGACTGGAACTCTGTGAGATGGGTATGTGCGGTATCTGTGATAGCTATTGAGTCATTCCTACTACACGTATTCTCTCTCTCTCAGTTGATTCGATAAACAAAGCTTCTGTTGTTATCAATCTCTCCCTCCATCCAGCTTGCTGTTACATAATATCCTAAAATTATCATCCTACCCCAACCAGCCTATTGTGTGGTTGTGTGCAATTGCATGGGATGTGGTGCTATAGCTGAACTATTCTCTAGATTTCTCATCTTATTCGGGTCAACCAATCTAGATTTTGTTGCTAGGTTTTTGTGTTCAGCTAGTCTGATTCACTGACTCTGTTCTACTCATTTGACCTGTGTATTTCACTTGACAATCACTGCAGGCAGGGTATTAGATAAACTAAATTGTTTTGTTTTAAAAGCTCCACAGGATTGATCCTTTAAACGACAAAGCTTGTTTCTAATTGAGTTTGTGGTTGGTGTGAATTCCAGCCACTTTTATTGCTGCCAACATTGTTAAGAATTCTGCATACGATGGTTTCCGAGGTTCCTTCCTTGTACTGTTTCACTGTGTTATACATCTAATATCGAAAGTTATTCACTAATAATCTGAGCTACGTGAAGAGAGCGAGAGTTGCAGTTTGTCGAGATGCTAAAAATCATTGATTGCAGACTACCACTAACAAGGGCTCAAAATAATACACAGTAGCTCAGCTGCCTTTACACCATATCATGTCTCACATCCTCAGAATACCGTCTTTCGAGCAGGGGAAATGAGCCTCAAAACATCTCATAGATTAAGCAGTGACTGGGTTACTGTCTGGACACTCAGATAGTAGCAGGTGCTTGTCTTAAAAGCTCCACCTCTCCGAGACTTTGACTTGAATTCTCTCATCAACAAGACAATGGAGAAGCGTCAGGTGTTACGTTTCCATGGTTTCTTGTAACCAAAGCGATTCCATACTCTGTTCTATCTGTTCGGATTGTGGAGCCAATGAACGTTACGTTTGGCTGATTTGGAGGTGGTTTATTGACCTTCTTTTACACAGATGGAGTGATTTAAGTTAATTCGGTGTATTACTACTTCACCCACCGCCCACGTCATATATTATTATTATTGTTCCCTTGGGTTCCTAGTGGGAAATAATGCTTCAACTGCACGTCTCCACTTGCTGCTTCTGTCTTCTGCTGTACTTTTCACCTGCATCCATGTTAGCCCATACTGCTTCAACTCTTCTTCACACGATCTCCTCCATGTCAACCTTGGACGTCCCACTCGCCGCTTCCCTTTCGGGTTCCATTCGAGAGATGGCCTGACGCACGATGTCACCAGCGATGGCCTCCTCAGCGAGTGTCCAATCCATCTCCACTTTCTCCTGCATATTTCTTGTGCGATTGGTTCCTGTTTTGTTTGTTCCCATAGTTTCTTGTTGGTTCTTGCTCTTTCCGGCCAACTGATCTTCAGTATAGAGCGAAGACAGCTGTTGTTGATAGAGGTCTGCAACAGGCTGTTGGAAATATTCTTTGTGACCCGCCGTCAAGTTTCTGATCCGTATAGAAGAACTGACTGACTTGATGTTTGTATTGAAAATCCGAATTTTGTTGTTGAGTGTTGATGCTGAGTGACGAAGATTTCCAGATTGGTTTCAGGTTGATC
The DNA here is from genome assembly GCA_944472155.2 of Trichobilharzia szidati. Classification (NCBI taxonomy): domain Eukaryota; kingdom Metazoa; phylum Platyhelminthes; class Trematoda; order Strigeidida; family Schistosomatidae; genus Trichobilharzia; species Trichobilharzia szidati. The sequence continues at coordinate 4,714,361 of OX235279.1, forward strand.
AATGTGTTTCTCGCCTTCCCGATTCTCGCTCGATTTGACATCCTCGTCCGTTCCTCCTATAGTTGAGACAATGCTCCCTAGATAAGTGAATGAAGTAACCTCTTTCAAATAAATAAATATATATATATATGACGTGGGCAGTATGCATCCAATAGAGTAGGATTGTTTTATTTTATGTAGCTGAACATCTATTTAGGATATTATTGTATTTTCAAGTAATTTTCCCTCCTTACTGACACAAACTGGGACCTGTTTACTGAACAGGCTCTTGATAACACAATTACTAACATAACACATTATCCTAATCTTGTGGAGCTGAGTACATCGGCAGTACCATGCACCGACTTCGAAAACGCATTCGCGAACACTATCCAGCTTGGCTAGTAAAAGTAGACCAAAAACGTGTATACAGTTCAGTGACAGAACATCTGGTCAACTCAGGACATTCAGCGCCATTCGAAAAATCCTTCAAAGTGATATACAAGATTCAATAAAACCTATCAAAGGGAGTCAAATCAAGACATCTAGGCATAGCTGAGGCGTTATCTATCCAAAAGCTGAAACCCACGCTTTGTATCCAAAAGAAATACGTCCAACCCCTGTCCCTACCATGGCTATCATAAACAGGTAAATTTTTTTTATTAATGACAATCTCATCACCTTTCGTATCCAAACTTCCAGTTTATTCATGTTATTTTAAGTTTTCTTAAACCCTGTTTACACTACCATATTTTCATAACCACACTTCCTGTTTATTTTGTCATTTTATTATTTCTACATATTTAATCCCTGATTGCATAAACAATTATTCATCACACTAGTTTTTTATCCAAACATCCTGTATACTTTGTTATTTCTACATTTCTAACCCCCGATTGCACAATCAATGTCAATCTTCTTAGTTATTATAATGCTACTTTGTTTGATTTTTATCCGTCCCACCCCCTGTTTATTATGACATTCTAATTCCTGATTGTAATTTTTATTAATTTGACCCTTAACCGGAAATTATTCTGGAACTCTCCCATCCATCTGATATAAATACACGAATGTGCAGCTGTCTAGTTGACGATGACTTCGTCGAAAAGAGAATTTTCTTCGCTGCAATTGCCTTTTTAATAACTCCTATGACCCAATGTGTATATTCCATGATTTTAATTTCTGTCTTGATATTTGCTGTCCAAAAAAGACAATCTTCTTAAAATTTGACCGCTTCCCCCCTTCTCAACTCAAAAAGCTTCGCCATGAAAAAGAGAGGTTGTACAAAATGAAAAATAAATCTGGTGTTAAGAGAATGAACACTTCAATTAAAGCTGAATTACGTAGACTAAATGCTCTCTATAACCAGAAGTTTCTTTCATGTAAATCCTCATCTAATATGTGGAAGTTATTAAAGGAAATCACAGGTGGTAAGCAAATAGTGAATGATACTTCTGTTGGTGTTGAAATGCTCAATAAATCCTTCATATGTATCCCTGCAGATGTTATGATTCCTAACTCTAATAGTGTAAATAATGACCGTTTCTCATGCTTTAATACGAATGATGTCCTTAAGTGTCTTCAATCTCTCAAACCTACTCAGTGCCTTGGTCCTGATGGAGTTCCTGCTGTTATCCTTAAGAAGTGTGCCGATATCTTTTGTTCCCCGTCAACTGACATTTTCAACTAATCTTTCTCCAGAAGTATTATACCTGACTCATGGAAAACATCAAGGTTGTTCCAGTGCCTAAATCAACAAGTGGACCTACTGTCAAGTTTAGACCCATTGCTATCACATCACTCTTTTTTGAAAGTTATGGAAAGACTTATTTTACTTAATTTCGAACCCTCTTTAAAGCCTTTCAGTGACACCAACCAGTTTGCTTATAAACATAATAGGTGTACCTTAGATGCCGCTGTTGTTCTATATCATAATATAGTCTCTAGTTTAGATAGAGGAGCTAAACACGTTAGGTGTGCCTTCCTTGATTACACATCTGCATTTGACTCTGTACCTAGGTCTCTGTTGCTAAGTAAGCTTGCTGGTACACAGGCTGAGAGCTAGACAAATAAGTGGTTGCATTCCTATTTTTCTGATAGGAAGCAGTACACCGTCTATAATGGAAAGTCCTCCACTACCTCACTTACTTTAGCTGGTGTTCCTGAAGGTGCTGCTCTTTCTCCTTTTCTGTTTTCTTTTTTCTTACATGACTTGCCCCATTCTGATGTAGCCAATTTTGTCAAGTATGCTGATGACCTCTCTGTTTCTATGCCTGTCAACTCTCAGTCAGATTGTTCCAAATTAAATAAATTTCTCTCGGAAATTAGTCAGTGGTCCTCTTCAAACAGTCTTAAGCTGAACCCGTCTAAATGTCAGGTAGCCAATTTTACTCTCAGACGAAAAAGTGACCTACAACAACTAGCTAGCTCACATGGTACCACTATCATTCACGGCATAGAGGTTGAAACTACATCTAATGTCAAGTACCTTGGACTGAGTATTTCCTCTGATCTTTCCTGGTCCTCTCACATCTTGCTAGTGACTAGAAAGATGTTTCGCTTGAAACGTTCTACGTTAGGAAGTTAAGGCAGTCTGGTATAAAGCAGTCTCTGCTTTCTCAGCTTGTCAATTCTTGTATTCTAACCATCCCTCTTTACTGCTCCCCATTAATCTTCCCTGGACTACTTAAGAAAGACTTTGCTTCGCTGCATAAGGCACTAAAAGCTGTTAGTAGGGGAAGTGGGATTTCGTCAAACCAACTGGTTAACACCATTGTGGATAGACATATAATGTCATGTAAGAAACTAGCGAATTCTATATTGTCAGACCCCGAGCATCCTCTCTATACGCAGCTCTCTCCTTGCATTTCATCTGGTAGAACTAGGAGCAACTATAGGAGGCTATATGCTAGGACTACCAAGTACAAAAACTCCACAATACCTTATCTGGCACAGCTGTTATGTGATGAGAAATCCATTAGGTATGACACGATCACCTTACTGCGGCACTCTAACAAACAAATAGTTTCCATTAGCTTTTGTTCTCCTTTCTTTGTTACTCTTATATTGTTGCTCACATATTCTATTACACACTAATTTTATATATCATATCCTGTGGTGCATTGTTTAAAATGTGAATGCAAGGCTGTTCTCTTTTATTTCTTTTATTTATCTTTTTTTCTTTTTGTTGTTGTTGCTTTTTATTTCTAAAATCTTATAAAATTAATGAGGTAATTAGATGCAATATTGAAATGCGCGCTGCAAATGCCATACCTGTACGACAAATACTGTTTGGAATAAAGCTGTTATTACTATTATTATGGAATAGTCCGATGATTTTCAAGACATATTTACGCAAACGACTCAAAGGCAGACGATTATCAAGGAGTCATATTATTCGAATAGCAGTCACAGACAGATCAACAGCCTCTTTTTGTGATATTCAGTCAACATCAAGAGGATTGCAGATGAAAATAAAAAAACTCAGTCACGGGTAGTTAACTTTATTGATCAATCAAGATTGTTAAGTGTATCCCCTCATAGGCTAAAGCATAATCATAGTATATTTTAACTGAATTTTAGATTTTCTCGTCGATTGATTGATTGGACCGAAGTGCTCGGTCTCAGGTTGACATGTCTGTTAGCTTCTTGTGCAGATGTGCATCCTAGATTCCACTGCTAGTCACCATCCACCAAATAAATTCGAATTACATGCCCAGACATCGATCGTCGAAGCATCTGCACAAGAAGCCAACAGACATGTCAACCTGAGACCGAAGAGCACTTCGGTCCAGTCAATCAATCGACGGGAAAATTTAAAATTCAATTATATTAACATAACCCGTTGCACAAGAGGTGGCTCTCGCGGCCCAAGTGGTCTAGCGGATAATGCTTTGACTGGTGTTTGAAACTATGGGTCACTGGTTTCGAGTCTCGGTGATGGGAACATCATCACTGACTCACTGGGGAATGTAGCTACATCCAGCCAAGGACGAGTCCCAAATAGGACCGGTGAAATTCGCGTTATCCTGGACTGGATTCCACTGCTAGTCACCATCCACCAATTAAATTCATAATTATAATAATTATGAATGTAACTCTTGTTAAAAGTGGCACTGAAGTCAACTAGGACTCCCTGGTATCGGTAGAGTATTATTGACGAAATAGGTGATGAAATAAACATGTAGGTGGTGGTAGGGTTCAAACTAGTAGTCGCCAAATTTCTGGTCCACCTCTCTAAATTATTCAATCGCTAATTCTGTCATCATACCCAAATGTCCCGTGAAGCAGCAATCCATGACTGAGCGTTCATCAACACACCAACCACCAAGGCCATTATTCTCTCGTCAGTGCAAATCATAATGGTGGATTGGAGAGGGAGGAGCAAGATGTTTATGACTGATGACGATGAGACTGTCTCAGTGAAGCTGGTGTCCCCCAGGGTAATGTACTCTCCCCACTTCTCTTTTCTTTCTTTCTACATGACTTACCATCTTCAAATGACATTAATTTTGTTAAATATGCTGACGATCTGACTGTATCTTTGCCTGTCAACTGTCAAAGTGACTGCTCCAAACCAAATGGCTTTCTGTCAGAAATCAGTCAGTGGTCCAAGGAAAACGGTCTTACCTTATATCCCTCTAAAAATGTCAAACAGTCAATTTCACCTTAGGTGTAAATCTGACCTAAACAAACTGGTGGTTAGCACTCACTCACGTGGTGTGAAACATAGATGGCACTGAGATAGAAACCAAGTCGGAAATTCAATATCTCGGCGTCATTCTATCTGCTGATCTTTCCTGGTCGTCTCATATCTTGATGATTTCTAAGAAAATATGCCGTCTTACCTTCTACATCAAGAAGTTAAGACATTCTGGAATAACTCAACCCAACCCAACCCTTACTCTTACGATTCGTTAACTCTTGCATCCTGCCTATTATTCTCTATTGTTCCCCCTCAGTTTTTCTAGGGCTACTGAAGAAGGACCATATATCTAATTACGTAGGATGTTAAAAGTTATCGTCAGGGTAAGAAATATGCCACTTAACCAGCTTGTTAATATTCTGGTCGACAGGCAGGCAATTGGACTCATGTGGAAAATGAAGGCTAAATCCATTCTATCTAACTCACACGACCACCCTCTTCACTCACAACTCTCCCCTTGTATCTCATCAGACAGCACCAGAAGCCTATATAGAAAGCTATATGCTCGCACTAGCAAGTACAAAAACTCAATCATAACCTACTTAGCTCGTGTTCTGTGCGATAAAGAAAGCATAAGGCGTGAAACTTATAACTTATTAAATAGTCAGTAGAACAATTGGATCTCGTCTTTCCAACTCATATCATTTTTTTGGTATATGTTATTTTGTTTCTCTCTTCCTTACAAATTCTGTGCATCTCGACTTTTTTGTTATCGCTTTCGCCATCCACTATGCTAGTATCTACTTTTCTAACACCTTCAAACATTCTGTTCACTGTTGGCTTTGCTGCTGCCGATATGCTACCGATATGTTGTTGTCATAATGAACTGAGATTACCCTTAATCTATGTAGAATTTTATTTATTGTTAATGCACACAAACTGGACGCGCAATACTGTAGTGAAATGCTGAGAATTTCATTCTGTATCACAAGTACTGTTTTGGACTAAAGCAAATTATTATTATTATTATTATTTGTGATATTTAGCCAATATCAAGAACATTGCAGATCCAAAATGAAACTCAGTCACGGGTGGTGAACTTTATTGATCAATCAGAATTGTTAAGTATATCCCTTCCAGAGGCTGAAGCATAATTCTAGTAATCATAATCATAATAATAATAATAATAATAATTTGCTTTATTCCAGAAACAGTACTAGTGGTACAGTGTGGAATTTTCAGTACATATCTACAATATTTGCATCTAATTTTATCTAACGTTTAAAAGGCGTATTGGGTATTGGAAGCTATGATGTGATTATGCATGGTGACAGTAAAGCTGTATAGTCATGGAAGAAGTTATGTAATGATATTTAAGAATGTTTATCGCCAAGATGATCAGTTAATTTGGTTGAAACACAACACTAAACAATCATAAAATAACATTTCAGGGTTGTTGTTGTTTTGTTTTTTATTGTCAGGTCTAATGCAGTGTTTGTAGTGGTAGTGTGAGTAAATTCTGCAGAATACAAAATTTTAAGGTGGTGATAATTATTATATTATTATTGTTATATATGAAAAATATAACACAACAACAACAACAACAAGCCAACTGAAGTTTTATTCTCGAAATCGCCAATCTTGTCTACACAATGGACATTGTTGAGCCATCTGTTGACTATTCAACCATTTTATAATACAATGCATATGAAAACAATGATTACATTGACCCCAGACAAGTGGGCAATCGTCACCAGGAAGTTTACAGTCAGCACAACACGTTTCAAATGCATTCCGACAGATACCACAATCATCGTCATTTGTACACCATTTCCATGAAGAGACTGCAAACCAGTGATTAATCTGAAAAGTAAACAAAGAAGAATGAGAAAAGAATATCATAACTTGACGAGTCCCAAACAGGACGAAATGCGCATTATCCAAAAGTGGATTCCGTCCACTGCTAGTCACCATCTACAACCAATTAAAATCTGAAAAAGAGTCTTTTTGATATGGTTGTGTTCTCTGAGCTACCTGGCTGGATAGTTAATTTGCGAAGCTTCCATCGCCCCACCACTAGGCGACATCTTCTTTCAGCGAATACTTCAATTTAAATTGAAGTGAGTTTTTACATTTCTCTACGAGTGAGTTTATTAATCATCTCTCCTGGTCGGTGACTCTTTGCTTACTTTTGTGTGTTTTCATACCTTCCAGTCTACTTGTATTGATATTGGAACTGATTGTTTCTTTGACTTGAACTTTGACCCTATGTGTGTGTGAAGTTTCCTTCCTATCGGTTGATAAATTTTCTCTATCTCGATGTGTCTATTCACTGGAATACTAGGTAGGCTTGTAAAAATTCTCTGGCTAGCATTCTTGGTGTTGTTTCCTCTGTCTAATATTTGAACGTTGGTTATGAGGAGATGTGAGTGAGTGAGGGAGTGGATGTCATATATTTTGACGGCTAGCTTATGTTCATGGATACGAAGAAGAAGAGCAGGGACGTCCACTTTGGCCAATCTAGTGATTCTCACAGTTATTACAATTTATTTTGTAGATGCAGATGTTGGTTTTATCTTCTTTCGTTGCTGAGTCTATCTTTTGGCTGACATGGATCCAGCTGAGTGAAGTGATTTTGTTGGTTAGTGTGTGTGTGTCGTCAATTCCTAAAGGTTTGAGCAGTCTTGCAGAGATTTCTGAGATGTCCTTTATATATGGTAGGACGATTTTCTTTGTGCTTTCCCTGGGAGCTTTCGGTTTGATAGGTTGGCTTGGAAGTATACGTCCTTTGATGAAATTCCGTGGATATCTATCCATCCTTTTGGAAGACGTCTATGGGATATTTTTCTTCAATTTTCCTTAAGGTGGGAGTCTTTATTTATTTATATTTATGTCGTTTTTTTGGTTAAATTTCCCGTTGAATAAACTCGACTTCTGTTCATATGCGGTGAGAGCTGGCTGCTAGTCAAAATTGCTAGACAGTAATTTACCTCAATGTTTAAGTCCCAAATATTATTGGTCATGAGAAAACAAGAGCAAGAACAAAGACTGACTGACACAACCAACAACCAATCACAGAACACTTTGTTTGCGTAGGTGGAGAGAATTAGCAGATAGATAGATGATCTGACCTTCAAGAAACAGTCACAAAGAGAAGCAACCAATCAGAAGACTGTGTTTGTCTGCTAACAATAATCGATAATAATGTACAAGAAAATCTTCTATAAATATGTGCTGATTTCCTAAATGAACGATCTGTTTAGCTGGCCCTTGTCTTCTGTTGTTACACATATGTCACACCCCCTCCTTGTACGGACATTTTGATAATGTCTGACGGGAAACATAATGTTGTTTACTATGGTTCATGCTAACAGCTGGCGGCAGAATTAACAATGCGTTATGCCAGAGTACACCTGCATGCCTAATAAGTGGTGGTTGTCTCCTGAAACTAGCACCTGTCGTATCAAATTCTAAGTCATGAGAACAGTCTGATGTGCATCGAGTAGTGAAGCGTTTAAAACGACGACAGTTGAGCTGAGTTCAAGTCTTAAACGGAACAGTATTAGTTACAGGATTTCATCATGAGCTGACATTGGTTAGAGAACCACTGGAAAACCTGGGAGTACTTGACAGCTGTTTCATCCTAGTTTGGGACTCTTCATCAGTACTTACCCACCGGGGTTCGAACCCAGGACCTTCTCGTTACAAAGCGACCTCGCACTGTATTAAGCCACTGAGACCCGATCCAATCACCCGTGAATTCTAACTTCTGCCAGTGGGTGCTTACTGATGAAGAGTCCCAAACTAGGACGAAACAGTTATCCAGTACTCCCAGTCGGTTTTACAATGGTTCTCTAACCAACTTCAGCTGCTCATGATGAAATCCTGTAACCAATCAGCCAAACCGCTACAAACCAATACTTGAATAGGAACAGTATTAATCGCTAGGATTGCAAGTGCAGTCAGATAAGGAGTCTGGAAGAAGACGAAACATGAGTCGTAGATTCTACCAGCTACCATCACCAACAACCATATAATGAATGACAATTTTGTTGATGATAATGTCCAGTAAAGATAACGAAAAAAATGGCTGATGTGATACTATACACCTGATGTATCTGCTTCATCCGGTATTAGATAAACTAAATTGTTTTGTTTTGAAGGCTCCACAGGATTGATCCTTCAACCGACAAAGCTTGTTTCTAATTGAGTTTGTGGTTGGTTTGAATGTCAGCCACTTTTATTGTTCCCTGCCTTGTTCAGAATTCTGCGTAAGGTGGTTTCCGAGGTTCCTTCCTTGTATGGAATTACTAGTGATGATTTAAATTCCTTATGGTTGATGTTGTCTTGCGCATATTCGACATGCATGTCGTCATTATTATTATTATTATTATCACTATCGCTACTATCATTATTTATTCTATTTTTACATTACCCTACATATTTCCTGACTAACTTATCTGAGTAATTATTAAGTTTCCAGGCTTTTCTTACATGTACCACTTCCTGTCTTAGATATTCCTTGGTACTACTTAGTTTTGTGCTCTGTTGTCACTTAAACATTTCACCAATCCTATTTTTACTGACACTGATTGGATGGGATGATCGGAAGTCCAAATACCTGTTTGAATGTGTGAGTTTCCTATAAACACATTGGTGTTTTTAACTTCCAATCTTCTTCTTTTTTTACGTTGCAATCTAACATTGGAAGTTCCCCTTCCTGACTTTCCAATTCATCATAAGTGAATTGAACTGCCTCCATCTTTGAGTTAATGTGTTCAAAAAATCTATCTATATCCTGTGTTCTAAGTACAGTGAATGTGTCATCTACATACCTCCACCATACTTTTTTTATGGAAGGGGTGGTGGTGAACGTTTCAATCGCTATGTTTTACCACCTGTCCATGAATATATCTGCTACAACCGGGGATATTGGTGATCCCATGGCAACTCCCATCTGGTGACACCCATGTAGCCTTGTGAATATCTTTGTGTTTGTATACGCTGCCACCAATCACTAGTTCATTGAAGGCGCAGAAGGCGGCGGAGAGTTCTCCATTTTCATTCATCTCTCCGACAGCTTCTTTACCCATGATGAGTTCCCTTCCTGTGTTGTCTGGTCCAAGTTTGTCATTCATGTCTCCCATTAGTATTTTAATGTCACCAGCTGGAGTATTGTCTATTGCTGCCTGTAGTTGTCTGTAGAATTCTTCTTTCTTTTCGAGGTCTGCGTTGTTTGTGGGTGCATAGCACTGTATAAGCGACACTTTTCTTCCTTTGGAGTTGAATCTGGCGCTCATTATTCTGGGTGAGATCGCCTCCCATTGTATTAGAGCCTTGGTTGCCGTTGGTGACATCATTATAGCCACGCCCTCAGTGTGTGTGTGGTTGTCTTCTGGGTGACCGGAGTAGATCACTGACTCACCTGTTGCCAATTTGGTGAGTCCGTTTCCGTTCCATCTGCTTTCGCAGATCCCCAATACTTGTATTCCGTATCTCCTCATTTCGTTTGCGATCTGGGCAGCTTTGCCAGTCTCGTACATGGTGCGGACATGGAATGTCCGCACACAGACTTTTTCTTTTGACGCAAGGAGATTGTTCAAGCTGAAGTTTCTGTAGCATCTTTGTCTACAGGGTGGGGTTGCTGGCCTCACGCCTGAGTTTAGTCTTCGGGTACCTGAAATAGAAAAATGGTTAGTGTTGCGTGACCGCAGAGCCCAGGGGACATCTGCTTGAGGCCGGTCACACGCGGCCTGGTGTGTCTCAGTAGTATACTTATCACTTCTGCCATGTGACACGGCAGCAGAAAGCGCGGTCGTTGTTAATCCGGGCCACGGCTGATACGGCATGATATTTTTCGAATTCGTTTGGTTCATGGGGTTGGGTTGATGACGACTAAGTCCAGTCACATATAAAGTCCACTGTTTCCATGAGAGGTACATTGGTGAATAAAGAAGATACGTCAAATGATATCATGAATTTATTATCAACATATAAATCTCTTATCCTTTCAACGAATCCAAAAGTACCCTTCACACTATGTTTCACCAACTTAGTATGAAGGGGCTGTAAGAGTTCAACTAACCAACTGGCTACCAGAAGGTATGGTCTTAGCGGTACACCATTTTTGTGCACTTTAAGCGAGCCATATAGTCTTGGTGTGAACGTTCCGGTGGGTTTAAGTGACGTGTACTGACTCTGTGAAATGAAGCCTGGTTGTTTCACTCTTTTCAGTGTTTCCGCTAACTGCATCTCTATCTTTTCAATCGGATCCAGAGAACAGATTTTTTGGAATTTTGAATTATCATTAAGAATAGTATTCATCTTCTCAAAGTAATCCGCTTTGCTTATGATAACCACTCCTGAGCCCTTACTCGATTTTGTTGTTATTATGTTGTCATTTTTGCGGAGAACATCCAGGGCTTCTCTATGTTTTTTGGTTAAGATACTATCTGAACTGCGTTTACTGTTCATATAATAATAGCAACAGTCGACCAGCGTTGATTTAAGCCTTTCAACATCTTCAATTGATGAGGGTGTCGACATTTTCCTGGTGAAACTAGAAAATGGGCCTTTGAAAGATGTTATTAATGAACTCGAATTTTATTGTCGATACATGGATGATTCACTTTTGATTATGAAGAACGAAAAGGAGGCAAAGAACATCCTGGATAAATTTAATGAGGTACATCCTGCAATAAATTTTATTAGTGAGAAGGAAAAGACTCTAGTATTTCATTTTTAGACGTCCTTATGACTAGAAAAGAGGATGGCACAATAAGAAGAAGTGTCTATAGAAAACCTACATCAATGGGCCAGTACACACATTTTCTCAGCTTTGTGCCCTTGAAATACAAACGCAATCTAACAAATATTTTTTTATTGCAATACATACTATTATTATTACTATTAATTCATGTATACACAGCTTTGATCTAATTCCCTCCCTCACCGGATATAATTTCTTAAAAACCATATATATTGTACAGCTTGAAAAGAGTCTCTCCTCTGAATATTGTGTTTTCAAATAATTTTGTAGCAAGCAACATGCTTGCACTAAAGGCTTAAAAAATGCTTGGGAAACGTAATTTGGGAAACCTTACAAAGGAATAATCTAGCAAATAATGTTAGCCTCATATGTACGCGGTTGCAATTCAGCTATAAAGAATTTTAAATATATTATTTTTCGATTTGCATATATTATCATTATATATTATTGTTCCCTTGAGTTCTTAGTGGAACATAGGGCTTCAACTGCACGCCTCTTCTTGCTTCTGTCTTCTGCTGTACTTTTCACTTGCATCCATGTTAATCCATACTGTTTCAGTTCCTGTTCACACGATCTCCTCCATGTCACCCTTGGACGTCCCACTACTCGCCGCTTCCCTTTCGGGTTCCACTCGAGCGATGGCCTGACGCACGATGTCACTCAGCGGCCTCCTCAGCGAGTGTCCAATCCATCTCCACTTTCTCCTGCATATTTGTTGGTCGATTGGTTCCTGTTTCGTTTGTTCCCATAGCTTCTTGTTGGCGATTCTTTTCGGCCATCTAATCTTCAGTATAGAACAAAGACAGTTCATGATAAAGGTTTGCAACCTGTTGAAAATATTCTTGGTGACCCGCCAAGTTTCTGATCCGTATAGGTGTTGTTGGAAAGGGGGTACATATTTATAAGATTAGTAGGCGAATATAAAATGTTGCATAACATGGTGTGAAATTTGATAAGATAGAATTCAATATTGTAAAAATATTAAAATCAATATTTTTCGGTTTAGAATGACAAGTGAGTCAAGTGGAAAAGATTCGGAGTGAGAATAGTAATAATAATAATAATAATAGTAATAATCATAGTAATAAAAGGAAAGGTACATAGAATAACTAAATCAACAAATGTCTATCCCTCTACAACCAAGGCAAAAGTGGAGATTGTACATACGTTTTTGTACACAAACGTCTGGCTGGCTTAAATTCATGAATGAATTGCCAAGGCCTCCTCTGTCTTCTAGGAGTCTGTGACGAAGAAAACGCGGGAAGCTAGCATGGATTCGGTAGGTGATCTTAAAATCATGGTTAGAGTTGACAGAGTGACAGAAGTCGATCAGGTGTTCTAAAAAAGAGCTTCGCACACACTTCCTTTCTCCCTTGTAAAACCATTCTGCTAGGATATATTCTCGTATCCGTGCGGAAAGCGGCGTCCTCTGACTACGGCCAATATACCTTGCTCCGCAAGAGGATCAGGTGAACTGATAGATGCACATAGAGGCGATCAGATGGGGGGGCGGCTTATCTTTTACAAAGGTAGAGAACAACTTGGGACCAGTGAAGGTCATATGTAATTTTGCTGCAAAGAACGTCTTACTGACTGCTTTTGAGAGACGCTTATAATCACAAATATTTTAATTGCATTTCATACTATTATTATTATTATTATTCACAGCTTTGATATTATCCCTTCCCTCACGGGATATAATTTCTTAATATCATAGCCATATATACACAATTGTACAGCTTGATAATAAATTCATTGAAAAGATTCTGTTCTCTGAATATTGTGTTTTCAAATAATTTTGTAACAAGCAACATGCTTACTGTGCACTAAGGCTTGAAAAAATATGCTTGGGAAACGTAATTTGGGAAACCTTACAAAGGAATAATCTAGCAAATAATGTTAGCCTCATATGTACACGGATGCAATTCAGCTATAAAGAATTTTAAATAGATTATTTTTGGATTTGTATATATTATTATTATATATTATTGTTCCCTTGCGTTCCTAGTGGAACATAGGGCTTCAGCTGAACGTCTCTACTTGCTTCTGTCTTCTGCTGTACTTTTCACTTGCATCCATGTTAATCCATACTGTTTCAGTTCCTCTTCACATGATCTCCTCCATGTCACCCTTGGACGTCCCACTATTCGCCGCTTCCCTTTCGGGTTCCACTCGAGCGATGGCCTGACGCACGATGTCACTCAGCGGCCTCCTCCTCAGCGAGTGTCCAATCCATCTCCACTTTCTCATGCATATTTGTTAAGTGATTGGTTCTTGTTTTGTTTGTTCCCGTAGCTTCTTGTTTGTGATTCTTTCCGGCCATCTGATCTTCAGTATAGAATGAGGACAGCTGTTGTTAATAAAGGTCTGCAACAGGCTGTTGGAAATATTCTTTGTGACACACTGGCCAAGTTTCTGATCTATTCGTGTAGAAGAACTGACTGACTTGACGTTTGTATTGAAAATCCGAATTTTGTTGCATGTAGGTCATGCTATTCCAACAAATCTAGCAGTAGAAGGATTGAATATATCTTGCATGGATTGTTATCAAGGATACCATATATGATATAGTTATAGCTAGGATTTAACTCAACTTTGTTTTCAGTTTAGGTAAAGCAAAATAAAAATTTCGATTGCTGACATCAGTCAGAGAACCATTGAAAAAACCTGCAAGGAGTACTGCCAGATATCTGTTTCGTCAGCCTAGTTTTGGACTGACTCTTCAGCAGGACGCATCCACCGCCAGGGTTCGAACGCAGGACCACGTTCTGGTTACAAGGCCAGAGAGCTTGTAGACCATTGAGCCACTGTCCAATACTCCCAGTCAGTTTTCCAATGGTTCTCTAACCAATGTCAGCTCATGATGAAATCCTGTAACCAATAAATCTTGTTGTATAAAACACAAAATAATCGAGCAAAGAATTTTCTTTTCGATAAATTCCTCTTCCAGGCTCTACAATTATATATATATGTTTATATACACGCAATCTAATAAAGTGTTTGGTCCACCACAGAGCAAGAGAGATTTGCTCGGATGAATGTCTTGACGAGAAGCTTAACAATATTAAACGGCTGCTAAGTAAGAATGGTTATCCCGAAAAGTTTATTGATAATAATATGAATCTAAAACCAAAACAGTCCAGGTTACCAACAGTTCCAAAAAAGGCCTTGTTCTTACAGATGTAGTTCCTAGGAGACAACACAAGTGAGATACTAACACATCGCCTCAGAAATGAGGCGGTAAAAAGAGCATTCCCTGCTGCTCAATTACGCTGTATCTTTAAAACCATAGCTCTTCTGCGTTCGGGAATAAAAGACAAACTGCCTAATTTCGCCTCTTCCATGTGTATATACCAATTTAACTGCTCCTGTGGAGTCAGCCAGTTACATAGGCCGTACAATTAGGCGTGTTTCTCGTCGAATTTACGAACATCACCCTGCCTGGTTAATCAAAGATCAAACAAAATCTATTCGCAGCGCTATTCTGGTGCATCTTGTGGAGACAGAACACAAGATGGACGTTAACCAGGCGGCTTTCAGGGTCATTTACCGCATACCTACGAATCTCAATTTCGCTTTAAGAGTTCGACTTCTAAATATTGCTGAGGCTGTGAGGATTCATGTTAATAAGCCTAATTTATGCATGCAAAAGTAGTTAGTTCAGTCGTTATCATTACCTTGGCCATCCAGGTTTGAATAATCCAGAATTTTTGTGGAATTTCCCTAATTTTAGTTGGTATTCTATTCGCTGTTATATCTTTATTATTATTGTTATCATTTAAGCATCTTTAATGAACTGCAATAGCATTGAACATACTTTACAAATCGATATTATGATTTAGAAAACACTAATATTGTTATTGACTACTAATCTTAAATACTCTGTGTATATAAACATATATATAATTGTAGAGCCTGGGAGAAGAATTTATCGAAAAAGACATTCTTTGATCGATTATTTTGTGTTTTATAGATGTCTGAATGAATATTTTTGCAATATTGAAATCTTATTGTTGTATTGTCGAAAATAACTTTGGGATAAATATATTAATCTTGGCTTCGTTTTTTCTTCATAAACTGGTTTTCGCTTCATGTTTCACACTTAATTACACATAAGTTTAATTTACTTTTGTGAAAATTTTTCCCTGTAAAGTTCTTGTAAAGTTCTGTTAAACGCTTAAAATTTCATTTCAGAAAATTGTTAAACCTGCATTGGAATGATTAAGAATTGCCTTTATCTGATGATATTCATATCACTATGGCATTTTCAAGGTAAGCTGAACAATTTTCACAGATACGATAAAAAAACAGGAGAGTTAACTACTAGATAGCTATACTTTACTTACTTTACTTTACTTCGGCTATCTCCTACGGGAGGATGAGCCGGCTTCATGAACATCTCGAATCATCGCTGCTCAGGCGCGGCGATCTGATGCGTTTGTAAGAGAGTTCATGAAGTTTCATGGGAATTTGGTACGAGTGATGTCCCCAGAATCGCTCGGCCGCCTTTTGTTTGAGAGTGCAGCTCTAGCCTTTACACAACCAAGTGTGACCTACAAGGCAGTAGGAGTGGAGTAAGGTGTCCACTATCCATTGGCAGCCAGTGACCGGAGTTCGGTTCATACGCCTTTTTTGAATGGGGCCAGACATCCAGGACATCCAACAAGCCCTTTGTCCATACGTCTCCCGGTGAGCTCCAGTGAGCTTCATACGCCAGTCGTTGGAGGTTTGGAATCAGGGTTTAGCCATCTCCCCTAGACTGTCATCCAATGGACAGTCAACCCGGTGAAGAGCGCCGGGCATCCGCTCTCGCCCTCTCACTTTGGTGAAAAACACCTCCGCCACGTGAAGGCAGTGAGTAGGACTTCCTTAGGAGAGGCTATGTAAGACGCCCGGTCATATGGGAGCATTTGAAGAGGTTTGCGGTGGGGTGACCAACCCGCAGCGCAAGGCACCCACCCCCGACCATCCTGAGGCTTTGGAGGCAGATAACTATATGCCTAATCTGGTAAATGTTTAAAAAGGAGGGTTCAATGATGAATAATCACCAAACGAATTCAAAAAATATCATATCAAAATAACATTCAGATAAATATAAATGAACACGATTATTATTATTGTTTCCTTTAATGCCTAGAGGAACATAGGGCTTCAGCCGCACACGTCTCCATTGCGTTCGGTTCTCTGCTAGAGTCTTCACCTGGCTCCAAGTCTGCCCACACGTTTTCATCTCCTCTTCGCATGACCTCCTACAAGTCACCAACCCTCATACTGACGAACAACTCGCCGCTTCTCTTTCGGATTTCACTCGAGCAATGGCTTGTCTAGTGGTGTCACTCACTTGATAGTTTGTTTTCTGAGAGTATGGCTAATCCAATGCATCTCCATTTCTTCCTGCTTATTTGTTGCACAATCTGTTCTTGCTGTGTTGGTCAGCTCATTGCCAGAGATCCCTGTTGCTGATCTTTTCTGGCCGGCCGACCATCTGATCGTGAGTATTGAGCAAAGACAACTAGCTGTTGATGAAGGTCTGTAGTTTAATTGAGATGCTCTTTATGACGCGCTGGCCAAGTCTCTGATCCGTATGGTGAGTAGCACTGACTGACGTCACATTGGAGTTGAAAATCCGGATCTTATTTTCGGTGCTGAGTAGTTCTGTTGACCTCCACACAGACTTGATGAGAGCAGTGAAAGCTTGTCCTGGTTTTCCGATTATTGCTTTAATATCCTCGTCAGTTCCACCCACCTGTAGTTGAAACGATGCTCCACAGGTGGTTGGTGGGTAGGTGAGAGAGGTTGTTTCTTTCAGGTTCCTCCCATTTATTCTGGCTGATTCTTATCTGTTGTTGTCGTTCTTGTTTTCTCTATTTTTCACCTGAAATCCTATCTTCTCTGGATGCCTCTTCTGCCAACTTGTTGCTTTTCATTAGCATATCTTCCAGCTTTTTGGAAATCATACATATATATCAAATCGGCGAAGTCCAGATCTTCCAAGTTGTTTTTGTGAGGGTCCATTTTATGCATGTTTCCTCGCTGTTTGTCTCATTATCCAATCTACTGCAATCAGGAAAATCATTGGCGATAGTAGGTAGCCAACCAGCTTGTCTTACTCCCGTCTTCACTTCTTCGAAGAGTCCCGTAAGTTTCCTGTTGTGGATGACTTGGAATGCAGCATTGTCGTACAACCCCTTGGTAGTAGCGAAGTGGTTTCCAAATCACCTCTCGATTGACGCAGAGCTATCGAAGGCCTTTTCAAAGTCGATGAAGTTGAGGTGTTGAGAGAGGTGACTGTCATTCCAAACAGCTTTGTTCAATGATGATCCGTAATGTGGCGATCTGATCAATACATGACTTGTTTCTCCTGAATCCAGCCTGTTCTGGTCGAAGTTTTTCATCCACGTTGGTATGTTTGATTCTCTCCAAGATGATACGGCTTAGTATTTTGCTTGGGATGGACAGAAGCATAATTCCGCGCCAGTTCTTGCATTGACTTAAGTCTCCTTTCTTCCAATCCTTGGGTTCTTTGCCTTCTTTCCACACCATCTCCAGTAGTGGCGTCATCAAATGCACACGAAAGAAAAAGAAATTTAGATATTAAGCAAAAACGGAACCAAAAGAAGAGCAGGCGAAAAGATGCTTGAAACGAAAAAAAATCTAAATGATTATGGAATAAGGAAATAGAATATAGGCAAGAAAAGCAGCAAAAAAATAAATTCGCAAAGGGAAGGGGAGCACAAGATTTGATAATACGAACAACGCGTGTTTCTCGATTGATCGGCCATCGTGAGTATCTCGTCTCATCTCACAATATGTTGGTAGGAAACATTCAAGCATGCCACAACATCTCCCTACGATTTACACCGATGATTCGCTTGATTACGATCGAATTTCATTGATTGTCGGTGCACACAATGACGATTCAAGTTGATCAGAGATGTGTTGGATGTAGGTTTCCTACAATGTGAGTTGTATCAGACAAGGTGAGTGTTTTGAAAAGACTTGAGTGAAGCCCAGTCGAGCAGTCTGTCAGTCATGGTCACTCCTCAAAACGTATTCGAATTCTCTCACTCGCTATTGTCTATCCATAAAAATTAGCCATCTCCACCTTGTGGAAACACTCGGCTGCCTCTCGTTTGATGAAGATGTTAATATTTTCGATGTCTTCACTTGAACTGATCGACCAGCTTACGTTACCATAATTTCCTTTTTCTATAATTTTCTATTTACTCTCATAGAGGGCAAAGACATAAAAACAGGGAGTAAGTTTTGTTATTATTAGATTTAAGTCTCTGTGAAATATTTTTGTTTCCATGTTTTGTTTCCACGTCCTGATCAAACGGGAGATGATGGTGCGGAACTCATCTATACGGACTCCTAGTTAAAGGATAGTGAAAGAAATGGCTGGATAACCAGAGCATTTCAGTAGTTGGGGAATTCGAATTGGCCACCATAAAATGATTGACGACGAAATCCCTGTTGTGGATACAAGTGGCGTGTTTGGTATTTGCCAAGCCAGGTGATCTTTGGCACAGGCTTTAAAGGCTATGGAGAACAGCTGTTAATTAGTAGGCATGCGTGCATGCAGCCAGGCAGACAGGCAGCGTCAATCGATGGGCTTGTCAAGCTGTATCTGTTCAGATGGCCAAGGGGTGTGTTAAATATGCCAACGCAACAAACACCTTCTTCGTCGAGCAATGTCTGCTGAAATATCATTGAGCTTTGAAGAAGAAAGATAATGGTAGCCAAGAGAAACACGCCATCGATCCATCAAGTCATTGACTGTTAATTTTGAAGGAGACGGAAAGATGTAGACTTACTTACTTGGGTCTTTCACACACTAAGAATCAATGGCTGGAGACTGTTGATTATGTAGCTGAAAATCGTTCTCACAGACCAGACGCAATCACTCTTTGTCATTATCCAAATACTACAGAAAAACTCCTCATCGGCCTCCACATGTTATCGACATGTTTGTCTAGTTGTCTCATTTTCCATGCATCTCGGTCTATTCTTGATTCACTGTATTTCCTTCGTCTTGTTTTGTGCGTTTTGAGGAGTGTGTCAACTTGAATTGGTTCACTATTGTGTGAAGTACTATGCTAATAGACAAGTAAATCAGACTGTAACTGTTAGACTTCGTTGCGACTGAGGTTATAAGTTGACGACAAGCGACAGTGAATATTCACCGAGATCCAGTCCTGTCCTCACTCACCCTCCTGTGAAAGATACAGACTACAGGATTTTGAAATTGAAATCTACTCCACTCGGAAATTTGACGACTTACAAAGATTCACTTAGTTATCTGTTTATCTCGTAGTACCAATCTTTGTTTCTTTTAGTGTTGGAGATTTATTTCCTTGTGCATCGATCGCTTGATAGTAAGTGTGCTTAGAAAGCGTCTGGTGTGGAACCTTACTAGATGATGAATGTTAGTTGTGAGGTGTTATATACAAACTGCAGCTGCAAATTGTCATCACAATATGATGAGCCCGTGTCGACTCTCTAAGTCGAAAAGTTCTGTGTTTTCTCACGTTCTTATCGCGATCATTGAATGGATGTTAGTTAATTCAGGTTGTGAAAGATTTGATGATATTTGATCACAGCGAGCAAGAAAGCAATTTCAATGAAACACGTGCGACCAAGAATGTGAATTCGCCTTTGAATTCCCTGTGTAGAAAGTAGTAGGAGAAACTGAAAGCTGAATGTTTTGATTTTCGTCGCCATACTTGAATAAGTAATTTCGATGTTTCACAATAAACACCAATGTGGATGATGTCACATCAGGATTAGCTAACACACGTAACTAATATGTCAGTTATAAGCGGGTGAACTTGGGATTTTTCAGTTCGAACTACGCGTGTTTCTCGACAAATCGGCCATCGAGATTATCTCGTCTCGCCTCACAATATGTAGGTAGGCAACATTCAAGCATACCACAACATCTCCGATTTACACAGTTGATGTTTCGGTTCATTTGAGGGCATTCATATAGTGTAGGATTGTCAATCTCTTCCTCAACCAAATATAGATGACTGTTTTCAATTATCTTCACTTGTAGTGGTCAACCAGCTAATGTTTTCATAATTCTATTTTTCCCTTATTTTATGATTACACTCATAGCGGTCACAGGCGCCCCAGGGACGCGTAAGTGTTCCTTTTGTTACATTTATGTTTCTGTGAAATATTTTGGTTTGCATGTAAGATTTTAGTATGGTAGGCAGAATTTGATGGCAACGATTGAATAAAACTGAGGAATCGAGGCCTTCGAATACTTAGTGACGTAACAGATATATGGATGAGGATAAATGGGATGAGTGGTAGTCTTTAGAATATGTTGTATTGCTGGAATGCTGCATCATATCAATGTAAACATAGAGACAACTTGGTAATTTGAAATGCCTGAAGAAGTAGTTTCCGATCTCATCAACTATAAGAAGATATGATCGAAGGAGTTTAGAGGACATATAGAAAGAAAGGGGAGTAGCGTGATGATATGAACTACTGATTGGTGAGAGTGTCTAGTTAACACTGACGTGGAATGCTACTGCTTTCCGACGAAATTGGTGCTATCTAAATCCCAGAATGTTGTATAAGATGGTTGTCGGCAATCGGCCAGAGGAAGTGTTGCCTAGACATAGGTTTCTTGCTAACTGGCCCTCCTCAGCTCATGTCTCACAAATCTGAGATTCGAACCCGCGTCACACAGTGAATACTGAGGTCAGAGACGTTATCACTGAGCTATTGGGTATTGCGATCGACCTCCTGTAGTACTGCAGTGAATACTATGATTGGACACTAGTGAGTAACTAGTGCGATGTGTCTAGTCCTTTCTTCCTTGCACATTCCATTCTGTCAGTCAAACAGGTTTGCAATGTGGTCACGGTCAAGGCACTTTACTTTAACTTCTTATTATCTTGGAAGACTCATAAACCGACAAATACTATGCACAATATTTTGGCCACCATTTTAGGTATCTCGCCATTACGGTGTACATTGATTTGATGATATTAGATGGTTGGACTGGACACATCACACTAGTACTCGAATGCCGGTTTTGCTCGTTCATGGCCTACCTCTTCAGTAGCCCAGTCAGTGTGACTGAGCTTACCGAGGCGAATCACCTGAAACCGTCTGAATTCTTTCCAAATGTCTACTTCGACGAACTGGGAATATGTAGACTCAATTTCGTCGTTTGCAAATTATAGAAAAGAAAAGGCGTTCAGCAAAGAGTTACTCTTTTCGGCGATATCATTCTCAAGCTGTACAAACCGCAAATTTATAGTAATTTTTCTTGGCAACAAAAGGAATATTTCCAAAGATGTGTTAATGCAACTGTTAATTTTTGACAACAAATTAGGTAATTTAGAAGGCGTTAATCGGTTAGAAACTAAAATAAAGTTACAAAAGTAGGTTGGGTGACGTAATCTAATTGATAGGGTTCAATGAAAAATGAATGAGAGTCAAGTTAATAAGCTGAGTAGAATTCACTTAAAAATAAACGAAAATGGAGTTAGCAACAGTCGTCATGAGGGTAGAGATTTAATAGAGGGTGGGGGTAGAAAATAATGCAGTTAAGAAACAGACAAACAAAGAAGAAAGAGGTAAGACAAAATTACGTATTTGGTGTTAAGATAGATCAGGACCATTGTAGATTTAGTGACTGAACAAACTTCTTTTGTATGCAGAGTTCAGGATTCAATATGTGAATTGCCATTGCTTCTGCAGTTTGAAGAAGTTTAATTCGTTCTCTTTTGGCAAGATTCCCACGTATTGTGTAGATAACTGAGAAGTTGTTTTGTGGGTTTGCTTGGTGTCTGGATTCGATCAGGTGTTCTAGGATAGAGCTGTGGCGGGGGGATCTTCTTTCTCCGTTATAAAACCATGAAGGTGGGTGTTCGCTGATTCGTTTGGAAAGCAAACGCTGGGTACCGCCGACATACTAAGTTTCTCTAAGAAACCAATGATTAGAACGAACGTGAAGGATAAGCTTCCACTGGGGGCCTCATCATTGTGCCTCTACCAATTCACCTGCTCATGTGGAGCTAGGTATGTCTGCCGTACCCAGCGTTTGCTATCTCATTCAGAAATCGAAAGTTTTCACATCTCAGTCTGTGATGTCCTTGATTCTGTAAATGACAACCAGGAAAGCTGGTGAAATCCCTTTGAATTAATGAATCAGCGGGAACAGGTGCACTCTTAAGTGCAATTATACAAGTAATTGTGACACTGGAATTGTTTCATCTTTTGTGTGACGGTGATTTGTGTTTCTTGCTTGCTTCTTCCTAAGTATTCTGCATGTTTGACGATTTAATGTTCGAGAAAATTAAAACAATTAGTCCCTTTGATAAATTTGAATAAGGCATTAAGAAGACAAATTTCGCGAGATGATATCGTCATTTCGTAGTTTCTTTACAACCGCTTTACAACTAACATGGTTAACAATAATAAAATAAAGTTTATGACAATTACTCAGTTAAATAAAAACAAAAGTACATACTAATGACTAATCATATTTAGATAGGTCAAGTATTCCAGGGTAGGCGAAGATTGAAGTCTATTGATTTTTGTACACACAGTTTAGGCTGTATGTGATAAATCCCCAAAGTGCTTCCATCACCTTCAATAACCTTGAATTAGAGTTATGTGAAATAATTGCGAAACAGTCACTAATATTGATTTTGTGACCTGACATTAATAAGTGTTTTGCAATGGATGATGCTGGATTTCTATTAAGATTAATCGCGTTGGGATTTTCTATATGATTTAGTAACCATTTCGGAACATGTTCCTTTCGACGACATTGGAACATTCTGTTGGTTCTACCTATATAGTAGGTGTCACCGCAGCTGCAGGTGGACTTGTAGATACAGTTTGAAGTAGAGTCCACAGAATTTCGTCCTTTAATCGTAGGTACAGGGATCGAAAATGTTCGGCACGTGAGAAAAAGAGATGCGACGGCGTAGAATCTGCATTTGATGGGTGACCGAAGTCTTTGAGCTAGCTGTCAACTGCATAATCTGGTCACCCTTGAATGGCAGGTTAATAAAGATAGCTTTCCTTGGTACAAAAGCTGTCTTTTCGAGATGTGGTCTATCCTTACTGTGACAAGTGATAAAGTTTTCCGGATAACCATTAGCTAATAAAACTGAATGTATAAACGTCGAAACTCATCCATCACTGTATCACTCGTGCATATTTTTCGGGCCCTAGAGAACAAACACTCCACACTAGGGAATGTTTATACTGGATAGGAACAAAACTGATAAAATGAAGATATTGTCCAATCCATGTTTTTATTTAACTGAGTAATTGTCATAAACTTTATTTTATTTTATTAGTGTTAACCATGTTAGTTGTATTAAGCGGTTGTAAAGAAACTACGAAATGACGATATCATCTCGCGGGGAAATTTGTCTTCTTAATGCCTTATTCAGATTTAATGTTCAATGCATCACACAATCACTGGTGCCATATATATTCTACAGACTGACATGCGTAGTTGTATTCAACCACTCAAGTGAAGTTTAAGTGTTTGCCAGCCACCTAGCTAGATCACTTGTGTTTCTTGATTTTCACTTATGTCATCAAGCAGTGGTCTTATTTGATAGTGTGGAAAATTCCCATATTATGAATTAAAAAGTCAATCTGAACGAAGAATATTCTTTTCAATAATTTCTCCTGTTCAGGTTCTTACAATTATAAAATATATGATATTTTTTGTCGTTACAATAAAGGCCAGTTATGCGGCAGATACATTTTTAACGTAGAATAACAGATTAGCAGTTATGGGGTGTCAAAATAAATAGTCGTATTTGTGTGACAAACGTGCTCTGGGCTGAAATCGATTACAAAATATTGTAAAATGGGAGACAATGGTGGTGATTAGTCGTCATAATAGATTTGTAGTGTGGGTTAGGAAAATTGACAAGTCAGTTCGAGGTTATAAAAGGTGTCAGGTGAGTGGCCAGTACAAAGTGGTCTGTGTTAAACAGGAGATAGTAAGACTGCAATGGGAGGTTCATAATGAAATAACGAATATGTGAAATGAAACAGGTGGAGGCATATATTGAGAAAAGAGATAATATCACTAATAATAAGTCCGGATAATATAAACGAAAAATTCGATAGTATTGAGAGAATGTTTGCATGAAGGGCATAAATTATGACGAATAATAATATTATCAATAATAATAATAATTGCAATAATAATATTTCTAATAATAAGCAAAGGAAAACAAAAGAGGGTTAAGGGGAAGGAGCACTCTTGGTGAGAAGAAGAATCATCAATCCAAGTTTGGCCACGGTAGGAACAGCGTCTGGACAAGTTCTTTTCGGATACAAAGTTCCGGTTTAGTCGATCTTATTACAACAGCTTCAGCTATGTGTAGCAGATGTGAGCGAACTGTACGTGATAACGACTTCGGAATTCGGTATGGGTATAAAACCCTGAAAGCTGTGTTGACATCGATATGATGTCCAGTAGTCTCAACCAAGTGTGACAGGATCGAGCTTTTTATGCACTTAACTTCCCCCCTGCTAAACCAAGTTGGTAAATGTTCTCGAAACCGTAGACGAACCTGCCTAATCGTGCGCCCTATATAACTTGAACCACAGGAACAGTTGAAATGGTATATGCATGAAGAAGAGCTAAGGTTAGGTACCTGCCACATATCTGGCCCTTATTGTAACGACAACAAATATAATTGTAAGAACCTGAAGAGAAATTATTGAAAAGAAAATTCTTCGTTCAGATTGACTTTTTAGGTGGTCTTATTATGTTTTATGAGTTGATCACGGACTGATATCAGTTAGAGAACCATTGAAAACCAGGGAGTACTGGACAGCTGCTGTTTCATCCTAGTTTGGGAATCATCGGCAGTAAGCACCCACTGGGATTCGAATCCAGGACCTTCCGGTTACAAGGCAAGCTGGCTCGTATACCATTCAGCCACTGGGACCCGATTCAATGGCTCATGAATTCTAACTTCTACCAATTCGTGATTTTAGCGCGACTTGTCTGAATTTATTTGCTGTCTAACGGTAACTGTGATGATTTTCGACCTCGAGCTGTGAAATTTTCTCTTAACGAATCTCCTTGAGTGTTAAAAGTCGATGTCAGTTCACTGTCGAGGAATTTACACATAGTGTGGTACATTCTACTATTCACGTCAGCTTTCAGTGGAAGTTTGTTGACAGTTCGACATAAATAGAGACATATTTTGATCCTGAGGTTTCTCTGATATCTCTGCAGGCGTTCGTCCTCACGGAGATGACTTACTGATTGTGACTGTTTTCAATTATCTTCACTTTGAGTTGTCAACCAGCTTCTATTTTCATTGTTTTTGATTTCTCACTTCTTACCTTTTTACACTCATAGAGGATGGAGACGGAAAGTCGAAAGGTAAGTTTTGCTTTTATTGAATTTTTTTCTTTCTTCCTTTTTTTACTTCGGCTATCTCCTAAGGAAGGATGAGCCGGCTTCATGAACATCTCGAATCATCGCCGCCCAGGCGCGGCGATCTGATCGTTTGTAAGAGAGTTCATGAAGTTTCATGGGAATTTGGTACGAGTGATGTCCCCAGAATCGCTCGGCCTTTTGTTTGAGAGTGCAGCTCTAGCCTTTACACAACCAAGTGTGGCCTACAAGGCAGTAGGAGTGGAGTAGGGAGTCCACTATCCATTGGTGGCCGGTGACCGGAGTTCGGTTCATACGCCTTTTTGAATGGGGCCAGACATCCAGGACATCCAACAAGCCCTTTGTCCATACGTGTGCCGGTGAGCTCCAGTGAGCTTCATACGCCAGTCGTTGGAGGTTTGGAATCAGGGTTTAGCCATCTCCCGTAGACTGTCATCCAATGGACAGTCAACCCGGTGAAGAGCGCCGGGCATCCGCTTTCGCCCTCTCACTTTGGTGAAAAACACCTCCGCCACGTGAAGGCAGTGAGTAGGACTTCCTCAAGAGAGGCTGTGTAAGACGCCCGGTCATATGGGAGCATTTCAAGGGGTGTGCGGAGAGGTGGTCAACCCGCAGCGCAAGGCACCCACCCCCGACCATCCTGAGGCTTTGGAGGCTTTTATTGAATTTTAGTTTCTGTGAAATATTTTGGTTTGCATGTAAGATTTCAGTATATTAGCCAGAATTTGAAGGCAACGATTGAATTAATCTGAGGAATCTGATAATAATCGAGGCCTTCGAATGCCTATTGGCGCATCAGATATATGGATGAGAAAGAATGGGACGAGTGGTTGTCTTTAAAATGTGTTGTATTGGTTGAATGCTGTATCTCATCAGTGCATACATGGCGAGAACTTAGCACCCTGGACCTAGGTTTCATTCCAGTTGTTCCTCGTCAGCTAAGCGTATCCCCAACCACATTGGAGGAACTCATGTCATTCCTGAGAGTTGAAGCCGCGTCACACAATGAATACTGCAGTCAGACACGTTACCACTATTTAGGCTCGCGATTGACCTCTAATCCGACTGTAGTGATACTCTGATTGGACATTAGTCAGTAACTAGTGTGATGTGTCTAGTCCCTTCTTTGGTGCCCACTCCATTGTATCAGTCAGTCGGGTTTGGAGTATGGCCACTGTCTATTCACTTTACTTCAAGTTCGCGTTATCTCCGACAACGCGCGATCCGACGGTTACATGGAAAATATTTACCTAAACTCCAAAACAGAAGGAACGAGAAGAAGTGTTGTATTGTTCGGCAGTTAAATTCCATACTCTGTAAAAATTCTAAAAACAAATGTTTTACAAGGAATATATTGTACTTTTATTTGTATTCCTTCGTCTCCTTCCAACTTGTATACGATCGAATCATTCGCGCTTTCGAGTTGCCTGCCAATGTCGACCAAGTCCAATTTTCAAACGTTCAGTGTTCACATTCACTTACATTTCCCGGCAAAAAAGTGTCCATACCTTTTTTCTATCATGGCGATAACCACGAACTGAACTGCCAACGCGGGAACCTGGGCGAACCGAGACTAGGTTAAAATGGATAGCAAGACACAAAAGCTCAACACACAACAAGCACATCACGCCAGTACGCCTCCCCGGCGTGAAGGATCTTCCTCAGTGATCGGAACTTTCCTTCGCACTCTGAAGTCAGTACCACCATTGATCTGGTCTTCAGCGTGTTGGTTGCTTCATGTCACTCTGGCACAGTCCCCTTCCTCGGCTTATCAAATCGCGTACACTGACTCTAACACCAATCGATTCGTTCACATTTGGAGAAGACTAGAAACGACTTCAGAAGTACTTACAATCAATAAATCAAGTGTTGTGGATTCTGCCTTGATGAGCTACCCTTGAAAAACTGTACGACTTACAGCAGTACGCCTACAACCATTCTCAAGTTGAGGCGCTAGGTTGGAAAATCGTCGCAGAGTTCATTCCCTCACCTCCTTCTATCATCTATATCCTCAACTGTGAATGGTGACACGCATATGACATTGTATCGTGGAATGTAGGTGACTAACAAACATACGACATATCTGACCAACCAAGCGACGGCACAGAGTAATTTACACCAAAATTAATAACATTTAAATGGTAACTTGAAACCCGAGAGGCTTTTATTCGTGCAAGTCAGTTTAAAAATTACCCTCTTGTACACAGTTGGCTTAACGTCACTAAACTGGCCATTGACTTTCGTCCCTTCGAACGGACCGACACTAGCATAATCA
Source organism: Trichobilharzia szidati (assembly GCA_944472155.2). Classification (NCBI taxonomy): domain Eukaryota; kingdom Metazoa; phylum Platyhelminthes; class Trematoda; order Strigeidida; family Schistosomatidae; genus Trichobilharzia; species Trichobilharzia szidati. The sequence continues at coordinate 4,742,445 of OX235279.1, forward strand.
CTGCATAAGACACGTGGGTTCATGGACGACTCTTTTACTGCATATGACAACACCAACGACGACTGGCTGACACCAGTTGATGAACTTAGCGGTGTATCAGAAGCTGTTGTTGTTAGACCTTTAGGAGGTTGTCTAACCACAGGATTACCACCACTGCTATCGTTTATGATTAGCTCCAGTTCAGCTTTAACATTTGTCGATAAATGGACTACACTCGGATCATTTACACTGACGGTCTCACGATTATCCATATCTGCAGCAACCGAATCTGCCTTTAATTCTACTTTACTTTCAAGTTGTACAGAACCTTTGTTCAGCTCAGTAGTAGTTGGCATTCCGCTAATCTCATCCTGATCAGCCAAAGACAAATGTGCACTATCCTGACCATTGTCACAAATATCCACTTTACCGCCATTTGTATGATTGACTTCATCATTTTCAACCTCTTTAATAACAGCCGCAGATGACTTAGGTTCTTCCTCATGAATCCTTAGAGGCTTTATCCTTTTACTCTGACTAGTAATACCTTGTAAACTTGTGGAGTCAGAATTGGACTCTGAAACTGTAACCCACTTCTCCTGCACAAACTGTGGTGTCGTCTGTAACGCGCTATTCAACGATGACTTACCAGTTGCAACTGCAAGCTTCTTCACCACACCATCAGCATCGTTACACGAATCGGAGTCAGAACTTGATGACACCGACTTCACATATAGCTAACCATTAAACTTGCTCACTGCCTTAAAGCTCGCTTCCGTATACACTTCTTTCAAACGGATAAAACACAACCATGTTTGTCTTGCAACTTGTAACCTATCTGTTGCGGACGTCCCACGAAAGTTGTCACACTCATAAAGTTTGTATGGATTACTAGACACTATACAGCTTTCTCGATATCCGCAACTCTGAGATTCTTTCGTTGTAAATGACTGCGTTTCGCTCCCTGACTTCTCTATTCCAGGGGTGGGATGAAATATACTGGCAAACTTTCTCATAGCTTGGTTGACACTATCTTTCACCAGTCTCAAAATATCATCCAACTCGGGCTCTAAACCATCCTATTCTGAACTGGAGCTGATTTTTATGAACTTTCTTTGTAAGCGAACTGATAATCACTTAATGATTGCCTAAATAACACAGCTTGAGTTCAACTCATCTAAACAATTAAGAGAAACGAGAGTATTTCTGTGCGCCATTAAACTATCCAGAAACTTAGCGAGTTCCTCGGAGTTATCGTTTAACTGAGTACCATAACACTTAACGGTCTCAAATGCACTCCTGGATATCATAAATGGCCTCTCAAACCTTTGACGTAATATGCTCATGACCTCAGTGTATCCTTCGTTTGGAAGCATAAACTTGCAGCACCGTATAGCTCTTGCAGCAACATCAAAGCAATATCTCAACAAATACATCAACTTCATTTCGTCATTTATTACAAAACCACTCAACATAACTTTAAAACTCTTTGACAAACGGTGGATATTTAGCTCGGTTCACATCAAAATACCGAGGCACAAATTTCGGTAGCTTGAAAGCCCTACTATCACTGGATGGCTAAACATGAACATCAACCTTATCATTCTGAGCACCATACACATCATTACAAATAACAGGCGACTCAACATCACTTACTTTTCTGTCTGCTTCCAAAGTACAACGTCTCTTTTTTGGTCCAGCCATCATCCAACGACACCAAAAGATCCAAATTGCGTTGTGATAAACCGTGTCCAAAGATACTGGCGGCAGACTATGTAAGTACTCCCCAGAAGTGTTCCAGAAGGCGCTCCAGAAAACGAACAAGGAATGAAAACTGTCAAGGAACTTAACTTTAAGTTCCCATTATTTGCGAAGACGCGCGAACAGACAATTACTGGGTACGACATTGAACTTTCTTCCAAAACACAAGGACTTGGTATAAGTTGAATTGTTCGGCATTTACAGTCAATACTCTGTACATATTCAATAAAAAAATGTTTTACAAGGAATACATGCCAACATTTTGCGTATTCTTTTGCGTACTTTCTCTGAAAGCTTTTAATTTGATTTGGATTGCCCTTTGCACGAGATAGTGGTCTGAGGCAACGTCTGCTCCTCTTCTTACTTTCGTATCAAGCAGGCTGCGCCTCCACTTCTTTGAGCAGCATTGAGATGAAGTCAATTTGGTTTTTGGTTCGCCCATCTGGTGACACCCATGTAGCCTTGTGGATATCCTTGTGTTTGTATACGCTGCCACCAATCGCTAGTTCATTGAAGGGGCAGAAGTCGGCGAAGAGTTCTCCATTTTCATTCATCTCTCTGAGATATTCTCTACCCATGATGATTTCCTTCCCTGTGTTGTCTGGTCCCAGTTTGGCGTTGATGTCTCTCATTAGTATTTTAATGTCACCAACTGGAGTATTGTCCATTGTTGCCTGTAGTTGTCTGTAGAACTCTTCTTTCTTTTTGAGGACTGCGTTATTTGTCGGTGCATAGCATTGTATAACTGACACTTTCCTTCCTATGGAGTTGAATCTGGCGGTCATTATTCTGGGTGAGATTGCCTCCCATTGCATCAGGGCCTTCGTTTCCTTTGGTGACATTGTGATAGTCACGCCCTCGGTGTGCATGTGGTTATCCTCTGGATGACTGGAGTAGATCACTGACTCACCCGTTGACAATTTGGTGAGTCCATTCCCGTTCCATTTGCTTTCACATATCCCCAGTAATTGAATTCCGTATCTTTTCATTTCGTTTGCGATCTGGGTAGCTTTGAGAATCTCGTACATGGTGTGGACATTCCATGTCTCCACACAGACTTTTTCTTTCGGCGCAAGGAGATTCATCGTGCTGAAGTTTCTGTAGCAACTTTGTTTACAGGGTGGGATTGCTAGCCTCACGTCTGAGAAGGGGCGTTGTTACATTAAAATATAGTTTACAGAGAAGCGACCTTGTGGGTTGCTCCCCTTAAAACCAGGAATACAAGGAATAAAACAATCAGAACATCTCCAGCACAGGAAAATAATTCACAACAAGAAGGGTAACAAGCGACAACAACAATCGTAATATATCACAGTCAAGTACAGTTAACCGAAATGATACCAAAACCATAGACTCACTGACTTGATCCAAAGATTCACTTAGTTCTCTGTTTCTCTCGTAGTACCGATTTTTGTTATTTTTAATGTTGGAGATTTATTTCCTTGTGCATCGATCGCTTGATAGTAAGTGTGATTAGAAAGCGTCTGGTGTGGAACCTTACTAGATGATGAATGTTATTTGTTAGGTGTAAGATATAAACTGCAGCTCCAACTTGTCATCACAATATGATGAGCCCATGTCGACTCTCTAAGTCGGAATGTTCTGTGATTTGTCACGTTCTTATCGCGATCAATGAGCGAATGTTAGTTAATTCACGTCGTGAAAGATTTGATGATATTTGTTCACAGCAAGAAAGAAAGCAATTTCAATGAAACACGTGCGACCAAGAATTTGAATTCTCTGTGTACAGAGAAGTATGAGAAAGTGAAAGCTGATTTTATACAGTAAACTTCACTATCACTTGAATCAGCGGACAGAGAGGATATAGGAAGTTATCGCTCGAACGTTTTGATTTTCATTGCAATGCTAAAATATGTAATTTCGACGTTTCAAAATAAACACCAATGTGGATGATGTCACATCAGGACTAGCTAGCACACACAGCTTAAGTGTCAGATATAAGCGGGTGAGCTTGAGACTTGTCAACTGGAACACCGCGTGTTTCTCGACAAATCGGCCATCGAGAGTATCTCGTCTCGTCTCACAATATGTAGGAAGGAAACATTCAAGCATGTCACAACATCTACGATTAGGCGACTAGAATTAGAAAAATCTGCAGTCCTGAATCAATAGAGGAAGAGATCGCCCTCTTAAGGAAGACATTGCTCGAGAATGGCTACCCACCCCGTTTTATAGACAAGCATATGAAGCCTAAGACTTACAAAGAACAACCTATTACAGTGCAGAAGAAGAAGATGGTCTACACGAATGTACCCTTCAAAGATGACCTTCTGGCTGACACCTTGAAGAAGAGGATATCTACTGCTCTCAGGAGGACATTCTTCGCTGCCACACTACAACTGACATTTTCCTCCCGGCTATTGTTCTTCAACTACTCTAAAGATAAACTATCGCATTTGACCACTTCCATGTGTATCTACCAATTCACCTGCTCTTGCGGAGCGAGGTATATAAGTCATTCGATGCGACATTTATCTGAAAGAGTTCAAGAACACTATCCCGCCTGGCTACGGAAAGGTAACAACGGAGCAATAAGGAGAGCCATTATTGAGCATATACTCAACACTGGTCATTCGATTTGCAAGGAGAAGTCGTTCAAAGTCATCTATAAAGTCAAAAGAAGCCTTCCAAAATCGACAAGCTTCCGTATACTTTGTATTGCCGAAGCCTTAGCGATTTGGATAGAAAAGCCTGATTTATGCACACAGAAGAAACTTCTCCACCCCCTCCTACTACCGTGGGTTTAATTTCAAGTTTATCTGTCATCAAAATTTTGTTATCAAGTGTTTTTTTGCAATTTTCGTATAATAATTTTTGAGTAGCTAACCCATTCTATCTTTTCACCTATTATCTAGTTTATTTTCATAATTGTCTCCATACTCCTTCACTAACATATAATCTTTCTTAATATGTCTATATTACGTAACCCTACTCACATCTTACCAATCTTCACCCCACTTAGTTACAACTTTGATTATTAATCACACATTTTAATTTCTTTATTATTTTGATGATGTAATCAACAACCCACACTAACTGTTATTTTGATTTTGATTTTGACAAACCTAATGTACACACACACACAAAATAATTGTATATGTATTTACGACAGTACAGCTAAGTGAATGAATTTGCCGAAAAGAGACTCTTCGCTGAACTAATTTGTTCTTATCTCCGATTTACACCGGTGATTCGGTTGACTACGATCGAATTTCATTGATTGTTGTTGGTGCACACAGTGATGGATGATTCCGTTAACCAGATGTGTTGGATGTAGGTTTCCTACAAGGCGAGTGTTTTGAACAGACTTGAGTGAAGGCCAGTCGAGCAGTCTATCAGTCATGGTCGCTGCCCCAAAACGTACTCGAATTCTCTCACTTGTATTGCCTATCCGTAGAGATTAGCCATCTCCACCTTGTGGAAATACTCGCCTTCCTCTCGTTAGATGAAGATGTCAATATTCGAGACCAGATATTTGGATGGATCATGGAGTTGAGGTTTTAGTGCTCCATGAGTACCAACCTCCCTTGATATTACACCGTCTCACTTTGATGCCATTCATAGATTGTAGGATTGTAAATCTCTTCCTCAACCGCTATTGATGACTGTATTTTCAATTATCTTCACTTGTAGTGGTCAACCAGCTAATGTTTTCATGATTTTATTTTTCTCTTATTTCCTCTTTACACTCATAGAGGCAGAAAGTAAGTTTTGCTTTTATTGGATTTTAGTGTCTGTGAAATATTTTGGTTTGCATGTTGGGTTTCAGTATAGTAGCCAGAATTTGAAGGCAACGATTGAATTTGACTGAGGAATCGAGGCCTTCGAATACTTAGTGGCGCATCAGATATGTGGGTGAGGATAATTGGGACGAGTGATAGTCTTTCAAATGTGTTGTATTGCTGGAATGCTTCATCACATCAATGTAAACATAGAGAGAACTTGGTGATTTGAAATGCCTGAAGAAGTAGTTTCCGACCTCATCAACTATAATAAGATATGATCGAATGAGTTTGGAGGATATGTAGAAAGAGGAGGGAGTAGCGTGATGATATGAACTACTGATTGGTACGAGAATCTAGTTAACACTGACGTGGAACACTACTGCCTTCTGACGAAACCGGTGTTATCTAAACCTCAGAACGTTGTATAACATGGTTGGAGGCAATGGGCCACAAGGACCTCTGAACCTACCTTTCTTATTTGTTATCCGTCGTCATCAAGACATAACCGCAACCACATTCACGGAACAGCTGATGTCCCACAAATCTGAGATTCGAACCCGCGTCACCCAGTGAATACTCATGTAAGACACATTACCCCATTAGCATCTATCTGGTCTCGCTATTAACCTCCATTAAGACTGTAGTGATATTTTATTTGACACTATTGTGTAACTAGTGTGATGTGTCAACTCCTTTCTTTCGGTGCAGACTTCATTCTCTCAGTCTGTGAGTCAAGTTTGCAATGTGACCACCGATCTGGGTTGTTCGCCATCACGGTGTACATTGATTTGATGATATTAGATGGTTGGAATAGACACATCACACTAGTTACTAGTGTTCAATCAAAGTACTCGGATGCTGGTTTCTCTCGTCCACGGCCTACCTCTTGAGTAACGTAGTCGATGTGACTAAGCTCACCAAGCCGAATCACCTGAAACCATCTGAATTCTGTCCAGATGTCTACTTCGACGAAATGGGAATACGTAGACTCAATTTCGTCGTTTGCAAATTACTCATTTCGAGTTGAGAAAACACACCACAGTTACTCTCAGAAATCGAAAGTGTTCACATCTCTTGATGGTGTGGTGTGCTTGATTCTGTAAATGACAATCAGGAAAGCTGGTGAAATCCCTTTGAATTAATGCATCAGCGAGAACAGGTGCAATCTTAAGTGCAAGTAGACAAGTAATCCTGGCATTGGAATTATTTCATCTCTTTTGCGACGATGTTTTCAGGTTTTATTGTTGATGTATTTTGTGCATTTTTCTCTGTGTTTTGTTTTCTTTCTTGCAGGTTTGGAATGTTACGTTTGTTCGGATTGTGAGTCTCCTGGAAGTGAAAAGAAGAAAGGCTGTGGATCATGCAGGGTTTGTTCAATCTTTTATTTTTAGTATTTTTTCTCTTCTCAGAAATATTATTTAATTATTTTTGTTTGTGATGTTTTTAGCGTTTTTCTTTTTGGTAATGCGAATGATTGTTTGCGTTTTGTCTTTTGATTATGTCTGGGTTTTTATTGAATTTTTTGTTCTTTTCTTTGCTGGTTGGTTGGTATGGCTCCTCATTGGAATGGATATTACCTGATCCACAATTCGAACTACGGTTTATGTTTTTTTGGGTTTCGTACCCCTAAGGCGACTATTATGACTCATATTTTGTCATATAATCAATATCTGTTACAAACTGTGAAAGAGTACGAAATACATGTGTATTATTGTGGGTGTTGTGCATCGGTGAATGAATATCGAAAGCTGTTTATCCGCGGGGGGGAGTCGAATTTCAGGTCTTCTCATGGCGAACTACTTGTGAAGCTTCGATTCGTTAAATTAAAAAATTCGATACCATTTCTACTTTCATTGATTGCTAAAACGACAGACATCTGAAGGCATCCATCAGTTTATGCAAGGTTAGACAAAAAAGGAATCGGTCCAACAATTTCTGTTCAAAGAAAAGTGGTTGAAAAACGCGTGTGCCTACTGTGAATGCATGTGAAGAAATCTCGTGAACTGTTAGATCTACTGCAGACCGACTTATGTTTATTATTCAACTTTGAATTTAAGTTAGTTAACGTGTTAACTACTGCATACACACTCCAAACTTGCTCATTGTATTACTTACTGAGGAACAAAAACCTCTACTGTACATTCAACAAATTAGCCGCTCTGATTCATTTCAGTCACTGTACATACTCGTCAATCAAGCCACTCGTAATCACCTCCACACAGAATGGTTTCTCCCCCCCACCCCATTTTCTGTCATTACAATGTATTTGTATATCTGTTGTCACTACGTGTACTGCAGAATAACACCGGTGTTGAATCGTAATTGTAATTGTGATTAATATATTGAGAAGTACAACAATGGGTAGTTTTGTCCGGTTATTTCAAAGTCTGAATGAAGGTGGGAGAATATGTGTGTGCTGTTAGCATTGTCAGTTTACGCCGTCTCTGGCTTAGTAGACGTGATAATCGACTATCGACCAAAGAGCGTGTGTACTGCTCATCAGTCCACTCCGTCCTTCTTTATTGCTGGCTGGCTGTGAGACCTGGCCATTGAGAGTGGAAGACATGAAAAGGCCGGTTAGCCAGCTGTCTTTGATCATAGGTGCCTGCGTTCTATCTCCCGTGTGAAGTGGTATAATAAAGTGAGCAATATCGAGGCTAGGCGTCCGTCGATCGCTAGGTAGGTAAGGAGAGGAAATCAATAAACAAGGCAGTGAAATTACATCGACTGAGATGGTTAGGACATGTGTTATGTATGCATCCCTAGTCATCACCTTTCTCGACAATGGGCAATTTTAGCTGAAATTGGATTGGTCAGGTTGGAAAAGAGATAGCTAGCAACGGTCACACCGAAACATGGCTTCACCAGTCAATGAAATCTACAACAGTTGGTTTAAGTCACGTAAGAAGGTGTAGACTGGCTTGTCATTAAGAATCCTACGTAGGGAGTGAGTGTCACAGATATCCCCTCCCTCTTTATATGGTATAACAGTAGATGACTTATATTCCCTCTTATTTGATATCATGATTATGAGTGGCAATAATAGTTTGTGCTCGGAGTGTGTGGTCGGCCATCAGTGTTAATATTACTTGCTGTATATTACTACACACATACTGTGTGTGACAGTTTATCAAAATAGAAAATCTTATCCATAATGGAGTAGTTATACTCTACCAAACCACAGCGCCCCCCAAATGTTATAATTATATGATAGCATTTTATTCCTAATCAGAAAGTGATCCCCAATTTACATTTCACCTCATCAAATAATCAATAAAATGGGAAACATATATTTCAGAACAAAATATTTAGAGCGAACAATTGTGGTTTCAATAAATTCTTCTTCAGGCTCTACATTTATAAATCCATTAATTTAAGCATACAATAGCCAGTCAGTAAAGGCAGATTAGAATCATATCAGAAAGTGTGTTGTGGAACAAATATAAGATGGGATGGAACAATAGTCAGATAGTTTTTTAATATGCATGATCAATGAGAACATGGGACAAAATCAGATGAAGTAATTTAATTTAATTTAATGATGTGTATATATATATATAAATATAGTCAACAGAAAATACAGGTTTCGAGAGTGAGTGTAATCAGGGTGTCTGAGAGACAATATGAAAATAAACGAACGAATGGGGCGGTCTAGACATAAGTTCAAGGTTGAAAATAACGACAATAAGAATGATTGTAAAATAATAACGATGATATGATGGTGTAGAATTACAAGTATTATTGGTGAATGATTGTCAAATAATAATAATAATGAGTATAATGAAGTAGAATGAACAGGATTTTGTAAATACGATAGCAAGTTAGAAAAGCACTTCTTAAACCTAAGGTAATAAAATCATAAGAAAGGTCATGAAATCATAAAAGTCGAAAATGAACTTTTGTCAATGAAACAGAGGAATAGAAGAAGAAGAAAAGAAAATTGTGAGAGGAATTTATAGTGTTAATGGAGGATTTGTTGGCTTTATTGTAGGCCAAGGTAAACATAATGGTTGAACATACTTGTTCTGTATGCAAAGAGATGGTCTTCTGGTATTAATTGCCACCGCTTCAGCCACTGATAGGAGACGTAGTCGAGCTCCTCTAGATAAATTACTAGGAACACGGTAAAAAAAACTGAGAACGCCTGGTCAAGTTTTATCTGGTGTCCCGTATCTACCAAGTGGGCTAAGAATGCACTATTTACTCATTTGGTTACTCCTTCACTCAACCATACAGGTACGTGTTCACGCGCGCTTTCATTCAGGACATCATTTGAAGGTATTCTCAGTGTATTTCAAATCCACCTGTATTTTATTCTAGATACGTCTTCTCTCAGTAGCTGAAGCGGTGGCAATTAATACCAGAAGACCATCTCTTTGCATACAGAAGAAGTATGTTCAACCACTATGTTTACCTTGGCCTACAATAAAGTTAATAAATCCTCCATTAACACTATAAACTCCTTTCACAATTTTCTTTTCTTTTCTTCTTCTTCTTTTTCTATTCCTCTGCTTCACTGATAAACGTTCATTTTCGACTCTTATGATTCCATGACGCTTCTTTTGATTTTATTACCTCAGGTTTAAGTAGTGCTTTTCTAACTTGTTATCGTATTTACGAAATCCTGTTCATTCCACTTCATTATATTCATTATTATTATTTGACAATCATTCACCAATAGTGCTTGTAATTTTACACCATATCATCGTTATTATTTTACAGTCATTCTTATTGTCGTTATTTTCAACCTTGAACTTATGTCTAGACCGCCCCATTCGTTCGTTTATTTTCATATTGTCTCTCAGACACCCTGATTACACTCACTCTCGAAACCTGTATTTTTCTGTTGACTATATTTATGTATATATATATCATTGAATTAAATTACTTCATCTGATTTTGTCCCATGTTCTCATTGACCATGCATATTAGAGAAAACTAACTGACTATTGTTCCATCCCATCTTGTACTTGTTCCACAATACACTTTCTGATACGATTCTAATTCGTCTTTACTGGCTATTGTATGCCTAAATTAATGGATTTATAATTGTAGAGCTTAAAGGATACTGAATGAAATGGCTGAATATCCAGACCATTTCAGTAATTGAGGAATTCGAATTGATTCATACATGTGATAGATCATGGAGTTGACCCTTTTTTAATGCTCCATAATTTATAACCTCCCTGAACATTCCACTGTCTGTCTAAATTTTGATGCCATTCATATATTGTGAGATTGTCAATCTCTTCCTCAACCACTATTGATGACTGTTTTCTTTTTCAATTATCTTCACTTGGAATAGTCAACCAGCTTACGTTACCATTAATATCCTTTTTCTCTTAACTCTTGTTTACACTCACAGCGACCGAAGCGGGAAAATCCGAGAGTAAGTTTTAATTTAAAGGGTTTAAGTCTGTGTGAAATATTTTGGTTATATATATGGCGTTTCAGTATGGTAGCCAGAATTTGAAGGTAATGATTGGATAAAACTGACCAATCTGATATCAATGGAGACCTTCTAAAAATTAGTGGCGCATCCGATAGATGCATGAGGATTAATGGGATGAGTGGTAGTCTTTAGAATGTGTTGTTCTCCTGGAATGTTGCGTCATATCAGTGTATACATAGAGAGAACTTGGTGTTTTGAAATACGTAAAGATGTAGTTCCTAGCCTCATCAGTTATAAGAAGAGATGATCAAATGACTTCAGAGGATATGTAGAAAGAGGGGGGAGTAGCGTGATGACTGATTGGTATGAGTATCCAGTGACCACTGACGTCGAACACTACTGCCTTCTGGCGAAACTGGTACTATCTAAATCCCAAACGTTGTATAAGATGCTTGGAAGCAATCGGCCAGAGGAAGTGTTGCCTAAACGTAGGTTTCTTGCTAACTGGCCCTCCTCAGCTCATGTCTCACAAATCTGAGATTCGAACCCGCGTCACCCAGTGAATACTGAGGTCAGAGACGTTATCACTCACCTATTGGGTATTGCGATCGACCTCCAGTAGTACTCTAGTGAATGCTATGATTGGACATTAGTGAGTAACTAGTGTGATGTGTCTAGTCCTTTCTTCGGTGCACATTCCATTCTGTCAGTCAAACGGGGGCAAAGTTAAACTTTAGACACCAGTAACAACCAATCAGCAGACGACCTTGAACAGACCAATCACATGAAAGAGGCGTCTATGATTAGTTGTAACGCATATTTATAGAAAAATGCATAAAATATAGGATAAAACAGTTACAACGGGTATCTTTCGCGAACATGGGACAGAAACACTTTCAAATTCAGCATCGGACTGTCAATAGAAAAGTCGCACCACATTCTGTACATATATATTTATCTAAATGACTATAAATGAGATCCTATTGGGATCCATTTATAGCCCTTATCCGATTTTTCAATTGAATTCGTTTGAGTCCCAGTAACAGGATCCAGGAAATCATTTGAGCGGTTCACTCTATGGTGAATGAAACCTAGAAATGACAATGAATCACAGCCTTTCCACTTGTCCGTATGCACAATTGATCCCCTTATGACAAGTCGAGTTATAATAGGTACCAAAGTGCTCGCCTTCTTGTCTCCTATTCTTCCAACAAACCCTTTTCGAAGGGACGTGTCGTATAAACCGATAACCCAAATATTGTTTGCTCTCTGACGACCACGATTATATTTCCTCTTTACCAACACTGTTTCGTCTACATGCACTACTACATCCTCCCCGCCCAACAACGAAGTGATCTTCTCCATTTTCCAAGAAACAATATCTCTGCAATGCTGGTACCATTGAACTGTTGAGACGAGGCTGTTCTCCGTCTCGGCAGCTGCAGCTCTCACTGGCTGTTTCAATACCCAGTAGTTGCAGATATATAAAATTTGCGTCAACGAGAGGTGTGACCTTGCAAAAAAGTTCCTACGAAATATTAAAATTGTCAGCTTACCTTCTCTAATGCTAACACGCTTGAAGCATATAGCACAACGATTGACAAATCCATCAATTGACCTACTATAGCTTTTTGAGGTCATGATACCCCCACACGAACAAGTTCGCTCCTTCCGGAGCAACCCAAAATTCATACAATACTGGAAAACAGTGTCCTCCTCGAATTGCAAACGTAACCTTTTAAGGGCACGCATATGAAATGAATCAAGCGATATACAAGATTGAACTGCGTTCGTGAATCTCACTGGATAAATCGACGTCGTTCGCTAATTGGTAGTTGCTGGTGTCTAAAGTTTAACTTGGCCCAAACGGGTTTACAATGTGACCACAGTCAAGGCACCTTACTTTAACCTTCCTATCATCTTGGAAGACTCATAAACCGAAAAATACTTTGCACAATATTTTGGTCACCATTCTAGGTATCTCGCCATCACGGTGTACGTTGATTTGATGATATTAGATGGTTGGACTGGACACATCACACTAGTACTCGAATGCTGGTTTTGCTCGTTCACGGCCTACCTCTTCAGTAGCGCGGTCGGTGTGACTCAGCTCACCAAGCCGAATCACTTCAAACCATCTGAATTCCGTCCAGATTTCTACTTCGACGAAATGGGAATACGTAGACTCAATTTCGTCGTTTGCAAATTACTCATTTCGAGGTGTGAAAACACACCACAGTTACTCTCAAAAATCGAAAGTGTTCACATCTCAATATGTGGTGTGCTTGATTCTGTAAATGACAACCGGGAAAGCTGGTGAAATCCCTCCCTAAGTATTCTGTATGTTTTACGATTTAATGTTCGAGAAAATTAAAACAATTAGTCCCTTTGATAAATTTGAATAAGGCATTAAGAAGACAAATTTCGCGAGATGATATCATTTCGTAGTTTCTTTATAACCGCTTTACACAACTAACATGGTTAACAATAATAAAATAAAGTTCATGACAATTACTCAGTTAAATAAAAACAAAAATACATACTAATGACCAATCATATTTAGATAGGTCAAGTAGTCCAGGGTAGACGAAGATTGATGTCTATTGTTTTGACTGTACACACAGTTTAGGCTTTATATGATAAATCCCCGAAGAGTGCTTCCATCACCTTCAATAACCTTGAATTAGAGTTGTGTGAAATAACTGTAAAACAGTCATTAATATTGATTTAGTGATCTGACATTAATAAGTGTTTTGCGATGGATGACGCTGGATTTCTATTCAGATTACTGGCATTGGGATTTTCTATGTGATTTAGTAGCCATTTTGGAACATGTTCTTTCCGACGACATTGGAACATTCTGTTGGTTCTACCTATATAAGTGTCACCGCAACAACTGCAAGTGAACTTGTAGGTACAGTTTGAAGTAGAGTCCACAGAATTTCGTCCTTTAATCATAGGTACAGGGATCGAAAATGTTCGGCAAGTGAGAAAAAGAGATGTGGTGGCGTAGAATCTGCATTTGATGGCTGACCGAAGTCTTTGAGCTAGCTGTCAACTGCATAATCTGGTCACCCTTGAATGGTAGGTTGGTTAATAAAGATAGCTTTCTTTGGTACCGAAGCTGTCTTTTCTAGGTGTAGTCTATCCTTACTGTGACAAGTGATGAAGTTTTCCGGATACCCATTAGCTAATAAAACTGAATGTACATGTCGAAACTCCTCCATCGTAATGTGTCACTCGTGCATATTTTTCGGGCCCTTGAAAACAAACATTTCACACTAGGGAATGTTTACACTGGAAAGGAACAAAACTGGTAAAATGAAGATATTGTCCAATCCATGTTTTTATTTAACTGAGTAATTGTCATGAACTTTATTTTATTATTGTTAACCATGTTAGTTGTGTAAAGCGGTTGTAAAGAAACTACGAAGTGACGATATCATCTCGCGGCGAAATTTGTCTTCTTAATGCCTTATTCAGATTTAATGTTCATTTTATCACATAATCGCTGGCTTGGTGGCATATATATTCCACAGACTGACATGCGTAGTTGCATTCAACCACTCAAGTGAAGTTTAAGTGTTTGCCAGCCACCTAGCTAGATCGCTTGTGTTTCTTGATTTCCACTTATGTCATCAAGCAGTGGTCTTATTTGATAGTGTGGAAAATTCCCATATTATGAATTAAAAAGTCAATCTGAACGAAGAATATTCTTTTCAATAATTTCTCCTGTTCAGGTTCTTACAATTATAAAATATATGATATTTTTTGTCGTTACAATAAAGGCCAGTTATGCGGCAGATACATTTTTAACGTAGAATAACAGATTAGCAGTTATGGGGTGTCAAAATAAATAGTCGTATTTGTGTGACAAACGTGTACTGAGCTGAATTCGATTTCAAAATATTTCGGTGAAACGGGAGAGAATGTTGGTGATTAGTCATAATAGATTTGTAGAGTGTGTGGGGTAGGAAAACTGACAAGTCAGTTCAAGGTTATAAAAGGTGTCAGGTGAGCGGCTAGTACAAAGTGGTCTGTGTTAAACAGGAGATAGTAAGTCTGCAATGAGAGGTCGTTCATAATGAAATAACGAATATGTGAAATGAAACAGGTGGAGGCATATATTGAGAAAAGAGATAATATCACTAATAATAAGTCCGGATAGTATAAACGAAAAAAAAATTCTATAGTATTGAGAGAATGTTTGCATGAAGGGCATAAATTATGACGAATAATAATAATATTAATAATAATTGTAATAATAATATTTGTAATAATAAGCAAAAGAAAAAGAAGCCAAGAGGGTTAAGGGGAAGGAGCACTCTTGGTGAGAAGAAGAATCATCAATCCAAGTTTCGCCACGGTAGGAACAGCGTCTGGACGTGTTCTTTTTGGATACAAAGTTCCGGTTTAGTCGATCTTATTGCAACAGCTTCAGCTATGTGTAGGAGACGTAAGCGAACTGTACGTGATAAAGACTTCTGAATTCGGTATATAACCCTGAAAGCTGTGTTGACATCGATATGATGTCCAGTAGTCTCGACCAAGTGTGACAGGATCGAGCTTTTTATGCACTTAATCTCCTCCTGCTGAACGAAGCTGGTAAATGTTCTCGAACCCGTAGACGAACCTGCCTAATCTTGCGCCCTATATAACTTGAACCACAGGAACAGTTGAAATGGTATATGCATGAAGAAGAGCTAAGGTTAGGTGCCTGCCGCATATCTGGCGCTCACTGTAACGACAACACATATTATATTTTATAATTGTAAGAACCTGAAGAGAAATTATTGAAAGGAGTATTCTTCGTTCAGATTGACTTTTTAGGTGGTCTTATTGTTGTCTGAATATATTTGCTGTCCAACGGTAACTCTGATGATTTTTTACCTCGAACTCTGCAATTTTCTGTTAACGTCTCTCCTTCTGTGTTAAAAGTGGATGTCAGTTTACTGTGGAGGAATTTACACATAGTGTGATACATTCTACCATTCGCTTCAGCTTTCAGTGGAAGTTTGTTGACAGTTCGATATAAATAGAGACATATTTTGATCATGAGGTTTGTCTGACATCTCTGCAGGCGTTTGTCCTCAGAGAGATGACTTACTGGTGATGACTGTTTTCAATTATCTACGCTTTGAGTTGTCAACCAGCTTCTATTTTCATCATCTTGCTTTCTCACTTATTTCCTTTTTACACTGATAGAAGATGGAGACGGAAAGTCGAAAGGTAAGTTTTGCTTTTATTGAATTTTAGTTTCTGTGAAATATTTTGTTTTGCATGTAAGATTTCGGTATATTAGCCAGAATTTGAAGGCAATGATTGAATTAAACTGAGGAATCGAGGCCTTCAAATACTTAGTAGCGCATCAAATATATGGATGAGAAAGAATGGGACTAGCGGTAGTCTTTAAAATGTGTTCTCCTGCCGGAATACTGCATCTCATCAATGCATACATGTCGAGAACTTAGCAACCTGCACCTAGTTTTCATGCCAGTTGTTCCTCGTCAGCTAGTCGTGTTCCCAATAATACCGAAGGAACTCATGTCCCTTCCGAGATTCGAGGCCATGCCACACAATGAATACTGTAGTCAGACACGTTACCACTATTTGGGCTCGCGATTGACCTCTAATCCGACTGTAGTGATACTCCGATTTATTATTATTATTATTGCATTCTTTAATTCCTAGAGTAAAATAGGGCTTCAGCCGCGAACGTCTCCATTGCGTTCGGTTCTCTGCTAGAGTCTTCACCTAGATCCAAGTCTGCCCACACGTTTTCATCTCCTCTTCACATGACTTCCTCCATGTCACCCTTGGACAACTAACTCGCCGCTTCCTTATCGGGTTCCACTTGAGCAATGGCTTGTCTAGTGATGTCACTTGATGGTTTCTTCAGAGTATGGCCAGCCAATCCATCTCCATTTCTTCCTGCCTATTTGTTTCACAATCGGTTCCTGCTGGGTTGGTTCGCTCATTGCCAGAGATTCCTGTTGCTGATCTTTTCTGTCCGACCAGCCATCTGATCTTGAGTATTGAGAAAAGACAACTAGCTGTTGATGAAGGTCTGTAGTTTGTTTGAGACGCTCTTTATGACGCGCCAATTTTCTGATCCATATAGTAGCACTGACTTCACATTGAAGATGAAAATCCTTATCTTATTTTTGATTCTGAGTGTTGTTGACCTCCACACAGACTTGATGAGAGTAGTGAAAGCTTGTGTTGCTTTTCCGATTCTTGCTTTGATATCCTCGTCAGCTCTGTCCACCTGTAGTTGAAACGATGCTTTCCAAGTAGGTAAAGGAGGTTGTTTCTTTCAGGTTCCTCCCATTTATGCTGGCTGATTGTTGTCTGCTGTTGTTGCTCTTGTCGAGGAATCTTCACCAACTCTGTTTTCTCTATGTTCACCTGAAATCCTATCTTCTCTGGATGCCTCTTCTGTTAACGTGTTGCTTTTCAATTGCATATCTTCCAGTTTGTGGGGAATCACACATATATCATCGGCGAAGTCCAGGTCCTCGAAGTGTTTTGTGTGAGTCCATTTTATGCCTGTTTTCTCGCTGCCAAGCCCGCTGTTTGTCGCATTATCCAGTCTACTGCAATCAGGAAAATCATTGGCGATAGTAGGCAGCTTTATTTTACTCCTGTCCTCACTTCGAAGGGTTCCGTAAGTTTCCCGTTTGGCACTAGTCAGTAACTAGTGTGATGTGTCTAGTCCCTTCTTTGGTGCCCACTCCATTCTATCAGTCAATCGGGTTTGAAATGTGGCCACTGTCTATTCACTTTACTTTAAGTTCACATTATCTCCGACGACGGTCGATCCGACAGTTACATGGAAAATATTTACCTTAACTCCAAAACAGAAGGAACAAGAAGAAGTTGTATTGTTCGGCAGTTAAATTCCATACTCTGTAAAAATTCTATCAACAAATGTTTTACAAGGAATGTATGGTACTTTTATTCTTATTCCGTCGAGTTCTTCCAACTTGTATACGACTGAATCATTCGCGCTTTCGAGTTGCCTGCCAATTTCGACCAAGTCCAACGTTCAAAAGTTCAATGTTCTTATTCACTTACATTTCCCGGCAAAATAATGTCCATCGCCTTGTTCCGTCATGGCGATAACCGCGAACTGAACTGCGAACTCGGGAACATGGGACACCGGAAACTAGACTTAAATGAAAAGCGAAACACAAGCACAACACACAACAAGCACACTACATCACGCCAGTACGCCTCCCCGGCGTGTAGGATATTTCTCAGTGATCGAAACTTTCCTTCGCCCTCTGTAGACAGTACCACCATTGATCTGGTCCTTGGGGTGTTGGTTGCTTCATGTCAGTCTGGAACAGTCTCCTACACGGCGTATCAAAATCGCGTACACTGACTCTAACACCAGTCGATTCGTTCACAAGTTCAGAAGTACTTACAAATAACATTACAAGATGATTCACACAATGCAACAACTGTATTAATTAACCTACAGTTAGATGAACTGGAACCCACTCTAGTACTTAAAACAAATATATGTACAATCAACACATCAAATGTTGTGGATTCTCCCTTGACGAGCTACCCTTGAAAAACTGTAGGACTTACAGCAGTACGCCTACAACCCTTTTCAGGTTGACGCCCTAGGTTGGAAAATCGTCACAGAGTTCATTTGCTGACCTCCTTCTATCATCTATATCCTCAACTGTGAATGGTGACACGCCCATGACATTGTATCGTGGAATGTAGATGACTAACAAACATACGACATATCTGACCAACCAAGCGAAGTCACAGAGTAATTTACACCAAAGATAATAACATTCAAATAGTAACTTGAAACCGGAAAGGACTTTTATTGGTGCAAGTCAGTTTAACAATTACCCGCTCGTACTCAGTTGCCTTATCATCACTAAAATCGGCACTGAATTTCGTCCCTTCGAACGGACCGATACTAGCATAATCACAGCTGATGGACTTCCCTTTCACTGTGAATGACAACACCAACCAAGACTGACTGGTGCAAGTTGATGAACTTAGCAGTGCTACAGAAGCTGTTCCTCTTCGACATTTAGGAGGTTGTCTAACCGCAGGATTATCACCACTGCTATCGTTTATGATTAGCTCCAGTTCAGCTTTAACATTTGTCGATCAATGGACTACACGCGGGTCATTTACACTGACGGTCTCTTGAGTATCCATTCTTTCTGCGACCGCATCTGCGCTTAATTCTACCTCACGTTCAAGTTGTACAGAACCTTTGTTCAACTCAGCTGTAGTAGGCATTCCGCTCACCTCATCATGATCAGCCAAAGACAAATGTGCACTATCTTGATCATTGTCACAAATATTCACTTTACCGCCGTTTGTATGATCGACTTCATCATTTTCAACCTCTTTAATAACAGCAGTAGAGATGACTTGAGTTCTTCTTTATGAATCCTTAGAGGCTTTATCCTTTTACTCTGACTAGTAATACCTGGTAAACTTGTGGAATCAGAATTGGACTCTGAAACTGTAACCCTGTTCTTCTGCACAAACTGCGGTGTCGTCTGTAACACACGCTATTCAACTATGGATTACCAGTTGCAACTACAGGCTTCTTCACCGCACCATCATTATCGTTACACGAATCGGAGTCGGAACTTGATGACACCGACTTCACATATAGCTAACCACTAAACTTGCTCACCGCTTCACAGTTCGTTTTTGTATGCACTTCTTTCAAACGGATAAAACACAACCATGTTTGTCTTGCAACTTGTAACCTATCTGTTGCGGACGTCCCACGAAAGCTGTCACACTCATTACGTTTGTATGGATTACTAGACACTATACAGCTTTCTCCATATCCACTTCTCTGGGACTCCTTCGCTCTCTGACTTCTCTATTCCAAGGAAGATATGAAATAAACTGGCAAACTTGCTCATAGCTTGGTTGAAACTGTCTTTCACCAGTCTCAAAATATCATCCAACTCGGGCTCTAAACCATCCTCTTCTAAACCGGAGCTGATTTTTATGAACTTTCTTTGTAAGCGAACTGATAATCTCTTGGCGATTGCCTCAATTACGCAGCTCAAGTTCAACTCATCCATACAATTAAGAGAAACGAGAGTATTTCTGTACACCAATAAACTATCCAGAAACTTAGCGAGTTCCTCGGAGTTATCGTTTAACTGAGCACCATTACACTTAACGGTCTCAAAAACACTCCTGGATATCATAAATGGCCTCCCAAACCTTTGACGTAATATCCTCATGGCCTCAGTGTATCTTTCGTTTAGGGGCATAAACTTGCAGCACTGTATAGCTCTTGTAGCAACACCAGTGCTATACCTTAACAGATACATCAACTTCATTTCGTCATTTATTACAAACCCACTTAACAAGACTTCAAACTCTTTAACAAATTGTGGATAGTCAGCTGGGTTTCTGTCAAAACACAGAGGCTCAAACTACGGTAACTTGAAACACCTACTATCACTAGACGGCGAAACATGAACATCAACCTTATCATGCTGAGCACCATATACATCATTACAAATAACAGGCGACTTAACATCACTTACTTTTCTGTCTGCTTCCAAAGTACAACGTCTCTTCTTTGGTCCAGGGATCATCCAACGTCACCGAAAGATTCAAATTGCGTTGCGATAAACCATGTCCAAACATGCTGGCGGCAGACTAAGTAAGTAATCCTCAGAAGTGTTCCAGAAGGCGCTCCAGAAAACGAACAAGGAATGAAAACTGTCAAGGAACTTAACTTTAAGTTCCCATTATTTGCGAAGACGCGCGAACGGACAATTACTGAGTACCATATTGAACTTTCTTCCAAAACACAAGGACTTGGTATAAGTTGAATTGTTCGGCATTTACAGTCAATACTCTGTACATATTCTATAGAAAATGTTTTACAAGGAATACATGCTAAAATTTTGCGTATTCCTTTGCGTACTTTCTCTGAAAGCTTTTAATTTGATTTGAATTGTCCCTTGTACGCGATAGTGGTCGGAGCCAACATCTGCTCCTCTTCTTACTTTTGTGTCTAGTAGGCTGCGCCTCCACTTCCTTGAGCAGCATTGAGATGAAGTCAATTTGGTTTTTGGTTCGTTCATCTGGTGACACCCATGTAGCCTTGTGGATATCCTTGTGTTTGTATACGCTGCCACCAATCACTAGTTGATTGAAGGCGCAGAAGTCGGCGAAGAGTTCTCCATTTTCATTCATTTCTCCGAGAGATTCTCTACCCATGATGAGTTCCCTTCTTGTGTTGTCTGATCCCAGTTTAGCGTTCATGTCTCCCATTAGTATTTTAATGTCACCAACTGGAGTATTGTCCATTGATGCCTGTAGTTGTCTGTAGAACTCTTCTTTCTTTTTGAGGTCTGCGTTATTTGTCAGTGCATAGCATTGTATAATTGACACTTTTCTTCCTTTGGAGTTGAATCTGGTGGTCAATATCCTTGGCGAGATCGCCTCCCATTGCATCAGGGCCTTCGTTTCCGTTGGTGACATTGTGATAGTCACGCCCTCGGTGTGCATGTGGTTATCCTCTGGGTGACTGGAGTAGATCACTGACTCACCCGTTGACAATTTGGTGAGTCCATTCCGGTTCCATCTGTTTTCACATATCCCCAGTAATTGAATTCCGTATCTTTTCATTTCGTTTGCGATCTGGGCAGCTTTTCCAATCTCGTACATCGTGTGGACATTCCATGTCCCCACACAGACTTTTTCTTTTGTCTCAAGGAGATACATCGTGCTGAAGTTTCTGTAGCAACTTTGTTTACAGGGTGGGATTGCTAGCCTCACGCCTGAGAAGGGGATTGTTACATTAAAATGTAGTTTACAGAGAGGTGACCTTGCCGGTTGTTCCCCTTAAAACCAGGAATACAAGGAATAAAACAATCAGAACATCTCCAGCACAGGAAAACAATTCACAACAAGAAGGGTAACAAGCGACAACAAAAATAATAATATCACAGTCAAGTCTAGCCAACGAAAATGATACCCAAATCATAGACTCACTGACTTGAGCCAAAGATTCACTTAGTTCTCTGTTTCTCTCGTAGTACCAATTTTTGTTATTTTTAGTGTTGGATATTTATTTCCTTGTGCATCGATCGCTTGATAGTAAGTGTGATTAGAAAGCGTCTGGTGTGGAACCGGACTAAATGATGAATGTTATTTCTTGGGTGTAATATACAAACTGCAGCTCCAACTTGTCATCACAATATGATGAGCCCATGTGATGACTCTCTAAGTCGGAAAGTTCTGTGTTTTGTCACGTTCTTATCGCGATCAATGAGTGAATGTTAGTTAATTCAGCTCGTGAAGGATTTGATGAAATTTGTTCACAGCGAGCAAGAAAGCAATTTCAATGACACATGTGTGACCAAGGATGAATTCGCCGTTGAATTCCCTGTGTACAAAGCAGTAGCAGAAACTGAAAGCTGATTTCGGATCAGCGGACAGAGAGGATATAGGAAATTATCGCTCGAACATTTTGATTTCCGTCGCCATACTTGAATAAGTAATTTCGATGTTTCACAATAAACACCAATGTGGATTATGTCACATCAGGATTAGCTAGCACACACAGCTAAAGTGTCAGATATAAGCCGGTGAGCTTGGGATTTGTCAACTGGAACAACGCGTGTTTCTCGATAAATCGGCCATCGAGAGTATCTCGTCTCATCTCACAATATGCAGGTAGGAAACATTCAAGCATGCCACAACATCTACGATTAGGCGACTAGAATTCGAAAAATCTGCAGTCCTGAATCAATAGAGGAAGAGATCGCCCTCTTAAGGAAGACACTGCTCGAGAATGGCTACCCACCCCGTTTTATAGACAAGCATATGAAGCCTAAGACTTACAAAGAACAACCTATTACAGTGCAGAAGAAGAAGATGGTCTACATGAATGTACCCTTCAAAGGTGACCTTCCGGCTGACACACACCTTGAAGAAGAGGATATCTACTGCTCTCAGAAGGACATTCTTCGCTGCCACACTACGACTGACATTTTCCTCCCGGCCATTGTTCTTCAACTACTCTAAAGATAAACTATCGCATTTGACCACTTCCATGTGTATCTACCAATTCACCTGCTCTTGCGGAGCGAGGTATATAGGTCATTCGATGCGACATTTATCTAAAAGAGTTCAAGAACACTATCCCGCCTGGCTACGGAAAGGTAACAACGGAGCAATAAGGAGCGCCATTATTGAGCATATACTCAACACTGGTCATTCGATTTGCAAGGAGAAGTCGTTCAAAGTCATCTATAAAGTCAAAAGAAGCCTTCCAAAATCGACAAGCTTCCGTATACTTTGTATTGCCGAAGCCTTAGCGATTTGGATAGAAAAGCCTGATTTATGCACACAGAAGAAACTTCTCCACCCCCTCCTACTACCGTGGGTTTAATTTCAAGTTTATCTGTCATCAACATTTTGTTATCAAATGTTTTTTTGCAATTTTCGTATAATAATTTTTAGTAACTAACCCATTCAATCTTTTCACCTATTATCTAGTTTATTTTCATAATTGTCTCCATACTCCTTCACTAACATCTAATCTTTCTAAACATGTCTATATTACGTAACCCTACTCACATCTTACCAATCTTCACCCCACTTAGTTACAACTTTGATTATTAATCACACATTTTAATTTCTTTATTATTTTGATGATGTAATCAACAACCCACACTAACTGTTATTTTGATTTTGATTTTGACAAACCTAATGTACACACACACACAAAATAATTGTATATATATTTACGACTGTACAGCTAAGTGAATGAATTCGCCGAAAAGAGACTCTTCGCTGAACTAATTTGTTCTTATCTCCGATTTACACCGATGATTCGGTTGATTACGATCGAATTTCATTGATTGTTGTTGGTGCACACAGTGATGGATGATTCCGTTAACCAGATGTGTTGGATGTAGGTTTCCTACAAGGCGAGTGTTTTGAACAGACTTGAGTGAAGGCCAGTCGAGCAGTCTGTCAGTCATGGTCGCTGCCTCAAAACGTATTCGAATTCTCTCACTCGTATTGCCTATCCGTAGAGATTAGCCATCTCCACCTTGTGGAAACACTCGCCTTCCTCTCGTTTGATGAAGATGTCAATATTCGAGATCAGATATTTGGATGGATCATGGAGTTGAGTTTTTAGTGCTCCATGAGTTCTGACCTCCCTGGACATTACACCGTCTCACTTCGATGCCATTCATAGATTGTAGGATTGTCAATCTCTTCCTCAACCACTATTGATGACTGTTTTTTCAATTATCTTCACTTGTAGTGGTCAACCAGCTAATGTTTTCATGATTTTATTTTTCTCTTATTTCCTCTTTACACTCATAGAGGCAGAGAGTAAGTTTTGCTTTTATTGGATTTAAGTTTCTGTGAAATATTTTGGTTTGCATGTAAGATTTCAGTATAGTAGCCAGAATTTGAAGGCAACGATTGAATTTGACTGAGGAATCGAGGCCTTCGAATACTTAGTGGCGCATCAGATATGTGGATGAGGATAATTGGGACGAGTGATAGTCTTTCAAATGTGTTGTATTGCTGGAATGCTTCATCACATCAATGTAAACATAGAGAGAACTTGGTGATTTGAAATGCCTGAAGAAGTAGTTTCCGACCTCATCAACTATAATAAGATATGATCGAATGAGTTTGGAGGATATGTAGAAAGAGGGGGGAGTAGCGTGATGATATGAACTACTGATTGGTATGAGTATCTAGTTAACACTGACGTGGAACACTACTGCCTTCTGACGAAACTGGTGTTATCTAAACCTCAGAACGTTGTATAACATGGTTGGAGGCAATGGGCCACAAGAAGCTCTGAACCTACGTTTCTTATTTGTTATCCGTCGTCATCAAGACATAACCGCAACCACATTCACGGAACAGCTGATGTCCCACAAATCTGAGATTCGAACCCGCGTCACCCAGTGAATACTCATGTAAGACACATTACCCCATTAGCATCTATCTGGTCTCGCTATTAACCTCCTGTCGGACTGTAGTGATATTTTGATTTGACACTATTGTGTAACTAGTGTGATGTGTCAAGTCCTTTCTTTCGGTGCAGACTTCATTCTATCAGTCTGTGAGTCAAGTTTGCAATGTGACCACCGATCTGGGTTGTTCGCCATCACGGTGTACATTGATTTGATGATATTAGATGGTTGGAATAGACACATCACACTAGTTACTAGTGTTCAATCAAAGTACTCGGATGCTGGTTTCTCTCGTTCACGGCCTACCTCTTCAGTAGCGTAGTCGATGTGACTAAGCTCACCAAGCCGAATCACCTGAAACCATCTGAATTCTGTCCAGATGTCTACTTCGACGAAATGGGAATACGTAGACTCAATTTCGTCGTTTGCAAATTACTCATTTCGAGATGAGAAAACACACCACAGTTACTCTCAGAAATCGAAAGTGTTCACATCTCTTGATGGTGTGGTGTGCTTGATTCTGTAAATGACAATCAGGAAAGCTGGTGAAATCCCTTTGAATTAATGAATCAGCGAGAACAGGTGCACTCTTAAGTGCAAGTATGCAAGTAATCCTGACATTGGAATTATTTCATCTCTTTCGCGACGATGTTTTCATGTTTTATTGTTGATGTATTTTGTGCATTTTTCTCTGTGTTTTGTTTTCTTTCTTGCAGGTTTGGAATGTTACGTTTGTTCGGATTGTGAGTCTCCTGGAAGTGATAAGAAGAAAGGCTGTGGATCATGCAGGGTTTGTTCAATCTTTTATTTTTAGTATTTTTTCTCTTCTCAGAAATATTATTTAATTATTTTTGTTTGTGATGTTTTTAGCGTTTTTCTTTTTGGTAATGCGTATAACTGTTTGCGTTTTATCTTTTGATTATGCCTGGGTTTTTATTGAATTTTTTGTTCTCTTCTTTGCTGGTTGGTTGGTATGGCTCCTCATTGGAATGGATATTACCTGATAAACACACTTCGAACTACGCTTTATGTGTTTTTTCTTTTGGGGTTTTTTTACCCTTAAGGCGACTATGATGTCTCATATTTTGTCATATATTCAATATCTCTTACAAAATATGAGTGAGTACGAAGTATTTGTGTATTATTGTGGGTGTTGTCCATCGGTGAATGAATATCAGAAACTGTTTATCCAGGGGTGGGGGGAAGCCGAATTTCAGGTCTTCTCATAGCGAACTACTTGTGTTTAGCTTCAATCCGATAAATTGAAAAATTCGATACCATTTCTACTCTGATTGATTGCTAAGACAACAGACATCTGATGGCATCCATCAATTTTGTGCAAGGTTAGACAAAAAACGAATCGGTACACCAATTTCTCTTCAAAGGAAAGTGTTTCAAAAAACACGTGTGCATGCTGTGAATGCATGTGAAGGAATCTGGTGAACTGTCAGATCTACTGCAGACCGACTTATTTGTATTATTCAACTTTGAATTTAAGTTAGTTAACGTGTTAACTGCTTCATACACACTGCAAACTAGTTCATTGTATTACTTACTGAAAAACAAAAACCTCCTGCCGTACATTCAACAAATGAGCCGCTCTGATTCATTTCAGTCACTGTACATACTCGTCAATCAAGCCTCGTCGTAATCACATCCACACAGAATGGTTTCTCACCCGCCCCCCTCATTTTCTGTCATTACAATGTATGTGAATATCTGTTCTCCCTATGTCTACTGCAGAATAACGCGTGCTTTGTGATCGTAATTGTGATTGTAATATATTGAGTAGCACAACAACGGGTAGCTTTTTCCCGTTATTTCAAAGTCTGAATGAAGGTGGGAGAATATGTGTGTGCTGTTATCATTGTCAGTTTACGCCATCTCTGGCTTAGTAGACGTGATATTCGACTATCGACCAAAGGGCGTGTGTACTGCTCAGCCATCAGTCCGCTGCGTCCTTCTTTATTGCTGGCTGGTTGTGAGACCTGTTCATTGAGAGTGGAAGACATGAAAAGGCTAGTCAGCTATCTTTGATCATAGGTGCCTGCGTTTGATCTCCCGTGTGAAGTGGAATAATAAAGGGAGCGATATTGAGGTGAGGCTTCGGTCGAGTGCTAGGTAAGTGGGAGAGGAAATCAATCGAGGAGGCTGTGAAATTACATCGACTGAGATGGTTATGACATGTGTTACGTATGCATCCCTAGTCATCGCCTTCCTCGACAATTGGCAATGTTAGCTGACATAGGATTTGTCAGGCTGGAAACGAGCTAACGGCGGTCAAACCAAAACATGGCTTCACCAGTCAATAAAATCTACAAAAGTTAGTCTAAGCCACATAGGAAGGTGTAGACTGGCTTCCTGACTGGTTGGGATCCTTCGGGTGGTTAAAACCAATGAAGGCTGGAAACAATTCATGACATGGCTCAAAATCGTTCTCAGATTCATCCGCTCCTTGTGACTTATGATTTCCAGTGAAACTATATTGCTCTTGGTTCCTTTGTCTCATACCTCTGTTTACTGTCTCTCTATTATGCATTTCTTATACTTTCTTCTCTTGCTTTGTGTGTGCTACAAGGCGCGGAGTGGAGTGTGGCCACTTGAACTTCCGCACATCGGTGCAAAGTGGTTCTGCGTTGAAACCAGGCAGACAGATTGTAACTTTCAACAGAAATCAATTCATGGTTTGTAATGGATCTCTACGGAGTGAAATTGTTACAATATATAATTAAATGGTTCAGCTTATTGCAATAATCATATCCGTTCAAGGGATTATTATTACTATTATTATTATTATTAATATTATTATTATATAGTAAAATTTCTTAGCAAAGAAAGAATGCACGCATAGATGTATCATTCGAATTGTAAATTTATTTTTGAGATAAATTATAAAACGAAAAAACAAAAAGCAATTACAGTTATAATGATACCTGTTTGGATATATATTCCTTCTTTTCGAAGAAAATTCACTGTGCATGTGCAAATTGCTTAGTTAATTCATTTTATCTGTCCACAAAAAGCGATACGCTAGGCTTAAAGCACTTCAAATTCATTATGGATAAGATTTTCTGTTTTGATAAACTGTCACTCACAGTGTGTGTGTAGTGTTATACAGTAAGTAATATTAACTGATGCGACCACACGCTTCGAGCACAATTTATTATTACTGCCACTCATAATCATCATATCAAGTCACTCACTCACTCACTCACACAACTTTCGTCTTCCTTCATTGATATACATGAGTGGAATTCATGATTAGACATTTGAATACAAATCAGTAATATGGGATAATGTACATTCAGAAGTAGTAATAATAATATGAGCGTTATTGATCAATTACAATCAGATGGGAAATAAGACGAGTGTTTCTTTTATAGTCAAAATAAGTGAGTAACTTGTCAGAATGTTGTGATGATGTACGTGAATTGAAATGAAATAGAATACAATTTAAGATTATTTATTAACTTCCTCTGATTTCACTGACTGACAGACTGGCAGTAATAATATCTTCCATGCATATCTCTGGTATTTGCATTGAGTAATTTCTGTTGCATGTGTTGTGTTGTGTGTAGACTCGATGAACCAAGAAGGATTCGGTAATCAATCTCTCTCTATCTCCACCTACATAGATTACTTCATAGCATCTTAACCCTCTCCCACCATGCTATTGTGTGGTTGTGTGTTAATCCATGCAGTACAGTGCAGTGTTGAGCATTTTTGTAAATTCCTTATCTTCTCGGGTGAGGTGAACCATTCTTACCTTAGCTAAATTCTTATGTTTTGACAATCTGAATACCCCCTTTTTACTAGTCTGTTCCTCCTATGTAGTTGACCAAACTCACAAACTCATTGCAGCGTATTTTGTAAAAATTATATTATTTTGTTTAATTGGGTCTACCGACAGGGTCCTTCAGCCTATAGGGCTTGTCCTACCTGAGTGAGTGAGTTTGTAGGTTTGAATGCCACCACCAGCCTAATTCCTGCTTTGTTATTAAGAATCCTACGTAGGGAGTGAGTGTCACAGATATCCCCTCCTTATATGGTATAACTGCTGTAGATGACTTATATTCCCTCTTATTTGATATGATGATTATGAGTGGCAATAATAGTTTGTGCTCGAAGCGTGTGTGGTCGCATCAGTGTTAATATTACTTACTGTATAACACTACACACACACACACTGTGAGTGACAGTTTATCAAAATAGAAAATCTTATCCATAATGGAGTAGTTATACTCTACCACCACCACCACAGTACCACCCAAGTCTTATACTTATATGAAAGCATTTTATTCCTACTCAGAAAGTGATCTCCAATTTATATTTCACCTCATCAAATAATCAATAAAATGGGAAACATATATTTCAGAACAAAATATTTAGAGCGAACAATTGTGGTTTCAATAAATTCTTCTTCAGGCTCTACATTTATAAATCCATTAATTTAAGCATACAATAGCCAACCAGCAAAGGCAAATTAGAATCATATCAGAAAGTGTATTGTGGAACAAGTATAAGTGAGATGGGATGTAACAATAGTCAGATAGTTTTTTAATATGCATGGTCAATGAGAACATGGGACAAAATGAGATGAAGTAATTTACTTTAATGATGTGTGTATATATATAAATATAGTCAACAGAAAATACAGGTTTCGAGAGTGAGTGTAATCAGGGTGTGTGAGACAGTTAAATTCATAGATGCACATTGATGAGGCCATCTTTGGTAATTTATCCTTTACTTGCTGTGTGAGTACTGGTTTAGTTGAGAAGTTGAGTACCAGTTTAGCTGGAGGAATTGTTCTATCTACTGCTCTATTAAGTCGACATTTTAGAATGTCAGCTGCAATTTCCCCTTTGTAACTTAACTTAAGATACAAAGGTTTGTTTTCTACGGTATCCACCTTTACCTTGTCTGCAGGTATTGACATATACTTTTTTAGGAAGCTCTGTGGATATCCATTTTCTTGTAGTGTGAGTTTCAGTTTGTGCATTTCTTCCTTAATGCATTCTTCTGAACATACACTTTTTATTCTATAGCTTAGACACTTGACTAAGTTTCTTTTGTACTGAATAGGTGTGAAGCTATGGAAATGGGTGAAATGACCCGTCCAAGTTTTCTTTCTAAATAATTTCCTTTGTAGATATCCGTCTGTCTTCATGGTAAGGAGGACGTCTAGGAAAGGTAAACTGTTATTTTCTTCTTCGTCACATGTAAACTGAATAGTTGGGTGAACACTATTAACAGCATTGAGAAGCTCTTGTTAATGAAATTACTTCATCTGATTTTGTCCCATGTTCTCATTGACCATGCATATTAAACAAAAACTATCTGACTATTGTTCCATCCCATCCCATCTTATATTTGTTCCACAATACACTTTCTGATATGATTCTAATCTGCCTTTGCTGGCTGGCTATTGTATGCTTAAATTAATTAATGGATTTATAATTGCAGAGCCTGAAGAAGGAAGAATTTATTGAAACCACAATTGTTCTCTCTAAATATTTTGTTCTGAATTAATTATGGGAATATTCAATTTACTGAAAACATAAATTTGTCTACGGTCTACGGTAGAATCTCATATTATCTTTTTGAGTTTGAATATATATATATATACATTCAGTATTATTATCATACCTGTTTATCTATCGCCTTTAATTTTACCCCTCCCCCACCACCCCCCTTGCAGAAACATTACAAAGATAACAAAGTTAACAAATACGAATGTAGTGACGCGAAGGGATGCGACGATGTCAAAGACTCGAAAGGTGACAATAGAACTGAATGTTGTAATGACAAAAATTTGTGCAATTCCACAGGAAAGAATAAAATCAATACAATACTTCTAGGAAGTACAATTTCCTTTGTGATATTAATTCTATTTGAAAATTCGATGATATCATCCTGAACACCAACCACCACTCAACCTTCTTCATTCATTATATCCTACAAACAAAAACAACAATTTAAGATGTACGGACAAAAAACTGTTACCTTATGAAACCAACAAATTTATTAATGTGTGTATAAATAGTTGGTCAATAAAAACAAGTGTTATTTAGGAAAAAAACGAAAAGAAAAACACGTTTTTCTTCAATTTTTATTTTGTATTGAACCAATCATCATTTATTGCTTTGAAATATGAGCCGTCATATTTCTCCCAAATATATATACACCATGTACTGATGCTCACCAAACTGAACCTGGCAATTAATCTCAACAACGAGTTTCAGTACATCTCCAGAGGCATTCCTAGCGAAATGCTCGGTCGGCAGAATCTGTGGGCACCCAAGTTTGCGCCACGTAGTTCGGGAAATTAAGGTGATATCTGATGCCGTATCCAACTGAAGACGAATAGATTTGCTGTTCATACGTAGTGTAATGTACTTACGTTTGCTGGCGAAATCGACTTTGGAAGTTGTGAAAATGGTCTGTATTCGAGGAGATTGTTTCGGCTTGAAACGACTACTTCTGTTCTTCACCGAAGAATTTTTCTGTGGTCGACAGTAACCCTCTTTATGTCCAAAACGGTGACAATTACGGCATTTATGTTTCTTGAAAGGACAGAACTTGACAAAATGCCACGAACCACAGTGCCAGCACACTGAAGGAGGTTTAGCTGAATTCTGAGACTGACGTGCTGTGTACTTAACGGTGATCGGAGGACTTTTCACTGTGTTAATTGAAACAAATTCAGACGACTGTCGTTTGCACTCCACCATAGCAGTATCCTGCTTCAAGTTGATTAGGCGTTGGCATTCTGCTGTCACCATTTGTAAAGTCATTTTCGGGTCTTGTTCCACGAGTGACAGAAGTCGAGTTCTTATGTCAGTATCTTCAGGGTTCTTCAAACCACAAATAAAAATCAAACACTTGAACTGATCTGATGTCATTTCGTGTGGTTTGAACCTTTCGCATTCCTTGTTTACTTTGCCAGCGTAAGTGACATAATCATCGGAAGGAATTTTTGTCAAATGAAAACATTGATACCGAATATTAAACATGGATGACTGTTCACCAAAGATTTGTGATAAAAAAGTGACTGTTTCATCGAATGATAACTCACGTGGGTTCTTAGGCAGAATGAAGTTAACATATCTGTTGTGCTCAACAGTACCAAGTTTTCTTAGTAACAATCGGACTTTGGCAGCATCATCAAACATGTAGCATTCAATACGGAAAACATCCTAATAACGATTGAACCATGCATCAAATACGAGACCAGATATTGGGTCGTAGTTGAACTCACTGATGGAATTTGAGATGCTTTCATATTTGTCTAAATGAGATGTTGATGGAACTTGAATGGACAGCTTCTGAGTGAGAGCTTCGATTAATTTTAGTTGAGCTGCTTCATTCTGAAGTTGCTGCTGCTGCAAGATAGATTTGAGATCGTCCAGAGAGATAACCATTGTAATTGGGTTGTAATTAACACAGTCAAAAATGTTCTATAGTTGCGCTGAACAGAATAAAACTCGTCGTCGCTTGCTTGTTATAACTGCAATGAATTAAGGCAAAACTCCGTCGCCAATTTGTTGTAACTGTAGGGAATTTAATGAGGACGTTGTCGCCTTGTTCTGTCTACGCCTGACTAATATGCCTATCTGCTTCTGGTACCTTCCAATTCAGTGTGAACCACGGAAAATATCAAAAGACAAAGTCTGGTGTGTCTGACTGTATATATTGTAGTACAACAACTACAACGACAAAGAAACTTATTTAGGAAATGGTATTTATACATTTTTACAACCAATACAGACAGCTAACAGCATTTGAAATAATTGATCAATAACAAAGAACGCGTGGGATTCTATCACCTCTCCCCGTAAAAAGCGTAGGACTTGCTTTTTGGATCTATTTGAAAAGGTTTCAGGGCACTTCTATGTCGAGTTGATCTTCGCGTGGTACTGGATAGAGTGTGATCTGTGTCCTGGGTTTCCAGCTGCGGAAGATTAAATGTATCTACTCATACTTCTAACGTGAGGTTTCGTCTCCCATTGTCTCCCGGTCTATCTGACGCATCTCGTATATGATTCGTGTGTCGGACACATAACTGTCCATCTACATTCACTTTGTATAAAACCCTTCCTTTCTGCTCCACTATTTGTCCTCGAATCCATCTTGGAGGTTAAAATAGCGAAAATCTCGTACATAAACTTGCCGATACAATTTGAAAACTCGATCGATGTTTAGCTGCGTGATGGCGATTGAATTGGTTTTCTATTGCTTTTGTATTTCTGCCGCCCTGCTTTATTTGCCTAGGCTTAATTGAGTCGATAAAGCAGTTCTGATCTTCCGGCCAAATATAATTTCCGCTGGTGATGGATAACTGATTTGGGGGGGCGGAAGGATTTGGCGTCGTACGATAGATAATGCAGCAAGAATCTATCCAAAATTTCTTCTGTTGTTCCCTCCCCCATTTCGCTTTTGCATAAGCACGCCTACAAGTGTCGACAAAACGTTCAGCCTGTCCATTCGATTGGGGATGATACGATGGGGGGGGTGGTCGACGAATATGCTGGATGCCAAACAGTTTGCAGAAATCTGAGAACAGTGATGAGGTGAACTGTGATCCATTATCGGACACCAGAACATCAGGCATACCCAAACGACAGATACAACGAGAACACTGAGCTTAGATGAAATAAAAGTGCATGAGAGAGAGAAAGGAGTGAACGCGTCGATGAAGACTTTCGTGGAAAGTGTCATTCGTAGGATTGAATTAGCATGAAGTGTAGCAGATGACGCAGTAGTGGTAGTCGATGAACTACTTCGTCAGGAATATGCATTAACACTAAAAATGTTCAGGAGAACACCCAGGAATATTAGCGCCAAATAACAGGGGTTTCAAAATCAGAAAAGGTGAACTCGACACGGGGTTATGGACAGATCAGATTATATATACCATGAAAGTTAAAAGATTGTCATGATGAGGAGATTAAGAAAACTATAGAAAAAGGTTAATGAATAGGAACAATCAAGCAAAGAATATCCTCCTCTGGCTCGACAATTATATACATATATGCATTTAATTCCTAGAGGAATATAGGGCTTCAGCCGCTCACGTCTCCATTGCGTTCGGTTCTCTGCTAGAGTCTTCACCTGGCTCCAAGTCTGCTAACATGCTTTCATCTTCTATTCACATGACCTCCTCCTAGTCATCCATCCTCGCACTGACGACCAACTCGACGCTTCCCTTTCGGGTTCCACTGCAGCAATGGCTTGTCTAGTGATGTCACTTGATGGTTTGTATCCTCAAAGTATGGCCAATGCAATCCATCTCCATTTCTTCCTGCTTATTTTCTGCACAAACGGCTCCTGCTGGCTTGGTTCGCTCCCAGAGATCCCTGTTGCTGATCTTTCATGGCCGGCCATCTGATGTTGAGTATTGAGAGAAGATAACTGGTAATGAAGGTCTGTAGTTTGTTTGAGATGCTCTTTATGACGCGCTGGCAAGGTCTCTGATCCGTATTGTGAGTGGCACTGACTGACTTCACATTTGAGTTGAAAATCCGGACCTAACTTCCATTTCCATGCTGAGTAGTTCTGTTGACCTCCACACAGACTTGAGGGTAGTGTGAACTTGTCTTGCTTTCTCGATGATCCTTGCTTTGATATCCTCATCAGTTACACCCACCTGTAGTTGAAACGATGCTTCCCAGGTCGGTGGGTAGGTGAAGGAGATTGTTTCTTTCAGGTTCCTCCCATTTATGCCGGCTGATCGTTGTCTGTTGTTGTTGTTCTTGTCCAAGAATCTTCATCACCTCTGCTTTCTCTATGTTCACCTGAAGTCCTTTCTTCTCTGGATGCTTCTTCTGCCGACTTGTTGCGGGAAACCAGACATATATCAAAGTTTTTTTTCCATCACGTTCCCCAGTGGAACATAGAGCTTCAAGCTAGTTGCTTGAAGTTTATGTAGCAGTGTTTATTTTACAGGATGGGGTTGCTGGCCTCATGCCCAATCTTTCCTCTTCATCAGCAATATTACTGGCTTAGCGAGGTAAAGCAGTGCGTCCAGTGGCCGGGGATCGAATCCCGGACCATGTGCATGGTCGGCGAGCGTCCCAACCGCCATGCCACCGACGCACAATATTAGTGTGCATTTTAAATAATATCGATTTGTAAAGTAAGATCACAATGGAATCAGCACAGTTTATTAAAGATGCTTGAATTAGAATAACAATAATAATAATAATAAAGATATAGTAGCAAATAGAATATCAACTAAAATGAGGAAAATTACACAAAAATTCAGGATCGATCATTCAAACCTAGATGGCCGGCCAAGTTGATAAGGATAATGTCTGGATGTGCAAATTAGGCTTGTTAATATGGATCCCAACGGCCAGTCAGCCAGTCTCAGCAATATTAAGTAGTCGAATTCTTCAGGCAAAATTGAGATTCGTTGTTGGTATGCGATAAATGACCCTGAAAGCCGCCGCATGGTTAACATCAATCAATCAGTCTTGCGTTCTGTTGTATCAACAAGATGAGACAGAATTTGTCGAAGAGAATATTCTTTGCTCGATTATTTTTTATGTTTTATAGATGTCTGAATGAATATTTTTGCTATAATGAATAAGATTCGAATGCGCCTACTACAGTCAATCCGATACACATAATGAGGTCATTCCTGGGTAAGTCAAGGTGGTTTAACGCCTAACGCCTGAAACTAAAATTTCTAGCAGACTGTATAGCATTGTCAACGTCTTCTATAAGGCGTATAGCCCGGCAAGACGGAGAGCCAGCTGACTTTAGAAACACACCCTGACGTATGCCCTCGCTTCAGAAATTTACAATCAATACCATGTCCGATTAAAGATAGACCAGTTAGATTCAACCTTAACTAACTCATACAAATGAAAGAATAGCAAGAGGAAGTTCAAAAGAAAAAACGTGATAAATCACGGTTAGTCTTGAAGCAATAAGCTTTTACACACACACACACAAGCGAATATCCTGATCAGTGTAGCTCGCTAATACGCTGGAAACCAAGTGGTAAAGTGGTAAACATTTCTCCAGAATTATTATCCTATATCATGCATGTGACATGGAATTAGCTGTGGTCTCTGACAAATATAGGCGGCTATTCCAACATATCCGGGCCTTCAGCAACAAGACGGTCTATGAGGCAGATTATCAACATGCCGATTATCAATCGGAAGAGGCAATTGAAACGCTGATTAGTGTATCCTGAAATTTGTTGGTATATAACCCCCTTTTTTGAGCAATTCTTCAGCTTTCTTGGTGTATTCTTCTCTGTCCGCGAATACTGTTGTTCTTCCTTTGTCGGCTGGTAGAATGACGATGTCTCTCCTATTTTTCAGCTTTCTGAGCCCCTTTAGTTCTTGAGAGTTGAGTTCTGTGTGTTGTTTTTTCTGTTTCGCCACTGAACTGATTGTTTGGCGTATCTCTCCCTGTTTTTCCTCGTTCAAGTTTGATGATTTGAGTAATGATTCAAGGGCAGCGAAGAAATCAGTTCTTGAGGCATCTCCGGTGTTGTAGTTGTTGTTCTGTTTTTGATAATGGTTGTTTTGATAGGTTGACTATGCAGTCAATCGGTGTATTGTCTGGTTGTTGTTTTCTAATCTTGGCTAGCTTGCTTTTGAGGACTTTTCGTCTTTGTTCTCTGTGTTTTCTACTTGACTTGAAGCACTCTCACCTTAAGGAAACTGAAGAAAGACATCTCATGGACGTCCTCCAAAACAATGGATGGATATCCATGGAATTTCATCAAAAGACATATACCCACAAGCCAACCTACCAAACCAAAAGCCTCAAAAGAAAGTACAAAGTAAATCGACCTACCATATAAAAAGGACATCTCAAATTCACTGCAAGACTCTTCAAACCTTTAGGAATTGACGTCACACACACACACAAACCAACAAAATCACTTCACTCAGTTGGCTCTATGTCAACCAAAATACAGACTCAACAACGAAAGAAGATAAAACCAACATCTGCATCTACAAAATAAATTGTAACAACTGCGAAAAACACTACATTGGCCATAGTGGACGTCCCTCCTCTTCGTCTTCGTATCCAAAAACATAAGCTAGCCGTCAAAAGATATGACATCCACCCTTTCACTTATATCGCCTCACAACCAACGTTCAAATATTAGACAGAGGAAACAACACCAAGAATGCTAGCCAGAGAATTATTAGAGACCTACTTGGCATTCTAGTGAATCATCAATCAATAGACACATCGAGATATACAAAATCTACCAACCGATAAGAAAGAAACCTCAAACACACAAAAAGGGTCAAAGTTCAAGTCAAAGAAACAATCAGTTCCAATACAAGTAGCCTAGAAGGTGTGAAAACACACAAAAACAACCAAAGAGTCACGTCGAAAGTCACCGACTAGGAGAGATGTATAGTAAACTCGTGAAGAAATCGTAAAGTTCACTTCAATTGAAATTGAAGTGCATGCGCTGAAGGAAGATGTCGCCTAGTGGTAGGGCGATGAAAGCTTCGTAAATTAACGATCCAGTTAGCTCAGAGAACACAACCACATCAAAATCATTCACCTGAGCTTCAAATCTTCTCCATCAGGTACCTATTTTGTTGATCAACAGCCAACCACATTGAGTCTACTTTGGTCTGATACTTTACTGAAGTAGCGTGTGCAACCAGTTTGTTTCTGTCAAGCTGTTTGGAATAAAATTTTCCATCACGAAATCTTATAAGAAGCAGCCTGGCGACCACATTGAAACGTGATTAGAATCGATAACTAGCACCACCATCAACACTGCTGCTTTACGCAGCCATATCATCAGTTGTCGATTGTCATGTGATTGATTCATCCAACAGCAGCCGTACGACAATGCTGCATGC
Source organism: Trichobilharzia szidati (assembly GCA_944472155.2). Taxonomy (NCBI): domain Eukaryota; kingdom Metazoa; phylum Platyhelminthes; class Trematoda; order Strigeidida; family Schistosomatidae; genus Trichobilharzia; species Trichobilharzia szidati. Next base: position 4,780,153 of record OX235279.1, read on the forward strand.
CAAGTAATCCACAACAGGAAACTTACGGAATCCTCCAAAGAAGTGAGGACATGAGTAAGACAAGCTGGCTGGCTACCTACTACCGCCAATTACTTTCCTGATTGCAGTAGACTGAATAACGCGACAAACAGCGGGCTGGATAGTGAGGAAACAGGCATAAAATGGACTCACTTAAAAACAACTTGGAGGATCTGGACTTGGCCGATGTGATTTATATGTCTGATTTCCCACAAACTGGAAGATATGCAAGCGAAAAGCAATAAGTTGGTAGAAGAAGTATCAAAGACAGGAAGGACTCCAGGTGAACATAGAGAAAACAGAGGTGGGTGATGAAGATTCCTGTACAAGAACCTCCTTTCCCTAACCACCACCTACCTGGGAAGCATCGTTTCAACTACAGGTGGGTGGAACTGACGAGGATATCAAAGCAAGGATCATCGGGAAAGCAAGACAAGCTCACAATACTCTCAAGTCTGTGTGTAGGTCAACAGCACTCAACATCAAAAATAAGATCCTGATATTCAACTCCAATGTGAAGTCAGTGCTACTATACGGATCAGAAACTTGGCCAGCACGTCATAAAGAGCATCTCAAACAAACTACAGACCTTCATCAACAGTTGCCTTCGCTCAATACCTCTCAAGACCAGATGGCCGGCCAGAAAAGATCAGCAACATAGATATCTGGGAGCGAACCAACCCAGCAAAAACCGATTGTGCAACAAACAGGCAGGAAGAAATGGAGATGGACTGTATTGGCCATACTCTGAGGAAACAAGCCATTAAGTGACATCACTAGACAAGACCTTGAGTGGAAACCGAAAGGGAAGCGGCGAGTTGGTCGTCAGTGCAAGGGTGACCTGGAGGAGGTGATGTAAATAGGAGATGAAAACGTGTGGACAGACTTGGAGCCAGGTGAAGACTCTAGCAGAGAACCGAACGCAATGGGGACGTGAGCGGCTGAAGAGGCCCTATGTTCCTCTAGGAATTAAAGGAAACAATTTTAAATAATTATGTGATTGATTTGAGTAGAACTTGATTGGCTGACACACAGAAAGAATTCTAGATAACATGACAACAACAATGGCTGTGGCTGAGCTTTGTTCGACTCAGGTTGTGATCAGCGCAAAGCTGCAAAATATGTTGGCTACCATTTGATCTGCGACCATCTAGTCCCTATTGGCCGGCCACCTAAATGTCTGGCTTTCCTCTGCTCTGAGTTCAGAGGTCACACTTGTGGTTTCAAGTCTGAGAATAACAGTATGATATCTCGTCTGACGGTGTCAGTCAGTCAGTCAGTAAATAGTAGAACTCATTCTTAATTGTATCCGATCTTCAGTCTGTTACCGATGGACTCTGATGTCATGGGATCTAGAAGATAAGCGCAAGTGGAACCTACTATTTCATTTGACAGATGGTTTATTGTTTCCGGGTCTCTGAGATGTAGCACAGATCGATAGCTATGGTCCCTGTGTTGTGGAGTAAACCGCTTAGCTCGTTTATACGCGAATAAAACGGATAAAACAAACACAAACATGTATGTACGTGGAGAGGAATTCAGTCCACACAAATCAATGTAAATATAAAATACAGTTACTTACTGGGTGGGTTATAATTGTCCCAAAATACTCATCGAAGTGTGGAGGACAAGAGAAGGCCGGCTGGCTGTCTTTGATCATAAGTTCCTAGGTTGTTTCTCCCGTATGAAGTGGTATAATAAGGCGAGTAACACTGAGGTAAGGCTTCGGTCGAATGCTAGGTAGGTAAGAAGGGGAAATCAATCGACGAGGCAGTGGAATTACATCAACTGAGATGGTTAGGACATGTGTTACGCATGCATCCCTAGTCATCGCCTTCCTCGACAATGGGCAATGTTAGCTGACATAGGATTCATTAGGCTGGAAAAGATTGGGCTAGCGGCGGTCAAACCAAAACGTAACTTCACCAGTCAGTGATATCCACAACACTTAGTTTAAGCCAGCCAGTCATATAGGAAGGTGTAGACTGGCTTCCTGACTGGTTGGGGCCCTCGAGACGGTAAGAACTAATGAAGGCTGGAAACAATTGGTGATATGGCTGGCTCAAACTCATCGTTCTCAATGGCTGGCTGGCGCAGATGCATCCACTCCTTGTGACTCATGATTCCCAATGAAACTATATTGTTCTTCGTTATTACTACTCCTTTGTCTCACACCTCTGTGTTTACTGTCTCTCTATTATGCATTTCTTATACTTTCTTCTATTGCTTTGTATATGCTACAAGGAGTGTGGTGACTCGAACTGCCGCAGATCGGTGCAAAGTAGTTCTATGTCGAAAACAGACAGACAGTCTCTAAATACACAAGTATAGGCGTACAGAATTGTAGTGATGAATCAATCTTTTCCTGGTATACAGTTGCTCACTTCACGTAAGATTACGCCAACAGAGCCTAACTCCCACCCGCCTAAGTGTACTTGCGGACAGAAAAGCAGATTGAAACAAACGATCCGAATTGGAATGTACAGATCAGAAACGAGCCAGAGATGATTGGCAATAGTGGAAAGCAAAAAGCTGGAGAAGGGAAGTTGTGTCGTCCATACAGCGCGCTCAACCAGGTCGCGTCTTTATTCAACCTCAATTAACAACCATAATGTTCAATGAATTCATCATATTTACTACCTTACAATGAATTTTTTTTGATATTTTTCGGCCTCCACACCCGGATTTCTGGCACAACCTCCTGTCTACATGTCGTGCACTAGAGCCCAACTTTCGACAGGAAACTCAAGAAGGTACAGTTAAACTGAGCTTTAAACAAATAGAGAACGGAAAGATTGAGCAACGAAGAAATATTTACTTTTCAATTAGATCCTCATCTCTGGCTCTACTCTAATATATATAGCATTTTTACAATACACAACAATTTACCAAACAAGTGGCACTGATATGTTTGTTAACAATAATTAAACAGTGTCAAAATGTCAATGGGTTGATAATTAACGAAGAAAATCAATACACACAAATAAAGGGAAGAAATGGATAGAATAAATTATTCTTACAAGAATAACACGTAATTAAAGATGAAGTGGTCAAAATAAAAATAAAAATAAAATAATTTGGACAATTATAATTTAATAGGGGGGGGGGGCGACGTAGTCCTGTCTTGTAACGATGGCCACGGTAAGGAAAGTGGCTGTACAAATTTCTTCTGTACACATGGGCTTGGTTTCTTCTGATGGATTCCGATTACTTCAGCTGTAGGTATGTAGAAGACGAACTCGTAGAGCAAAATAAAGATTAGTAGGAATGCGATAAATAATTTTGAATGCAGTATTCACATCAACCTTGTGCTCAGTATCAACAAGGTGTGCTAAAATAGAACTGGCTACGAATAAATCTTGTTTGTCCCTTGCTGCTTAACCACGCTGGATGATGTTCAGAAATACGGCGATGAAACTGCCTAACTGTACGCCCAATGTAGCTGGCTGGCTCCACAGCTGCAGTCAAACTGGTAGACACACATAGAAGAGGCAGAATTAGCTAGTTTAACCTTATTTCTCGAATGCAGAATAGCGGTTGTTGTGAAGACACAACGTACCTCTGCTGCATAATGAGCTCTCTTAACTGCACTCTTCAGGTGTCGCTGTGTTATTATTTCGCTTATGTTGTCACCGAGGAATTGCAATTTTATGAACATTGGTTTTTCCGAAACTGTAGCAATACTGACTCTCTTTGGCGCTGAATTCATATTCTTCTCAATAAATTTATCTGGATAACCATTTTTTCTAAGTAATTCTTTAATAATCTTAAGCCCCTCACTGAGGTAGTTGTTTGAACAGATTAACTTAGCTCTATGAACCAGACACTTTACCAGATTACGTGTTTATATTTCAAAGGTACAAAACTCAAAAAATAAGTGTACTGACCTGTTGTTGTAGGAGGTTTCCTATACACACCCTCCTTGTTAGTGTGTCATCCATCTTCTTTCCTTGCCATGAAGACGTCTAGGAATGAGTGAGATACTGTCATTACTTTCTTTCTTTCTCTCTGTATGGTAAAGTTTATTGCTGAATGTGCATCATTAAACTTGTCAAGGATATTCATTGCATCATTCTCATCTTTCATAGCCACAAATGTGTCATCCATATATCGACTAATGACAGGAACAATGCTAAAAATGTAGTTTCAAGAAGAAGACATGATGGCTTGTAAATGAGAGTAACAATAAAATGACGAATCAAACGACTGAATATATGAAAAAGAGAAGACATTCAGCGAAGAGACTCTTTTCGGCGAATTCATTCACATAGTTACCTGTACAATCGCATTTATATATAAATATTTGTGTGTGTGTGTATACATGAGGTTTGTCAAGTTTAGATAATTCATTAGTTAATACAAGAATGATGTAGTATAGAGGCAAAGTTAATCAGACAGCAACTAAAGTAAGATTGAGCTAAAAAGCTAGATGACGTAATATAATTGGCTAAAATGTTACAACTTAGGTCAGGATAGCAACAGAGGTAATTACAGGTAGAGATTAAGTAGAAGTGGAATTGAGTGAATAAGTTGGATGACGTAACATGAATGACTAGAAAATGAGCGTTGTTCAAGTCAGTAACAGTGGTAGTTAGGTGTAGAAATTGAATCGGGTGGGGGTAGAGAACAAGAAAGTTGAAAATGTAAAATATTACAATTGAGAAGACAAAATAATACTAATGAAGAGACAGAAGAAAAGATTAGGTAGAATTTACATGTCGGCTAATAAGATAGATTACGTCCATTGCAAGTGTATTGATTGAACGAACTTCTTCTGTATGCAGAGTTCAGGACTTAGCAAGTGAATCGCCATTGCTTCTGCAGTTTGAAGAAGTCTGATTCGTACACCTTTAGGGAGATTACTTCTTACTCTGTAGACGACTTTGAAGTTTGTCTGCGGTGTAGCGTGGTGTCCGCATTCTATCAGATGTTCTAAGATGGAACTGCGGGGGCATCGATTTTCTCCTTTGTAAAACCATGTTGGTAAGTGCTCGGTGATAAGTTTGGAAAGCGAGCGCTGGGTACGGCCAACATACCTGGCTCCACACGAGCAGGTGAATTGATAAATGCAGATTCATGTTACGTTATCCAACTTATTCACTCAATTCCACTTCTACTTAATCTCTACCTGTAATTACCTCTGTTGCTATCCTGACCTAAGTTGTAACATTTTAGCCAATTATATTACGTCATCTAGCTTTTTAACTCAGTCTTACTTTAGTTGCTGTTTGATTAACTTTGCCTCTATACTACATCATTCTTGTATTAACTAATCAATTATCTAAACTTGACAAACTTCATGTACACACACACACACACAAATATTTATATATAAATGCCATTTTACAGCTATGTGAATGAACAAAGAATAGGGGTGGTTTCGAAGAGACAACGTACCTCTGCTGCATAATAAGCTCTTTTAACTGCATTCTTCAAGCGCTGTGTTATTATTTCGCTAATGTTGTCACCGAGGAACTGCAATTTGATGAACATTGGCTTTTTCGAAACTGTAGCAATACTGACTCTCTTTGGCGCTGAATTCATATTCTTCTCAATAAATTTATCTGGATAACCAACTTTTTCTAAGTAATTCTTTAATAATCTTAAGCTGCCCATTGAGGCAGTCGTCTGAACATATTAACTTAGCTCTATGAACCAGACACTTTACCAGATTACGTGTTTATATTTCAAAGGTACAAAACTCAAAAAATGAGTGAACTGACCTGTTGATGTTGTAGGTTTCCTATACACACACACTCCTTCTTAGTGTGCCATCCATCTTCTTTCCTTGCCATGAAGACGTCTAGGAATGAGTGAGATACTGTCATTACTTTCTTTCTTTCTCTCTGTATGGTAAAGTTTATTGCTGAATGTGCATCATTAAACTTGTCAAGAATATTCATTGCATCATTCTCGTCTTTCATAACCACAAATGTGTCATCCATATATCGACTGATGACAGGAACAATGCTAAGAATGCAGTTTCCAGAAGAAGACATGATGGCTCGTAAATGAGAGTAACAATAAAATGACGAATCTGACTACTGAATATGTGATTGATGAAGTAACTGTTGTCGTAGATAGTAAGAAGTGGATAGAGATGACTTTTATTCTGAAGTTACAGGTCGTGTGAAATGCACAGAAGGGGCTATAAGATAATTGTCTTATGAGTTGACAAGACAAGAGAGCGACGTATGGAGTTTTGCTTCTGTTTTTTGATCGGCAGTGATTAAAGGACAGTGTCGGGTGTTTTTTTATTCGTTTCAAATGTTGGAAACGACTCACGTGATTAGTCTACATTCTGGGTCTACAAACATTCTCAAGTGAAGCTTTCATATCCACAAGTTCATGGATGAATACAGAGTACTCCCCCCTCCTTAGTTCACTATTGTCAACACTAACTTTTACTCACTATGATCTGTAGCCAGCCTCACGTGGATGATGGCAAGGCTTAAGAGCAATTGGCTGTTGTATCTCAGGACATTCAAAATATGAAAATATGCGCTGTCACTCCCTTTTTAGGCGGTGTGAACAGTCACAGTTACCTGACACATCTGTAGTGTGGAATGCGAAGGTTTTGCTAAGGGTGACTTATTAGCCAGTTTCATGTCAGTTGATATGATCTGTAATTTGAAGTGGTGTCAATCGAGAGATAAGGAAGATCGTGGTAATGCACATCATTGAGTGGAGGAAAATTAAGAGAGATGAGAAAGATGATTGGTGTCCATTCAGAACTTAAATGTTGACAGTGATGTGCAGTTGTTGGTTGACATTGATTTGTTGCTCATATTGTGGAAGTTAATTCCTCGCGTTTTGCATTCGAAAGGTCGAAGGATATCTGTATAGATTTGGTCACCTGTGACTTGTTTACACAAGTATTTCGATATTTGTGTGTAGTAGGAAAGTGCTATTAGGGAAGTTAATAGGTTCTAGAAGACAATCATTCTTACCCGAATTCAACATGTCATACTTCTCTTGACCTGACACTGTGTGCCGTCAATCCGAAAGTAACTCCGAGTACTATCATTCTCTATGTTACTCGACCCAGACAACCCTATCCCCGGCTCCCTTTGAAGGTTTCAGCAGCCTTCTACTCAGGACATTGACTGGATTGTTCAGGAAAGAATGGGAGAATGAGGATGTCCTGTCAATATGGGTTGAAGCCATCATCTTCTCCATCTTTAAAAAGAGCCCACGTATCAGGTACGATAACCATAGGGGTATTAGTTTGCTACCAGTTGTGTCTAAAATATTGGTTACTGTTTTACTTCTCAGGCTGTATATAACACGTGAGGATATGTGATTCACGAAGAATATGTTGGGTTTCATTCATGCCATTTATCCGTCAGTAATACGTATTCACACTTGATCAGTTGTTGGAACACTGTCACACTTGTTGCACACCGACAGATGTTGTTTCGGAATATTCGGCCTGTTATCGATTCAGTCAAGAGAATCGCTCTCTGAAAATGTCTGTAAGAAGGAGATGGATACTGTTGAGAATTTTTAACATCCTGAGAGGTCTATACATAAATATTTCAATTCAAGTGAGGACATTCAACCACCTATCACAAATGTTCCCAACGAAAAGTGGGTCGGGGTTACACAGGGTTGTCCGATTACCATTACCCATTTCTATTTAAATTTCATATCGACGACTTTCTGAAGTCACCTCTGCAGGGAGTACGTGATGGTGGTGGAGTAGATTTTCTTTATTTCTGGAGAAAGACCTTTCGACTTCGATTATGTAGAAAATATCATCTTGCAGTGCGATAACATGCACGTCAGCTAAATCGTACCTCATCTCTGTTGGTGGTCCGTGTCTATCGAAAAGTATTGTATGTGCTTTATGCCATCTATGTAGAAGACTTGCTGCAGCAACCTGCATCTACACTCGGCCTTGCAGGTAAATCGCTTGAAGCTGTTGACAAGTTCGTGTATTACCGTAGCTGTATGACGGACGAAATCTCTAGACTCATAGTAAAATCTAGGCTGGCACACTCCAGTTTGGGCCACCTCTGGCGCCGTAGGAATATCAGCCCAGTTGACAAATGTCGAATTCAGAATGCTTCATGATGCTTCGAGCAGCATTAAAAACCGTTTTCCGTGCTTGTCAAGGGAAAATGAGCCTCATAACATCTCATAGATTAGGCAGTGATTGGGGTACCGTCTGGATGCTCATATATTAGCAAGTGCTTGTCTTAAAAGGTCCCCCTCTCCGAGACTTTGACTTGAATTCTCTCATCAACAAGACAATTGACAAGAGTCAGGTGTTACGTTCCCATGGTTTCTGGAAACCAAAGCGATTCCATATTCTGTTCTCTCCGTTCGGATTCTGGAGGCAATGTACTTTACGTTTGGCTGATTTAGACGTGCTTTATTGACTTTCTTGTGCACAGATGGAGTGACTAAGTTAATTCGGTGTATTACTACTTCACCCACCGCCCACGTCATATATTATTATTATTGTTCCCTTGGGTTCCTAGTGGAACATAGGGCGATTGGTTCTTGTTTCGTTTGTTCCCATAGTTTCTTATTAGTTCTTGTTCTTTCCGGCCATCGGATAAAGGTTTGCAACCTGTTGGAAATATTCTTTGTGACCCGCCGCCAAGTTTCTGATCCATCAGTATAGAAGAACTGACTGACTTGACGTTTGTATTGAAAATCCGAATTTTGTTCTTGAGTGACAGTGGAAGATTTCCAGATTGGTTTCAGGTTGATGAATGTGTTTCTCGCCTTCCCGATTCGACGTCCTCGTCCGTTCCTCGTGAAGTCGAGACAATGCTCCCTAGATAAGTGAATGAAGTAAACTCTTTCAAATATATATATGACGTGGGCGGTATGCATCCAATAGAGGACTGTTTTATTTTACGTAACTGAACATCTAGATAGGACAGTATTGTATTTTCAAGTAATTCTCCCTCCTTACTGACACAAATTTGGACCTGTTTACTGAACAGGCTCCTGGTAACACAATTACTAACATAACACATTATCTTAATCCTGTGGAGCTGAGTACATCGGCGGTACCATGCGCCGACTTGGAAAACGCGTTCGTGAACACTACCTAGCCTGGCTAGTAAAAGGAGATAGAAAACGTGTACATAGTTCAGTGACAGAACATCTGGTCATCTCAGGACATTCAGAGCCTTTCGAAAATTCCTTCAAAGTGATATACAAGATTCAATAAAACCTATCAAAGGGAGTCAAATCAAGACATCTGGGCATAGCTGAGGCGCTAGATATCCAAAAGCTCAAACCCACGCTTTGTATCCAAAAGAATAACCTCCAACCCTTGTCCCTGCCATGGCCATCATAAACAGGTAAATTTTTTAAGTAATGACAATCTAATCGCCTTTCTTATCTAAACTTCCTGTTTATTCATGTTATTTGAAGTATTTCTTAATCCCTCTACTATTTACACTACCATATTTTCATATCCGAACTTCCAGTTAATTTTGTCACTTTACTATTTCTACATATTTATTCCCTGATTCCATAAACAATTATTCACCATATTAGTTTTTTTATCCAAACATCCTGTATATTTTTGTTATTTCTACATTTCTAACCCCCAATTGCACAATCGATGTCAATCTTCTTAGTTATTATAATGCCACTTTGTTCGAGTTTTATCCGTCCCCCCTGTTTATTATGGCATTCTAATTCCTAATTGTAATTTTTATTAATTTGACCCTTAATCGGAAATTATTCTGCAACTTTCCCATCCATTTGATATAAATACACGAATGTACAGCCCACATGACGGTTAATTCGTCGAAAAGAAAATTTTTTCGCTGCAATTGCCTTTTTAATAACTCCTATGACCCAATGTGTATATTCCGTGATCTTAATTTCTGTCTTGATGTTTCTGGTCCAAAAGAGACAATCTTCTTAAAATTTGACCGCTTCTCCTCTTCTCAACTCAAAAAGCTTCGCCATCAAAAAGAGAGGTTGTGCAAAATGAAAAATAAATCTGGCGTTAAGAGAATGAGCACTTTGATTAAAGCTGAATTACAAAGACTAAATGCTCTGTATAACCAGAAGTTTCTTTTATGTAAATCTTCATCTAATTTGTGGAAGCTATTAAAGTAAATCACAGGTAGTAAGCAAATAATGAATGATACTTCTGTTGATGTTGATATGCTCAATAAATCCTTCATATGTATCCCTGCAGATGTTATGATTCCTAACTCTAATAGTGTAAATAATGACTGCTTCTCAGGTTTTAACACGAATGATGTCCTTAAGTGTCTTCCATCTCTCAAACCTACTCAGTCCCTTGGTCCTGATGGAGTTCCTGCTGTTATCCTTTAGAAGTGTGCCGACATCTTATGTTACCCATTAATCGAAATTTTCAATGAATCTTTTTCCAAAAGTATTATTCCTGACTCATGGAAAAATATCAAGGTTGTTCCAGTGCCTAAATCAACAAGTAGACCTACTGTCAAGTTAAGACCCATTGCTATTACCTCACCATTCTTGAAAGTTATCGAAAGACTTATTTTACTTAATTTTGAACCCTCTTTAAAGCCTTTCAATGACACCAACCAGTTTGCTTATAAACATATTAGGTGTAACTTGGATACCGCTGTAGTTCTATATCATAATATAGTCTCTAGTTTAGATAGAGGAACTAAACACGTTCGGTGTGCCTTCCTTGATTACACATCTGCATTTGACTCTGTACCTAGGTCTCTCTTGTTAAGTAAGCTTGCTGCAACACAGAGTGAGAGCTGGATAAATAAGTGGTTGTATTCCTACTTTTCTGATAGGAAGCAGTACACCGTCTACAATGGAAAGTCCTCCACTACCTCACTTACTTCAGCTGGTGTTCCTCAAGGTGCTGTTCTTTCTCCTTTTCTGTTTTCTTTTTTCTTACATGACTTGCCCCATTCTGATGTACCCACTTTTGTCGAGTATGCTGATGACCTCTCTGTTTCTATGCCTGTCTACTCTCAGTCAGATTGTTCCAAATTAAATAACTTCCTGTCGGAAATAAGTCAGTGGTCCTCTTCAAACGGTCTTAAGCTGAATCCGTCTAAATGTCAGGTAGTAAATTTCACTTTCAGACGAAAACGTGACCTGCAACAACTAGCTAGCTCACATGGTCCCACTATCATTGACGCCATAGAGGTTGAAACTACATCTAATGTCAAGTATCTTGGACTGAGTATTTCCTCCGATCTTTCCTGGTCCTCTCACATCTTGCTAGTTACTAGAAAGATGTTTCGCTTGATAACGTTCTACGTTAGGAAGTTAAGGCAGTCTGGGTATAAAGCAGTCTTTGCTTTTTAAGTTCGTCAATTCTTGTGTTTGCTACCCATTCCTCTTTACTGCTCCCCATTATTCTTTCCTGGTATACTTAAGAAAGACTTCACTTTGCTGCGTAGGGCACTAAAAGCCGTTAGTAGGGTAAGTGGGATATCATTAAACCAACTGGTTAACACAATTGTGGATAGACATATAATGTCATGTAAGAAACTAGCGAATACTATATTGTCAGACCCCGAACACCCTCTCTATACGCAGCTCTCTCCTTGCATTTCATCTGGTGGAACTAGAAGCAGCTATAGGCGGATATATGCTAGGACTACCAAGTACACAAAAACTCCACAATACCTTATCTGGCACAGCTGTTTTTATGTGATGAGAAATCCATTAGGTATGACACGATCAACTTACTGCGGCACTCTAACAAACAAATAGTTCCCATTATCTTTTGTTCTCCTTTCCTTGTTACTATTATATTGTTGCTCACATATTGTATTACACACTTATTTTATATTTCATATCCTGTGGTGTATTGTTTAAATATGTGAATGCAATTATGTTCATTTTTATTTCTTTTATTTTTATTTTTCTTTTTGTTGTTGTTGCCTTTTATTTTTAAAATCTTACAAAATTTATGAGGTAATTAGATGCAATATTGTAATGCGCGCTGAAAATTCCATACCTGTACCACAAATACTGTTTGGAATAAAGCTTTTATTACTATTATTATTATTATTATTATTATAGAATAGTTCGATGATTTTCAAGACATATTTACGCAAACGACTCAAAGGCAGACGATTACCAGGAAGTCATATTATTCGAAGAGCACTCAGAAACAAACCAACAGCCTGTTTTGTGATATTCAGTCAATATCAAGAGGATTGCAGATGAAAAAAAAACAGACTCAGTCACGGTTGGTGAACTTAATTGATCAATCAGGATTGTTAAGTGTATCCCCTCATAGACTAAAGCATAATTATAGTATATATTTTAACTGAATTTTAGTTTTTCCCGTCGATTGACTGATTGAACCGAAGTGCTCGGTCTCAGGTTGACATGTCTGTTGGCTTCTTGTGCAGATGTGCATCCTAGATTCCACTGCTAGTCACCACCATCCACCAGTTAAATTCTATTTACATGCCCAGAGACATCGTTGAAGCATCTGCATAAGAAGCCAACAGACATGTCAACCTGAGACTGACGAGCACTTCGGTCCAGTCAATCAATCGACGGGAAAATTTAAAATTCAATTATATTAACATAACCCGTTGCACAAGAGGTGGCTCTTGCGGTCGGTAGAACTCATCCTTCGTTTCATCCGAACTGCAGTCAGTGGGGGCGTAGGCGGAGATTACGAAAAGTTATCAGCGAGTAGTGCAGTCCTTTCTCCTTTTCACTGATCCGTTCAGACGGACAGCACACATTCGGCTATCTACCGGGATCCAGTCAAGTAATGTCTTTTCTGCCCTAGTTCTCAAAGCTATCCCAACACCAGCTAATCCTCGTGAGCTAGTCGTCGCATCTCCTGACACCCTCAAGGTGAATTTTGCAGATTCATCCTGTTGGCCAGGTGGGGTTAGGTGAATAACCACACTTGGGTCTTGTATGCGTGTTTCTGAAACACAACATACATCAATGGCTCGGGATGCCAGAGTCTTGGCTAGTGATGCTTGTTGTCCTATTTGGCAAAGTGTCCTAACATTAAATGCTCCTATATGAAATTGGTGGCGTGGTTTTAGGAGACCATCGGTGGTGGCTTTTTGGCTTCCATCGTTATCAGTGCATACAGAGTGAAGAGGAAGTGAAGAGCCATCAAGTAGAGGAGTTGCATCAGTAGGAGGAAGTCAAGATAATAGAGATGAAGATGAAGACAAAGATGAGTGAGGATTAGAGAGGTTTCGTGTGCACTTCGGATTGTGAGGGCGATTGTTACTTCCCGGCTGCCCACACCGTGGAAGTTGGTTGCGTGACCGCAGAGCCCAGGGGACAACTGCTTGAGGCCGGTCACACACGGCCTGTTTTTGTTTGTTCTTTTTTATTTGGTGTGTCTCAGTAGCGTATTTTTCACTTCTGTCCTGTGACACGGCAGCAGGAAGCGCGGTCGTTGTTAATCCGGGCCCCGACCGATCCGGCATGATATTTTGTGTTTTTGTTTAAGTCATGGCAATGAATTGGGTGGCTCTTGAGGCCCAAGTGGTCTAGCGGATAATGCTTTGACTGGTGTTTGAAACTATAGGTCACTGGTTTCGAGTCTCGGTGATGGGAACATCACCACTGACTCACTGACTGGGGAATGAAGCTACATCCAACCAAAGGACGAGTCCCAAATACGACCGGTGAAATGCGCGTTATCCAAGACTGAATTCCCCACTGCTAGTCACCATCCACCAATTAAATTCATAATTATAATAATCATGAGTGTAACTCTTGTTAAAAGTGGCACTCAAGTCAATTAGGACTCCCTGGTATCGGTAGAGTATCACTGACGTAATAGGCAGTGAATGTAGGTGATGTGAAATGAACACGTGGGTGAGTGATGGTAGGGTTCAAACTAGTAGTTACCAAATTTCTGGTCTACCTCTCTAAATTATTCAATCGCTAATTCCATCATCATACTCAAATGTCCCGTGAAGCAGCAATCCATGACTGAGCGCTCATCAACACACCAATCACCAAGGACATCATTCATTCTCTCGTCAGTGTAAATCATAATGGTGGATTCGAGAGGGAGAAGCAAGATGTTTATGATTGATGATGAGACTGTCTCAGTGAAGCTGGTGTCCCCCAAGGTGCTGTACTCTCCTCACTTCTCTTTTCTTTCTTTCTACATGACTTACCATCTTCAAATGACATTAATTTTGTCAAATATGCTGACGATCTCACGGTATCTTTGCCTGTCAAATGTCAAAGCGACTGCTCTAAACTTAATGGCTTTCTGTCAGAAATCAGTCAGTGGTCCAAGGAAAACGGTCTAACCTTAAATCCCTCTAAATGCCAAATAGTCAATTTCACCTTAGGCGTAAATCCGACCTAAACAAACGGGTGGTTAGCACTCACTCACGTGGTGTGAAACATAGATAGTGTAACAACAGAAGACAAGGGCCAGGCAACAGATCGTTTATTACGAAAAATCAACACGTATTTATAGATTTTTATGTACATTATTGTAGGTCAATGTTAGTAGAAAATACAGTCTGTTGATTGGTTGTTTCTCACACAAGGTTAACCTTGCATCTCTTGTGGCTGTGTCAGTTCATCTACATGTTAACTGTAACCGCCTGTCCACCTTGACCTTTGACCTCAATTACTGTTAACCAATTTGGCCAGCAACCATCTCTCACCACAACATGACTAATATTTGATACATAAACATTGACCTCAATTACTGTCCACCACTTGGCTAGTAGACAGCTCTCACCACAATAGCACTGAGATAGAAACCAAGTCGGAAATTAAATATCTCGGCGTCATTCTACCTGCTGATCTTTCCTGGTCGTCTCATATCTTGATGATTTCTATGAAAATATTCCGTCTTACCTTCTACATCAAGAAGTTAAGACATTTTGGAATAACCCAACCCAACCCAACCCTTACTCTTACGATTCGTTAACTCTTGCATCCTGCCTATTATTCTCTATTGTTCCACCTTAGTTTTTTCCAGGGCTACTGAAGAAGGACTATCTATCTTATAACATAGGATGTTAAAAGTTATCGTCAGGGTAAGAAATATGCCACTTAACCAGCTTGTTAATATTCTGGTCGACAGGCAGGCACTTGGACTCATGTGAAAAATGAGGGCTAAATCCATTCTATCTAACTCACACCACCTCCCTCTTCATTCACAACTCTCCCCTCTTGTATCTCATCAGGCAAAACCAGAAGCCTATATAGAAAACTATATGCTCACACTAGCAAGTACAAAAACTCAACCATACCCTACGTGGCTCGTGTTCTGTGCGATAAAGAAAGCATAAGGCGTGAAACTTATAACTTATTAAATAGTCAGTAGAACAATTGGATCTTGTCTTTCCAACTCATATCATTTTTTTGGTATATGTTATTTTGTTTCTCTCTTCCTTACAAATTCTGTGCATCTCGACTTTTTTGTTATCGCTTTCGCCATTAACTATGTGAGTATCTACTTTTCTAACACCTTCAAACATTCTGTTAACTTTTGGCTTTGCTGCTGCCGATATGCTACCGATATGTTGTTGTCATAATGAACTGAGACTACCCATAATCTATGTAGAATTTTATTCTTATTGTTAATGCACACAAACTGGATGCGCAATACTGTAGTGAAATGCTGAGAATTCCATTCTGTATCACAAGTACTGTTTTGGACTAAAGCAAATTATTATTATTATTATTATTATTTGTGATATTTAGCCAATATCAAGAACATTGCAGATCCAAAATGAAAATTAGTCTCGGGTGGTGAACTTTATTGATGAATCAGGATTGTTAAGTACATCCCTTCCAGAGGCTGAAGCGTAATTCTAATAATAATAATAAAAATAATTTGCTTTATTCCAGAAACAGTACTAGTGGTACAATGTGGAATTTTCAGTACATATCTACAATATATTTGCATCTAATTTTATCCAACGTTTAAAAGGCGTATTGGGTATTGGAAGCTATGATGTGATTATGCATGGTGACAGTCAGTAAAGCTATAGTCATGGAAGAAGTTATGAAATGATATTTAAGAATGTTTTTCGCCAAGATGATCAGTTAATTTGATTGAAACACAACACTAAACAATCATAAAATAACATTTCAGGGTTGTTGTTTTGTTTT
The DNA here is from genome assembly GCA_944472155.2 of Trichobilharzia szidati. Taxonomy (NCBI): domain Eukaryota; kingdom Metazoa; phylum Platyhelminthes; class Trematoda; order Strigeidida; family Schistosomatidae; genus Trichobilharzia; species Trichobilharzia szidati. The sequence continues at coordinate 4,796,248 of OX235279.1, forward strand.
TTATATTGTCAGGTCTAATGCAGTGTTTGTAGTTGTAGTGTGAGTAAATTCTGCAGAATACAAAATTTTAAGGTGGTGATAATTATTATAATATTATTATTATTATATATGAAAAATTTAACACAACAACAACAACAAGCCAACTGAAGTTTTATTCTCGAAATCGCCAGTCTTGTCTACACAATGGACACTGTTGAGCCATCTGCTGACTATTTAACCATTTTATAATACAATGCATATGAAAACAATGATTACATTGACCCCAGACAAGTGGGCAGTCGTCACCGGGAAGTTTACAGTCAGCACAACACGTTTCAAATGCATTCCGACAGATCCCACAATCATCATCATTTGTACACCATTTCCATGAGGAGACTGCAAACCAATGATTGATCTGAAAAGCAAGTAAACAAAGAAGAATGAGAAAAGAATATCATCACTTGACGAGTCCTAAATAGGACTGGTGAAATGCGTGTTATACTGGACTGGATTCCATCCAATGCTAGTCACCATCCAAAAATCAAAATCTGAAAAAGTCTTCATTTATTTATATTTAAGTCTTTTTTTTGCTTAAATTTCCTGTCGAATGAACTCGACTTCTGTTTATATATGGTGAAGGCGGCGGACTCCTATTGTGGTGAAATTAATTTATTCTAACCTTTTCTACCTTTCTGATTGTGTGTATGCTAATTTTCTTCGTTAATTACCCCCCCCCCCTTGCCTGCTTGACATGTTGACACTGACTGACTAATTATTGTTAACAAACAAACAAACATATCAGTGCCACTTGATGAGGATTGGTAAATTGTTTGTTGTGTATTGTAATAAAAATGCTACACGTGTATATTGATTGATTAGAGTAGAGCCAGAGTGAGATGAGGGAGGACCTAATTGAAAAGGTAAATATTTCTTCTCTGCTCAATCTTTTTTATATTCATTACATTATTGTTTTCCTATGGGTTTATTTGCATCCCATATTAGTGACCAATAATAAATTCTATAGTTTGGTTTGTAAGGGTTAGTTATGTTTTTACGAGTTGATCACGGATTGATATCAGTTAGAGAAGCATTGAGTACCAGCCACACGGAGTACTGGACAGCTGTTTCATTTGCCTAGTTTGGGAATCATTGGCAGTACGCACCCACTGGGATTCGAATATCTGTCTTATTGTCGTATTTCAATCGATATGAGAATTCAATTAGCCTCCAAAGCCTCAGGATGGTCGGGGGTGGGTGCCTTGCGCTGCGGGTTGGCCACCCCTCCTCACACCTCTTCAAATGCTCCCATATGACCGGGCGTCTTACATAGCCTCTCCTGAAGAAGTCCTACTCACTGCCTTCACGTGTTGGAGGTGTTTCTCACCAAAGTGAGAGGGCGAAAGCGGATGCCCGGCGCTCTTCACCGGGTTGACTGTCCATTGGATGACAGTCTAGGGGAGATGGCTAAACCCTGATTCCAAACCTCCAACGACTGGCGTATGAAGCTCACTGGCAGACGTATGGACAAAGGGCTTGTTGGATGTCCTGGATGTCTGGGCCCATTCAAAAAGGCGTATGAACCAAACTCCGGTCACCGGCTGCCAATAGATAGTGGACTCCCTACTCCACTCCTACTGCCTTGTAGGTCACACTTGGTTGTGTAAAGGCTAGAGCGGCACTCTCAAACAAAAGGCCGAGCGATTCTGGGGACATCACTCGTACCAAATTCCCATGAAACTTCATGAACTCTCTTACAACGTTGCCTTCGGTGGTTTGGCCATGTTCTGCGCCGACCAGATGACGATCTGGTCAAATCAGTTCTAAATCCCTCGCCATTACCATCTTGGCGATGTCGCACGGGTGGACAGCTGAAAACATGGCTTGGTACAGTCAAGGCTGATATGGAGTGCCTGGGGCTACAAACCGTCTATGGACTCCGTCTGTGGAACAAGAATTGGATAACCCTGTCGCAAAACCTTGCATCAGATCGCCGCGCCTGAGCAGCGATGATTCGAGATGTTCATGAAGCCGGCTCATCCTCCCGTAGGAGATAGCCGAAGTAAAGAGAAGAATACACTTAAAACTGTAATCACTATGGATATTCCAAGCTAGACTACAAACTGATACATCCGTTTGTGAACACTTGGAGAGAGAGAATGCGTGAGTTACTGGACAGTTGATACGTCTCAGTTTGACACTTCTTCGCAGTATGCGTGACTCTACCCAAGCAGCGTGGAGTCGAACGCAATAACCGTCACGTTGAATTCTAAGTCCTGCTAATTTTTGACATGTTAGCGAGCAACCGCTATCCTCCTATTTTGTCAACGTGTATTCATCCTATCTGTCATGGCTGGCGGCTCCCCACTGGAGCACAAAGATATTCGTTGTGTAGTGTGAGCTGTCTGCTAGCCAAAAATTGGGGTAGGCAGTAATTTACGTCAATGTTGTTTATGTCCCAAATATTGGTCATGAGAAAACAAGAGCAAGAACGAAGATTGGCTGACTCAACAACCAATCACAACACACTTTGTTTGCGTAGGTGGATACAATTAACAGATGGCAAATGATCTGACCTTCAAGAAACAGCCACAGATTGAGAAAGCGGCCGATCAGAAGACTGTGTTTTTCTGCTAACCATAATCGATAAAAATAATGTACATGAAAATCTTCTATAAATATGTGTTGATTTCCTTAATAAACGATCTGTTTAGCTGGCCCATGGCTTCAGTTGTTACACATGTGTCACCACCTCCTAGCACGGACATTTTGATAATGTCTAACGGGAAACATAATGTTGTTTACTACGGTTCATGCTACCAGCTGGCGGTAGACTTAACAATGCGTTATGCTGGAGTGCACTTGTATGCCTAATAAGTGGTGGTCGTCTCCTGTCTGAAGCTTGAAACTAGCACATGTCGTATCAAAATCTACGGTGTTATCTATTCAACTCATGAGAACAGTCTTATGTGCATCGCGTAGTGAAGCGTTTAAAACGACAACAGTTGAGTTGAGTTGAGTTCAAGTCTTAAACGAAGCAGTATTAGTTACAGGATTTCATCATGAGCTGACATTGGTTAGAGAACCACTAGAAAACCTGGGAGTACTGGACAGCTGTTTCATCCTAGTTTGGGACTCCTCATCAGTACTTACCCATCGAGGTTCGACCTCAGGACCTTACAAGGCGACCTCGTATTCCATTAGGCCACTGAGACCCGATCCAATGGCCCGTGAATTCTAACTTCTGCCAGTGGGTGCGTACTGATGAAGAGTCCCAAACTAGGACGAAACAGCTGTTCAGTACTCCCAGTCGGTTGTCCAATGCTTCTCTAACCAATGTCAGCTCATGATGAAATCCTCTAACCAATCAACCAAATCCCTACAAACCAATACTTGAATAGGAAGAGTATTAATCGCTAGGATTGCAGATGCATGCAGATAACGAGTCTGGAGGAAGACGAAACATGAGTCGTAGATTCTACCAGTTACCACCACCACCAGCCATATAATAAATGAAAATTTTGTTAGTGATAATGCCCAGTAAAGAAAACGAAAAAACTGGCTGATGTAATACTCTACCGCTGATGTATCGGCTTCATTCCGTATTAGATAAACTAAATTGTTTTGTTTTAAAGGCTCCACTGGCAGGATTGATCCTTTAACCGACAAATCTTGTTTCTAATTGACTTTTTCGTTGGTTTGAATGCCAGCCAATTTTATTCCTGCCTGCCTTGTTAAGAATTCTGTGTAAGGTGGGTGGTTTCCGAGATTCCTTCCTTGTATGGAATTACTATTGATGATTTAGATTCCTTATTCTTGGTGTTGTCATTATCTTGAGCATGTTTGACATGCATTTCGTCATTAATATTATTATTATCATCATTATCACTACTATCATTATTTAATTTATTTTTACATTTCCCCACATATTTCCTGACTAACTTATCCGGGTAATTATTAAGTTTCAAGGCTTCTCTTATATGTCTCACTTCCTGTCTTAGATTTTACTTGGTACTACTTAGATTGTGTGCCCTGGTGTCACTTAAACATTTTACCAATCCTATTTTAACTGACATAGGATTGAATGATCGGAAGTCCAAATATCTGTTTGCATATGTCAGTGTGTTTTCTGTAAACACACTAGTATGTTTCACTTCCCATCTTCTTTCCTTTTTACACTGCAATCTAACATTGAAAGCTCCCATTTCTGACTTTCCAATTCATCATAAGTGAATTGAATTACCTCCACGTTTGAGTTAAGGTGTTCGAAAAATCTATCTATATCGTGTGTTCTAAGTACAGTGAATGTGTCATCTACATACCTCCAACATACTTTTGGGGGTGGGGTCGGGGGTGAACGTTCAATCACTATGTTTTCACACCTATCCATGAATATATCTGCTACAACTGAGGATATTGGTGATCCCATGGCAACTCCCTCAGTTTGTTTGTATATTTTCCCTTGAAGGAACTTAAATACTGTGGAAGTCGGGCATAGCAAGCTGCACTCACAGCATTATGCTTTAAAGTGGCACTTTCATCCTAAGTTCCAGTTCTTGGTCAGAAATGAGTTTGTTTCTGACTGCCTCTATAATGCCATATTCACTATCGGTTTACGTGTATATAAACTGACAATGTCAAAACTGACCATTTTCTCTTCATTATCTAATTTTAAACTATCTAATCCATCTATGTTTTAGTTCATAAGAATTTGTTAGTCTTGATGATTTTGAGTGGCTTTTAAGGGGGGGGGATTTAATACCATGTTAGCTAAATATATTTAGATAATTCATAAGTAGGTGAATTTCTAAAATCAACTTTAGGTCTGTGAAATAGGGCATTCTGACTTATTGTGAACTTTAACAACACTACACATCCTACTAGGGGTTATTAGTTTTGGGCATTAAATTAAACCACTTAGACTCACCTAGAAACGGCCTCATTCGGTTTCTGCTTTATTTCGTTATTTAATGCTATAGCTAACTGTTGTACGAATGATGCAATACGCCTGATATATGCGCTTGCAACTACATTGATTGTGAATACAATGGACTAATAAATAAAGCAGTTGTACACAAGTTATACACTTTCTAAAAGTTCTAAAAGCTGAGCACAGAATCGGAGAACGAAATCCCATTTTTGGACGTCTTAGAGTCAAGCGAACAACCACAGAGGAATCAGGAAACTCAAGTTTATAGAAAACCAACTCACACAGACCAAATACTCAATTATAACAGCAACAATCCAATAACACACAAAAGGAATTGTATACAAATACTATTCAAGACAGCCAACCAAAACTCATTGAAGCACTCCCACCTCAAGGAAAATCGAAGAAAGATATCTCATGGACGTCTTCCAAAAGAATGGATGGATATCCACGGAATTTCATCAAAAGACATCTGCAAATAAGCCAACCTGTCAAAACAAAGGCCCTACAATATATAAAACACAGCTTCTCAGAAATCACTGCAACACTCTTCAAACCTTTAGGAATTGACGTCACACACACAAACCAACAAAATCACTTCACTCAGCTGGTTCTATGTCAACCAAAAGACTCAACAACGAAGGAAGATAAAACCAACATTTGCATCTACAAAATAAATTGTAACAACTGCGAAAAGCACCATATTGGCCAAAGTGGACATCCTCCTCTTCGTCTTCGTATCCATGAACATAAGCTAGCCGTCAAAGCCAAGACATCCACTCCCTCATTATCACTACATACAGACAACCAAGGACATCAATTTGACTGGGATAACCAAACCAACGTTCAAATATTAGACAGAGGAAACAACACCGAAAGTGCTAAAGAATTTTTAGAAGCCTACCTGATATTCCAGTGAATCATCAATCAATAGACACATCGAGATAGACAAAATTTATCAACCGATAAAAAAGGAAACTTCACACACACACAAAGGGTCAAAGTTCAAGTCAAAGAAACAATCAGTTCCAATATCGATACCAGCAGCCTAGAAGATGTGAAAACACACAAAAGTAACCCATCACGTCCAAGATCACCGACCAGGAGAGATGACTAATAAACTCACTCGTGGAGACATCGAAAAGCTCACTTCAATTCAAACTGAAGTGTATGCGCTGAAGGAAAATGTCGCCTAGTGGTGGGGCGATGGAAGCTTCGCAAACTTACTATCCAGCTAGCTCAGAGAACACAACCACACACACAAAATCATCCACCTGAGCTACAAATCTTCACTATCATACAAATAGTACATTTGTGTGTGTGTGTGAGCGTATTGGGAATTCTCCATTGACTGTACAGGTATAAGAGTTTACAGGCTTTTTATACCACTGAGATTGAGACAGAACACTTCCCACAAACAAACAACGCATGCATCCTTTAAATCAAAGGAACAACAATACACACACACACTGAGATCTATTCAGACACTTTTGGCATAAAAAAACTAAATACAAAAAAATCAATATCACTAACCTTAAGTTTTAAGGGTGATGTAACGCCATTCAAGTTTTTCGAAGTAGCTGTTTGAGAATCGACCATCTGTAAAGAAGTAAAACCTGAGCTTAATGTAAATCGCTCGCACACGCACAAACACAATTCCAAAAAACGGCATAAATAAATAATGAGCACAAGTCATATTTACGCTTTTACGAGTTGATCACGAATTGATATCAGTAAGAGAACCATTGAAAACCAGGGAGTACTGGACAGCTGCTGTTTCATCCTAGTTTGGGAATCTTCGGCAGTACGCATTCACTGGGATTCGAACCCAGGACCTTCCGGTTACAAGGCAAGCTGGTTCGTATACCATTCAGCCACTGGGACACGATTCAATGGCTCATGAATTCTAACTTCTACCAATTCGTGATTTAGCGCGACCCCAACCATTGTCGTTGGTGGGACATCCATCCACACACGTGGCATCTAATTGGACCTCACTGGTCACGACTTCTCACTAGAACTCCAGGAAACTCCATCCTGTAGCAAGTCACTAGCGAGTATCAGATTAATTTTCTATAGTTTAGTTTGTAAGGGTTAGTTATGCTTTTACGAGTTGATCACGGATTGATATTTACGACCTAGACTAACAGAATTCATCAACGAAGGATATGGTGCTATTGCATAGCGACAGATGATTGCCTTGACGTGATGGTTAGGCTTGCCTATGATGATCACCTACCAGGCTATTCTAAATGTAATGAATATTCTTGGGCTAGGCTCAACAATAGCGCCTCAAGGGATGTGCAAACGCACACGAGTGACCTTCAGCCGACCAATCATACAAATGCATGAAAAAACAACACAATAAACAGGGTATCTTTCTCTGGCATGACTTGAAAATACGTCCCAGTTATAGAGAGAAGTATCAGTTGCTAAGTTAGACCAGTTTCTCTACATGTATTCACTGAGGTGACTGAGGATGAGCTGTGTTTTGTGAATCGTTTATCTCTATTATCCATTTGTGTAGTCTTCCCCAAAAGCCCCCCACCCCCTTGGTTGAATTAATATGGTTTCCAGTAAGAGGATCGACAACTACTACTTACCCACAAATGTGGGTGATAAAACTCTTTTATCTTTTATTTTAATTTGCAAATTTAAAAAATAAATGACATCAACTCTAAATCTATCCCTAATCGTAACACTTACCTTAATCCTGGCCCTAATGACAACCCTTATCCTAACCGTGATCCTAATCCTAACGAGCTATTAACAAATTGTTCAAACAGTACTTAATAGAGTGATCGGGGTGAAATTTGCTCCTTAGTTGGTGAATAGCACGTTGATATTTCTTTCAGCTATGATAATGACAGGTGCCGTTAGCCAACCGACTAGTATGCGTTCAAGGTCATTGAGGAGAGAGTTCACACTCCTGGGATGCTATTGTCGAACTTTGCATACTCGTGAAGACCTTATCACGCTAGAAAGGTGAGTTGTATAGACTAGAAGTGGTTTCCGTCATTGTATGTGTAGGTTGCGCATACACACTATGTTTTAGATTTGATATCAAAGTCATGCTGTCGTAACACCACCAGTAAAGTGTTTTTCCCGAACGACCACTACTACAGCCTAGACAATCTGGAAAGGAAGGGTTGGAAGCGACATGAAGATTTCAGGGAAACCTCGGAAAACACATTACGCGGAATTCTACACAAGCCAAAAATAAAAGTGACTGGCATTCAACCCCTCCCCACAAACTCAATTATAAACAAGCTTTGTCGGTTAAAGGATTAATCCTGCCAGTGGAGCATTTAAAAAAAAATTTAGTTTATCTAATACCCTGCCTGCCGGAATGATTGTCAGGTCAAATACACAGGTCAAAGTAGTAGAACAGGGTCAGTGAGTCAGACTAGTGAAACAGCATAAAAACCTAGCAGCAAAATCTAGATTGGTTGAAGAGAACAAGATGAGAAATCTAGAGGATAGTTCAGCTATAGCACTCACCACATGCAGTTACACACAACCATACAATAGGCTGGATGGGATAGGATGACAGTTTTAAAATACAATACAACTAACAGGGTGGTGAGTGGGGAAGGTTGATAACAGAAGCTTTGTTTATCGAATCAACTGAGAGAGAATATTTGTGATAGGAATGATTCAACACCTGTCCAGCCGGATATCTGGAAAATTCTACTACCCTAATGACGATGACAAATAGGAAAGGACAAAGAAAACTATGAAACTCAAGTTGCGAAGTTGTGTGATTATAACTGATGATGAAATGATTATCAACAGCAATAATGAATTTTGTTTGAAACTTTGTCATCCAGTAAATACTAATACTGTTTCACTGACTGACTGTGTGATACATCTAATAAACAAACTAATATGGAATAGACATAAAGATTTCAGGGGGGTTTTCGATTTCAGCTGCTGACATTCAATCCATCGTGTTCGTGTGAAGTTGGAGCAATCTACTGTCAGTGATTTAATTAAGTTAGTTAGATGTAGTCCTCAGTATACAGGGATATACACTGAGTGACGTTGTGAAGCCTTATATCGACTGAGGTAGTTAGAAAATGTGTTTCGAATGCCAAAGACATCCGGTTTCCTCATCAAGAAACTTATTTGAATAATAAATTCAAAATTGGAAAGAAATTACGGGGTGATGACAACAAGTCTGTCTGTCTGGATTCAACATAGAACTTGCCACCGAAGTGCACCACTTCGAGTTGCCACGTTCCAAATACCACACAAAGGTAGACAAGAAAATGAGTGAAGAGAATCAATAGAGTTTTGACAAGTATAAGAGTGAAACAGAATGAGTAATGGTAGAAAGGAATATGAAAGATTACACAAGAGACTGAATACATCTGCGTAAGCCATTGACAACGATTTTGAGCCATGTCACCTATTGTCTGTCTCCAGCCATTGATTCTTAGAGTCCCGAAGGCGGTCCTCAACCCGGAAGTCTGCATGTCCCTCCCTACCTGACTCAGTTTAACTGTCACGGATTTCATGGATTGATGAGGCCATGTTTTTGTTTGGCATGGCACCACTTACTCTTTTCCAACGTGCACCTATACCAGCTAGTAATGCCCGTCGGGAGGAGGAGGCGATGGTTAGGTATGCGCAGCACGTCACCTAGCCATCTCAATCTATGTAACTTTATAGCCTCTTCGATTGATTTACCCTCTTTGCCCAACACTCTACACCTAACGTCAACATTACTTACCATATTACACCACCTAACGTGAGAAAGAGATCGTAGACATCTATGATCAAAAACAGTCGACCTTTTCATGTCTTCAACTCGTATTGGCCATGTTTCAGAGAGTCATAGGGAAGGAAAGAGCGAACTGCTGAGCAGTACACACGTCCCTTGGTTGGTTGATAGTCGGATGTCACGCCTACGCCAGAAACGGTGTAAGTTACCGAAAGCAGCCCGAGCTTTTTGGATCCGTGCTGAGATTTCGTCACCAATCAATGCGTCGGTGCTGATTGATAGCTAATCCAGTAAACCCCTTCCCAACTGTCTGTTAATTTAAGCTACTTATGGTGTGAAGAGTTCTTGGCATGCTAATATCCAATGGTTAAGAAAATTTGCTAGAAAAATTCAAATGAACTGTCTGTCGTCAAGATTTGACACAGAATAGTTCTAAAATATTTGGGCGCCAAGTGAGAAGTAGACATTTGTAAAAAATTATATTTGTAAAATCTCAGAGAGATTGAAATGAGTAATTCCAACGTTTCCTCTGTGTTCGGCAATTTGATCCGATTTTCTTCAGGGAAATTAATCGAAATTAACATAACAGAGGTTTATATATAAAAGGAACATCACTTGATCTTAAAAACTTTGTCCAATCATGAGTCATTCAACAAGTATAATAAACAAAATTGTATGAGCTGTGATCAAAATTTGACCTCGGACCACTTACAAATATTGGTCTTCCTTTTTAAACACTTTAAACAGAGTGTGTATGTGTGTGGGGGGTGGGTAAACAACTGTAAAACATTTCTTAACGTCTCCATAAGAAGATATGGACAGTCGAGAATTTTGACCAAGTATTATTAATTAATTAGTGATACATATCCATTTTGTTATTTATTAATCAGGATTTCCTATGCATCAGCTAACATCATGCACACCTTCATGTCTGTTCAAACTGTTAGCAAGTAGAATTTTATGATTAGACGTATTTTCAAAATAATGGTGTTTAGGATTTCAGTTTAGTAGAAGCACCCTGTCGAACTTATTGCTTTGTCTTCTTCTTTCTGAAGATTGAGCTGCTTTATTCGACCTACTGGAGTTGTCAGGTGACAACAACATGTTGACAAACAGGGCTTAAAATCTTTGACAGTAGTGTTGATGATGTCAAAAACTTCTGGCCATCGTTCACATTCTGAAATTCCTTAGATTAGAGTTTCATCTATCGCAATTTCACTTAAATTTCATTTTGTGACTTTTTACATACGACAATTTCAACTGATACACTGTTGTGTGAAGTTCTACACTGCGAAGTTATGTCAATCAGATTTCGAGTGTTCACATGGATCAGACGTTATGTTATTAGGCCTTAGATATTACTGTATAATAATTTTAAATTATCACAATATCTATAAGAATAATAATATTTATGTTATATGGATATCAGGATGAGCTGACGTCAGTTAGGGAACCACTGGGTAACCTGGGAGTACTGCCAGACAGCTGTTTCGTCAGTCTAGTTTGGGATTCTTTGGCAGTACCCACCCACCGCCAGGGTTCGAAACCAGGACCTTCTGGTTACAAGGCCAGCGAGCTCGTAGACCATTAAGCCACTGGGACCTACCAATCCAATATTATATTAATGTTAGTGAACCAAAAAAAGCGAAAAAAGGACACTGGTTCGTTTAGTGGTAAAAATGATCTATCTGACTGAACAGACGCAGTCTGGAGTTCAGTTTCCGGATGACGCACTTCTACACCTGGTCTACCTTATTCACTAATATTAGATATGGTTGATATGTAATCACATGATGTCTGCCCATGTTTTGCCAGTCTGATTGGTATATCTTGCTATATGTTTATTGATCGATATTCCATAATGACTCACAGTTTATGTTGTCTGTCCATTAACTAAATAATCAATGTATGACCTTGGTCACGTGACATTACAACCAATCAGAATCCAGTGGTGGTATGAAAATCTACTATCTGTCTTATGATTGGTTCATGTGTATTAGTTTAGTTATTTTCTATATACTCTTGTATTGTACAGTTGATTCACTCCTTCGTAATTTTCCACTCATACTGTTGAGTGACAGCTAATCTTCCCTCGTGTAAAATACACATATCATCGTGACCGTGGTGGTGGTCTTCTGATTTTCCTCTTTCGCGTCAGGACAAATTAACTACTACCCAGCAATACCAGTCTGTACACCTTATCGTTCGTTATATCTCAATTAGCTCGCATATTTACACTCGGTAACACCATAACATATAGGCAAGGACACCATAACAATGGTTAAGAGATATAAGGTTTGTCGTGAGGCTAACGTTTCTACCCATTAAACACTTATACTGTGGTGAGGGATGGCTGCTGGCTAAAATTGGTAGACTGTGATTTACGTCAATGTTTATGTCCTAAATATTGATCATGCGAAAAAAACAAGAACAAAGACTGACTCAATCAACAACCAATCACAGCACACTTTGTTTGCGTAGGTGGATACAATTAGCAGATAGATGATCTGACCTTCAAGAGACAGTCACAAAGAGATGAAAGATTAACTAACGTTCAGTGAGAAACAACCACCAATCAGAAGACTGTGTTTGTCTGCTAACAATAATCTATAATAATGTACATGAAAGACTTCTATAAATATGTGTTGATTTCCCTAATAAACCAGTCGCGCCATATTGTGAATTGGCAGAATTTAGAATTCATGGGATGGTCATTGGATCAGGTCCCAATGGCTTAATGCTCTACGAGCTCGCTAGTTTCGTAACGACAAGGTACAGGGTTCGAACCCCGGTGGTGGGTGCGCATTGATGAAAAGTCCCAAACTAGGCTGATGAAAAAGCTGTCGAGTGTTTCAAGGTTTTGCAATGGCTTTCCCTAACTGATGTCACCTGATGATGAAATCATCCAACCAATTAAACAAAATCCCCCACAAAACCAAATACTTCAAAAATATCAAAAATATTATTATTTCCACCTACCTGTAACTGTTGCTTCTCACTTTTCTTTTGCAAGCAGGTGAATGGGTGGTGGTGGTGGTGGTGTGGGGTTGTAAAGTAAAGAATATCCTATTTCACTTCGTTTATTTTCGATGCGTATTATTCAACTGTGTAAAAAAGAAGCTAAAAAGTGAGATAACTTGATTAGTGTGCAAAAAAATGTCGTTTTCAAGGCGATAATTCATCTCATCACACTGAAATACACAAAAATGTGAACAGATTTCAATTTTATTATTATACAAAGATTTACAATTCATAAATAAATACAAAAAAAATGACGGCGGAGGAGGGCGGTTAACACACCGCACACATCATAAACAAGCTGCGTGCTACTACTAGTGTACCTCCATGAGACACAAATATAGGGGTATCATGAAATATTTAATTTACATTCTGTGATAAACTGATATAAGAATAAAAAACTTGTTCACTGTGGTTGTGGTGGTAGAGTATAATTCCATTATGGGTAAAATTTGTTTTGATAAAGTCTCACGGTGTTGTTATACAGTAATGTTTACTGATGACCACGTTTCGAGAACAATTTATTACTGCCACTAATAATCATATCAAGGCACCACTCACACAACTTTCTAACTTCGTTTATATAATTCCATCACTATTTTTCATCGCTTGACTTGCTTGATAGTAGTATTCTCCATATTTCCTCCACGAGTGATGAGCCATTCCTATTGCATGTGTTGGGCGTAGACTCGATTAACCAGCCAGGATTCAGTAATCAATCTTTCTCTCTCTCCACCTACCTAGATTACTTTTTAGAATCTTAGCCCTCTCCTTCCCACCCTATTGTGTGGTTGTGTGTTAGTGCACGCAGTGCAATGTAGTGGTGAGCTGTCTTCTAAATTATTTATCTTCTCGGGTGGGGTCAACCATTCTTACCTTAGCTAAATACTTATGTTCCAACAATCTGATTACCTCTGACAAATTAGTTTGACCTATGTAGGTAGTTAACCTGACTCACAGTCATTGCAGGGTATTTTGTAAATTATATTATTTTGTCTAATTGGGTCAACCGACAGGATCCTTTACCCTACACAGTTTGCGCTCTATGAGTGAGTTTGTAGGTTTGAATGCCACCAGCCTGATTCCAGCTCTACTGAGAATCCTATGTAGGGAGTGTCACAGATGTCCCCTCTTTATATGGTATAACAGTAGATGACTTATTTATGTTATGATTACTAGTTCCACAATTATTTTTAATTTCCTTTCAAAAACACTCGTCTTATTTCCCACCTGACTGTAATTGATCAATAGCACTCATATTATTATTATTATGATTTCTGAATGTACATTATCCCATATTACTGATTTGTATTCAAATGTCTAATCATCATGAATTCCACTCATGTATATAAATGAAGGAAGACGAAAGTTTTATGAGTGAGTGGGTGACTTGATATGATGATTATGAGTGGAAATAATGAATTGTGCTCGAAGCGTGTGGTCGCATCAGTTAATAATATGAGTTACTGTACAACACTACACACACTGTGAGTGGCAGTTTATTCAAATAAAGTCTTATCCAAAATTGACTAATACCACAAGTTTTATACTTATATCAAATTCTGAAATATTAGCGAATTGGCGGTGCCTACTTATAAGTAGTAAGACAATAAATGGTAGAATAATTCAAACTGGTAATTGAAAAGTTTAACGAAGAGTCGTTCCCTGTAAAAAATTTTGATTTTTTTCTATAGTTTGGTTTGTAAGGATTAGTTATGTTTTACGAGTTGATCACAGACTGATATCGGTTAGAGAACCATTGAAAACCAGGGAGTACTAGACAGCTGCTGTTTCATCCTAGTTTGGGAATCATCGGCAGTACGCACCCACTGGGATTCGAACCCAGGACCTTCCGGTTACAAGGCAAGCTGGTTCGTATACCATTTAGCCAGTGGGACCCGATTCAATGGCTCATGAATTCTAACTTCTACCAATTCGTGATTTTTTAGCGCGACCCCAACTATTGTCGTCGGTGGAAATCCATCCACACGTGACTTCTAATTGGACCTCACTGGTCACGACTTCTCACTAGAACTGCAGGAAGCTCCAACCTGTAGCAAGTCACTAGCGAGCATCAGAATAATTTTCTATAGTTTGGTTTGTAAGGATTAGTTATGTTTTACGAGTTGATCACAGACTGATATCGGTTAGAGAACCATTGAAAACCAGGGAGTACTGGACAGCTGCTGTTTCATCCTAGTTTGGGAATCATCGGCAGTACGCACCCACTGGGATTCGAACCCTGTTTTACAATTCTCAATCTTTGATTTTTTCATTTTAATTTAACTTTCAGTTTGCTTTCACTTTTAATAATTAATTCACTATTATCACTCTCATATGTTCTCTGTTGTACATTTTCACACCCTCTTCCCCATTTTGTCAAATTGACACTCAACTACCACCTTTATTCTCTCTCACTCAACAGCAATTTTAATCTTCCTTATCAAATTTCTATGTTTGTGCTGTTGAGTACTACGTAATTTTCAACTTTTAATTTCTTTCTTACTTCTAAAGCCACTTCTGAGTAATTATATCAATTATGTCACCCCCGCCCCTATTACTCAATAATAGACCTATATGAGGTTGTACAGTTAAGAAAATTCGCCACCGAAAAGAAACTCTTCACTGAACTACGTGTGTTTTGTTTTCATTAAAAAAAGACGTATAATTAGTAAAGTCACACTACGCCTGAGTGAATAACGAATTAAAAAGACATTATCACATAGGGATGATTTGTCATAAACCAACTCTGTATTTACAGGTCCTCGTAGCAAAGTGAAACCTCCCCCCACATTCTTTTAGAGCTTCTTGTATCACTTAGATTTATAAATTAACGTAGACATTATGATTGATGGATGTTAACTGCCCTATGCACTATGGGTAATGTATAACAACTGTAGCAACAGAAGACAAGGGCCAGCCAAACAGAACGTTTATTAAGAAAATCAACACATATTTATAGGAGATTTTGATTTACATTATTATAGATTATTGTTAGCAGACAAACACAGTCTTCTGATTGGTTGTTTCTTTTTGTGACTGTTTCTTGAAGGTCAGATCATCTGCTATCTGCTAATTGTATCCGCCTACGCAAACAAAGTGTGCTGTGATTGGTTGTTGGTTGAGTCAGTCAGTCTTTGTTCTTGTTCTTCTTTTCTCATGACCAATAATATTTGGGACATAAACATTGAAGTAAATTACTGTCTATCCCAATTTTTGGCTAGCAGACAGCTCACACTACACAAAGAATATCTTTGTGTTCCAGTGGGGAGCCGCCAGCTATAACAGATAGGATGAATACAAGTTGACAAGATAGGAGGATAGCAGTTGTGCTCGCTAACAGGTCAACAATTAGCAGGACTTCGAATTCAACGTGAAGGTATTGCGCTAGACTCCAAGCTGCTCGGGTAGAGTCACGCATATTGCTAAGAAGTGTCAAACCAAGACGTATCAACTGTCCAGTAACTCACGCACTCTCTCTAAGTGTTGTTTGTTTGATGATTGGATGGAGGATTTTATCATGAGCTGACATTGGTTAGAGAACCATTGGAAGACATGCAAGGAGTACTGTCAGACAGCTGTTTCGTCAGCCCAGCTTCGGACTCTTCAGCAGCATGCACCCACCGCCAGGGTCCGAACCCAAGGCTAGCGAGCTCGTAGATCACTAAGAGTGAATGCATCTGCATCAACCATTGACAAAAAGATTTTGAACCATTTCACCAATAGCCGGCAATAATCATTGGTTCTTCGCATCCCCCTACATAATACAAACTAACATGCATGGATTTGATGCCAGGTTTTTTTTGGGTTGACCAAATCTAACTCTTATTCCAACTTAATCCTATACCGTCTATAACACTGCTCATTGATGATGTGGGCGGTGGGTTTGTTATGTGTGACACATATAACCCCTAGCCGTCAAAATCGAGGTAGCTGTATAGCTGTACAACCTTATTGATTGAATCAGCCTAACCCCCGACCGCCCCCCCACACCCCAACCCTACCTAGCACTCAACACTATTCATTCAATTTCATCATAAATGTACTAATCGATTCAACCCTAACTCACTTCAGAGACTCAGGGATTGACCTGCTACCCTACCATCAGGGAATAATCTCGTCGACTTAGAATATGCATATGATATAGTCCTTCTAGGCGAGGACGCTGACAAAATGCAGAGTCTTCTGGACACCTTGAGCTGCAATCTACATGTAAGCGCAATATCGCTTGAAATTAAGTCACGCGTAGATAAATTCTATCCCGGTCCAGAACAAACAAGAAGCCGGTCACTGTCTCTACGGTACTATTAATTAACAAATCAATAAATATATATACAACAAACCTTAACGGTTTCAAGAGTACAATACACAATGCTTAACAGAAAGCAAGGTACCGCTATCAGAGCGGAATAACGTTAAAGCCAAAATTGCGAACTAGCCGGAATCAGACACGACCGTTCAGGTAAGCAGTCAGTAGAAGAATGAACCCAAATAAGAGATAGACAAAGCATAGACACAAAGATAGAATTTAATTGGCTACTCAACCAATCAATAAATAAGATTAACTCAACAGAATAATACAAAGTAAGACATGGGGCAGCAAAATAACAGTTCACAAAAATACTCTGATTGGGTCATGAGTTCAACTGTCTGACTAAAAGGATCGAAGTAAAAACACACATACACAGTTCATTAAACAAGGTGGGATAGACACGTTAGGCATGGATAATTGGGTTGTAACAACGCTAGGCTGATCCGGGACAGGTTGACTTGATTTAAGGATGGGAATTGAATTCATCTTACAGACTTATTTTACTTAATCTTGAACCATCTTTAAAGCCTTTCAATGACCCCAACCACTTTGCTTATAAACATAGTAGGTGTACCTTAGATGCCGCTGTTGCTCTATATCATAATATAGTCTCTAGTTTAGATAGAGGAGCTAAACACGTTCGGTGTGCCTTCCTTGATTACAAACCTGCATTTGACTCTGTACCTAGGTCTCTCTTGTTAAGTAAGCTTGCTGCAACACAGGCTGCTAGATGGACATTCCTATTTTTCTGATAGGAAGCAGTTCACCGTATACATCGGAAAGTCCTCGACTACCTCACTTACTTTAGCTGCTGTTCCTCAAGGTGTTGTTCTTTCTCCTTTTCTGTTTTCTTCTTTCTTACATGACTTGCCCCATTCTGATGTAGCCAATTTTGTTAGGTATGCTGATGACCTCTCTGTTTCTATGCCGGTCAACTCTCAGTCAGATTGTTCCAAATTAAATAACTTTCTCTCGGAAATTAGTCAGTGGTCCTCTTCAGACGGTCTTAAGCTGAATCCATCTAAATGTCAGGTAGTCAATTTCACTTTCAGACGAAAACGTGACCTACAACAACTAGCTAGCTCACATGGTCCCACTATCATTGATGGCATAGAGGTTGAAATTACATCTAATGTCAAGTACCTTGGACTGAGTATTTCCTCCGATCTTTCCTGGTCCTCTCACATCTTCCTAGTTACTAGAAAGATGTTTCGTTTGATAACGTTCTACGTTAGGAAGTTAAGGCAGTCTGGTATAAAGCAGTCTTTGCTTTCTCAGTTTGTCAATTCCTGTATTCTACCCATCCCTCTTTACTGCTCCCCATTAATCTTTCCTGGACTACTTAAGAAAGACTTTGCTTCGCTGCATAGGGCACTAAAAGCTGTCAGTAGGGCAAGTGGGATATCGTTAAACCAACTGGTTAACACAATTGTGGATAGACATATAATGTCATGTAAGAAACTAGCAAATTCTATATTGTCAGACCCCGAACACCCTCTCTATACGCAGCTCTCTCCTTGCATTTCATCTGGTAGAACTAGAAGCAACTATAGGAAGCTATATGCCAGGACTACCAAGTATAGACACTCCACATTACCTTATCTGGCACAGCTGTTATGTGATAAGAAATCCGTTAGGTATGCCACGATCACCTTACTGCGGCACTCTAACAAACAAATAGTTTTCATTAGCTCTCCTTGTTCTCCTTTCTTCGTCACTATTATATTGTTGTTCACATCTTCTATTACACAGTAATTTTATATTTCATATTCCCGTGGTGCATTGTTTGAAATGTGAATACAATGCTGTTCTTTTTTATTTCTTTTCTTTTTCTATTTTTCTTTTTGTTGTTGTTGCTTTTTTATTTTAATATCTTATAAAATTTCTGAGGTAATTAGATGCAATGTTGTAATGCACCCTGAAAATTCCATACCTGTACCACAAATACTGTTTGGAATAAAGCTATTACTATTATTACTATTATAGAATAGTCCGATGATTTTCAAGACATATTTACGTAAACGACTCAAAGGCAAACGATTACCAGGAAGTCATATTATCTGAATAGCAGTCACAGACAGATCAACAGCCTCTTTTTGTGATATTCAGTCAAGGTCAAAGAGGATTGCAGATGAAAAAAAAACAGACTCAGTCACGGGTAGTGAACTTAATTGATCAATCAAGATTGTTAAGTGTATCCTCTCATAGGCTAAAGCATAATTATAGTATATATTTTAATTGAATTTTAGATTTTTTGCCGTCTATTGATTGATTGGACCGAAGTGCTCGGTCTCAGGTTGACATGTCTGTTGGCTTCTTGTGCAGATGCGCATCCTAGATTCCACTGCTAGTCACCACCATCCACCAGTTAAATTCTAATTACATGCCCAGAGACATCGTCGAAGCATCTGCACAAGAAGCCAACAGACATGTCAACCTGAGACCGAAGAGCACTTCGGTGCAATCAATCAACCGACGGGAAAATTCATTTATATTAACAAAACTCGTTGCACAAGCGGTGACTCTCGCGGCCCAAGTGGTCTATCAGATAACGCTTTCACCGGTGTTTGAAACTATAGGTCACTGGTTTCGAGTCTCCGTGGGAACATCACCACTGCAGCTACATCCAGCCAAAGGACGAGTCCCAAATACGACAGGTGAAATGCGCGTTATCCTAGACTGAATTCCACTGTCAGTCACCATCCACCAATTAAATTCATAATTCGAATAATTATGAATGTTACTCTTGTTAAAAGTGACACTGAAGTCAACTAGGACTCCCTGGTATCGGTAGAGTATTATTGACGTAATAGGCAGTGAATGTAGGTGATGTGAAATGAACACGTGGTTGGTGGCAGGGTTCAAACTCGTAGTCGCCAAATTTCTGGTCCACCTCTCTAAATTGTTCAATCGCTAATTCTGTCATCATACCCAAATGTCCCGTGAAGCAGCAGCAATGCATTACTGAGCGTTCATCAACACACCAACCACCAAGGCCATCATTCATTCTCTCGTCAGTGCAAATCATAATGGTGGATTCGAGAGGGAGGAGCAAGATGTTTATGACTGATGATGATGAGACTGTCTCAGTGAAGCTGGTGCCCCCAGGGTGATGTACTCTCCCCACTTCTCTTTTCTTTCTTTCTACATGACTTGACAACTTCAAATGACATTAATGTTGTCAAATATGCTGAAGATCTGACAGCATCTTTGCCTGTCAAATGTCAAAGTGACTACTCTAAACTAAATGGCTTTTTATCAGAAATCAGTCAGTGGTCCAAGGAAAACGGTCTAACCTTAAATCCCTCTAAATGCCAAATAGTCAATTTCACCTTAGGCGTAAATCTGACCTAAACAAACTGGTGGTTAGCACTCACTCACGTGGTGTGAAACATAGATGGCACTGAGATAGAAACCAAGTCGGAAATTCAATATCTTGGCGTCATTCTATCTGCTGATCTTTCCTGGTCGTCTCATATCTTGATGATTTCTAAGAAAATATGCCGTCCTACCTTCTACATCAAGAAGTTAAGACATTTTGGAATATCCCAACCCAACCCTTACTCTTACGATTCGTTAACTCTTGCATACTGCCTATTATTTTCTATTGTTCCTCCTTAGTTTTTCCAGGGCTACTGAAGAAGGACCATTTACCTTATTACGTAGGATGTTAAAGGTTGTCAGCAGGGTAAGAAATATGCCACTTAACCAGCTTGTTAATATTCTGGTCGACATGCAGGCACTTGGACTCATGTGAAAAATGGGCTAAATCCATTTTATCTAACTCACACCACCACCCCCTTCACTCACAACTCTCCCCCTTGTATCTCATCAGACGACCAGAAGGCTATATAGAAACCTATATGCTCGCAGTAGCAAGTACAAAAACTCAACCATACCCTACTCGGTTCGTGTTGTGTGCGATAAAGAAAGCATTAGGTGTGAAACTTATAACTTATTAGATAGTCAGTAGAACAATTGGATCTCGTCTTTCCAACTCATATCATTTTTTTGGTATATGTTATTTTGTTTCTCTCTTCCTTACAAATTCTGTGCATCTCGACCTATTTTGTTATCGCTTTCGCCATTAACTATGCTAGTATCTACTTTTCTAACACCTTCAAACATTCTGTTCACTTTTGGCTTTGCTGCTGCCGATATGCTAATATGTTGTTGTCATAATGAACTGAGATTACCCTTAATCTATGTAGAATTTTATTTATTGTTAATGCACACAAACTGGATGCGCAATACTGTAGTGAAATGCTGAGAATTCCATTCTGTATCACAAGTACTGTTTTGGACTAAAGCAAATTATTATTATTATTATTATTTGTGATATTTAGCCAATATCAAGAACATCGCAGATCCAAAATGAAACTTAGTCACGGGTGGTGAACTTTATTGATCAATCAGAATTGTTAAGTATATCCCTTCCAGAGGCTGAAGCATAATTCTAGTAATCATAATCATAATCATAATAATAATAATAATTTGCTTTATTCCAGAAACAGTACTAGTGGTACAGTGTGGAATTTTTAGTACATATCTACAATATTTGCATCTAATTCTATCCAACGTTTAAAAGGCGTATTGGGTATTGGAAGCTATGATGTGATTATGCATGGTGACAGTCATTAAAGCTATAGTCATGGAAGAAGTTATGAAATGATATTTAAGAATGTTTATCGCCAAGATGATCAGTTAATTTGGTTGAAACACAACACTAAACAATCATAAAATAACATTTCAGGGTTGTTGTTTTGTTTTTTATTGTCAGGTCTAATGCAGTGTTTGTAGTTGTAGTGTGAGTAAATTCTGCAGAATACAAAATTTTAAGGTGACGATAATTATTATAATATTATTATTATT
Organism: Trichobilharzia szidati; assembly: GCA_944472155.2. Classification (NCBI taxonomy): domain Eukaryota; kingdom Metazoa; phylum Platyhelminthes; class Trematoda; order Strigeidida; family Schistosomatidae; genus Trichobilharzia; species Trichobilharzia szidati. The sequence continues at coordinate 4,818,082 of OX235279.1, forward strand.
ATTATATATGAAAAATATAACACAACAACAACAACAACAAGCCAACTGAAGTTTTATTCTCGAAATCGCCAATCTTGTCTACACAATGGACATTGTTGAGCCATCTGTTGACTATTTAACCATTTTATAATACAATGCATATGAAAACAATGATTACATTGACCCCAGACAAGTGGGCAGTCGTCACCGGGAAGTTTACAGTCAGCACAACACGTTTCAAATGCATTTCGACAGATACCACAATCATCGTCATTTGTACACCATTTCCATGAAGAGACTGCAAACCAGTGATTAATCTGAAAAGCAAGTAAACAAAACAACAACAAACAAAAAGAATGAGAAAAGAATATCAATGATCACTTGACGAGTCCCGAATAGGACTGGTGAAATGCACGTTATCCTGGACTGGATTCCATCCACCACCAATTGAAATCTGAAAAGAGTCTTTATTTATATTTAAGTCATTTTTGTTGCTTAAATTTCAATGAACTCGACTTCTGTTCATATATGTTCAGACCTGGCTACAAGTCAAAATTTATTATTATAATTATCGTTCCCTTATGTTCCTAGTGGAACACAGGGCTTCAACTACACGTCTCCACTTTCTTATGTCTTCTGCTGCACTTTTCACCTGCATCCATGTTAGTCCATACTGTTTCAGCTCCTCTTCACACGATCTCCTAGATGTCACCCTTGGAGACACGACCCACTCGCCGCTTCCATTTCGGGTTCCACTCGAGCGATGGCCTGACGCGCGATGTCACCCAGCGGCCTACCCAGAGAGTGTCCAATCCATCTCCACTTTCTCCTGCATATTTGTTGGGTGATCGTTTCTTGTTTTGTTTGTTTCTTCCCATAGTTTCTCGTTGGTTCTTGTTCTTTTCGGCCATCTGATCTTGAGTATGATGCTAGCGAAGACAGTTGTTGATAAAGGTCTGCAACAGGCTGTTGGAAATATTCTTTGTGACACACTAGCCAAGTTTCTGATCCGTATAGAAAAACTGACTGACTTAACGTTTGTATTGAAAATCCGAATTTCGTTGTTGAGTGTTGCTGAGTTGAGTGACGAAGATTTCCAGATTGGTTTCAGGTTGATGACTGTGTTTCTCGCCTTCCCGATTCTCGATTTGACATCCTCGTCCGTTCCTCCTGTAGTTGAGACAATGCTCCCTAGATAAGCGAATGAATGAAGTAACCTCTTTCAAATCCATCTCGATGATGGTGATTGGCACTGGATGTTGCTGCTGCTGCTGTTCATGTTGTTGGTTGGTTATTTTCATAACCTCCGTCTTGTCTATGTTCACCTGAAGTCCTGTCTTTGCTGCCAGCCTCTTCGACCAGTTTGCCGGTTTTCGCTTGTAAGTGTTCGATTTTAAGTGACATCAAACATAAATCATCCGCGAAATACTAGTCGAAATTGGTAGACAGTAATTTACGTCTATGTTTATGTCCCAAATATTGATCATGAGAAAACAAGAACAAAGACTGACTGACTCAACCAACAACCAATCACAGAACACTTTGTTTGCGTAGGCGGATACAATTAGCAGATAGATAGATGATCTGACCTTCAAGAAACAGTCACAAAGAGAAACAACCATCAATCAGAAGACTGTGTTTGTCTGCTAACAATAATCTATAATAATGTACATGAAAATCTCCTATAAATATGTGTTGATTTTCTTAATAAACGTTCTGTTTGGCTGGCCCTTGTCTTCTGTTGTTACACATATGTCACCCCCTCCTAGTACGGACATTTTGATAATGTCTAACGGGAAACATAATGTTGTTTACTATGATTCATGCTACCAGCTGGCGGTAGAATTAACAATGCGTTATGCCGGAGTACACCTGCATGCCTAATAAGCTGTGGTCGTCTCCTGTCTGAAACTTGAAAGTAGCACATGTCGTATCAAATTCTAAGGTGTTTTCTGTTTAAGTCATTAGAACAGTCTGATGTGCATCGAATAGTGAAGTGTTTAAAACGACGACAGTTGAGTTGAGTTGTGTTCACGTCTCAAAAACGAAACGGTATTAATCACTAGGATTGCAAATGCAGGCAGATAACGAGTCCGGAGCAAGACGAAACATGAGTCTTGGATTCTATTGGCCCAGCTACCACCTTCATCAACAAGTAATAAATAACAATTTTGTTGATGATAATGTCCAGTAAAGTAAACGAAAATAATGGCTGATGTAATACTCTACCCCTGATGTATCGGCTTCATTCGGTATTAGATAAACTAAATTGTTTTGTTTTCTTCAAAGGCTTCATAGGATTGATCCTTTAACCGACAAAGCTTGTTTCTGATTGAGTTTGTGGTTATTTCGAATTCCAGCCACTTTTATTCCCGCCTGCCTTGTTAAGAATTCTGCGTAAGGTGGTTTCCGAGGTTCCTTCCTTGTATGGAATTACTACTGATGACTTAGATTCCTTATTGTTGGTGTTGTCTTGCGCATGTTTGACATGCATTTCGTCATTAATATTATTATTATTATTGTCACTATCACTACTATCATTATTTATTTTATTTTTATTTTTACATTTCCCTACATATTTCCTGACTGATTTATCAGGGTAATTATTAAGCTTAACTTCCTGTCTTAGATTTTCCTTGGTACTACTTAGATTTTATGCTCTATTGTCACTTAAACATTTCACCAATCCTATTTTGACTGACATAGGATGGGACGATCGGAAATCCAAATATCTGTTTGAATGTGTGTGGGTTTCCTGTAAACACACACTAGTGTGTTTAACTTCCCATCTTCTTTCCTTTTTACTCTGCAATCTGATATTGGCAGTTCCCCTTCCTGACTTTCCAATTCATAAGTGAATATATCTGCTACAACTGGGGATATTAGTGATCCCATGGCAACCCCCTCACAGTTTGTTTGTATATTTTCCCTTGGAGGAATTTAGATACTGTGGAAGTCAGGCATAGCAAGCTGCACTCCCAGCCAGCATTATGTCGTCCTTAAGTGGCACTTTCGTCCTAAGTTCCAGTTCTTGGTCAGAAATGAGTTCGTTTCTGACTGCCTCTATAATGCCATATTTATTATCGGTTTACGTGTATATAAACTGACAATGTCAAAACTAACCATTTTCTCTTCATTATCTAATTTTAAATTATCTAATCCATCTATGTTTTAGTTCATTAGAATTTGTTAGTCTTGATGATTTTGAGTGGCTTTTAAGGGGGGATTTAATATCATGGCTAAATATATTTAGATAATTCATAAGTAGGTGAATTTCTAAAATCAACTACAGATCTGTCTAACAGGGCATTCTGACTTATGAACTTTAACAACACCATACATCCTACTGGGGGTTATTAGTTTTGGGCATTAAATTATACCAGTTAGAAACGGCTTGATTCGGTTTCTGCTTTATTGTGTTATTTACTGATGCACGAATGATGCAATACGCCTGATATATGCGCTTCCAACTACATTAATTGTGAATACAATAGACTAATAAATAGAGCTGTTGCATAAAGGTTATACACTTTCTAAACGTTCTAAAAGTTGAACACAGAATCCGAGAACGAAATCCCATTTTTGGACGTCTTAGAGGAATCAGGAAAATCAACTCACACAGACCAAATACTGAATTATAACAGCAACAATCCAATAACACACAAACACTATTCAAGAGAGCCAGGACTCATTGCAGCACTCTCACCTTAAGGAAAATTGAGGAAAGATATCTCATGGACGTCTTCCAGAAAGAATGGATGGATATCCACGGAATTTCATTAAAAGACATCTGCAAACAAGCCAACCTATCAAACCAAAAGACTCCAAAGAAAGCACAAAGAAAATCGTCCTACCATATATAAAAACACGACATCTCACAAATCACTGCAACAATCTTCAAACCTTTAGGAATTGACGAAACACACAAACCAACAAAATCACTTCACTCAGCTGGCTCTATGTCAACCAAAAGACAGACTCAACAACGAAAGAAGATAAAACCAACATCATCTACAAAATAAATTGTAACAAGTGCGGAAAACACTACATTTGCAAAATTGGACGTCCCTCCTCTTCGTCTTCGTATACACGAACATAAGCTAGCCGTCAAAAGACATGACATCCACTCCCTCACTCATATCGCCTCGCTGCATGCAGAAAACCACGGACATCAATTCGACTGGGACAACCAACGTTCAAATATTAGACAGAGGAAACAACACCGAAAGTGCTAAAGAATTTTTAGAAGCCTACCTGGTATTCCAGTGAATCAGCAATCAATAGACACATCGAGATAGACAAAATTTATCAACCGATAAAAAAGGAAACTTCACACACACAAAGGTTCAAAGTTCAAGTCAAAGAAACAATCAGTACCAAGACAAGTAGCCTAGAAGATGTGAAAACACACAGTAGTAACCCATCACGTCCAAGGTCACCGACCAGGAGAGATGATTAATAAACTCACTCGTGGAGAAATCGAAAAGCTCACTTCAATTCAAATTGAAGTGTAAGCGCTGAAGGAAGATGTCGCCTAGTGGTGGGGCGATGAAAGCTTCGCAAATTAACCATCCATCCAGCTAGCTCGGAGAGAGAACACAACCACATCAAAATCATCCACCTGAGCTACAAATCTTCTCCATCATATAGATAGTACATTTGTGTGTGTGTGCGTGTGAGCGTATTGGGAATTCCCAACGGACTGTACAGGTGTTTTAACCACTGGGGATTGAACCAGAACACTTCCCACAAACAAACAACGCATGCATCCTTTAAATTAAAGCAACAACACACACACACAAACTGAGATCTGTTCAGACACTTTTGGCATAAAAAACTACATACAAAATAATCAATATCACTAACCTTAAGTTTTAAAGGTGATGTAACACCGTTGAAGTTTTTCGAAGAAGCTGTTTGAGAATCGACCATCTGTAAAGAAGGAAATCTGAGCTTAATGTAAAGTGCTCGCACACACACAATTCTAAAATAAAACGGCATAAATAAATAATTTTTTTATTACAGCTTGATTCCACACCGTATTTTTTGGTACAGGTATGGAATTTTCAACACGTGATATCGGTAGCCCAAATTTTGCAGGCCGACCATAGATATCAGGTGTGCGTCGGCAGGGGATCGAACCCCACACAATGTGCATGATCGGCGAGAGTCAAAACCGCTGTGCCACCGACGCACAGTGAGCACAATGACCAGAAAACTCTTATTCAAAAAGTCATATTTACGACTTAGACTAACAGAATTCATCAACGAAGGATACGGTGCTATTGCACAGCGTCAGATGATTGCCTTGACGTGATGGTTAGGCTTGCCTATGGTGAACACCTAACAGGCTATTCTAAATGTAATGAATATTCATTCGTGGGCAAGGTTCAACACTAGCATCTCAAGGGGTGTGCGAACGCACACGAGTGACCTTCAGTCGACCGATCACACAAATGAGGAAATTTTGCACAAAAATTCACTTATAATTAAAAGAAAATGCATGAAAACACACACAATAAACAGGGTATCTTACTCTGGCATGACTTGAAAATACGTCCCAGTTATAGAGAGGAGTGTCAGTTGCTAAGTTAGACTAGTTTATGTACATGGATTTGTGGTGAGAGATGGTTGCTAGCCAAATTGGTTGACAGTAATTGAGGTCAAAGTTCAAGATGGACAGGCGGATACAGTTAACATATTGATGAACTGACACAGCCACAAGAGATGCAAGGTTAACTTTGTGTGAGAAACAACCAATCAACAGACTGTATTTTCTACTAACATTAACGTACAATTATGTACATCAAAATCTATAAATACGTGTTGATTTTCCGTAATAAACGTTCTGTTGCCTGGCCTTTGTCTTCTGTTGTTACAGATTCATCGAGGTGACTGAAGATGAGCCGTGTTTTGTGAATCGTTTATCTCTATTATCCAGTTGTGTAGTCTTCCCCAAAAGCCGCCCCCAACCGGTTGAATTAATATGGTTTCCAGTAAGAGGATCGACAAATCAACTTAATCACAAATGTGGGTGATAAAACTGTTTTATCATTTATTTTAATTTGCAAATTTAAAAAATAAATGACATCAACTCAAAATCTATCCCTAATCGTAACCCTAACTCCAATACTTACCTTAATCCTAATCCTAACCCTAACGAGCCATTAACACATTGTCCAAACAGTACTTAAAAGAGTGATCTGGGTGAAATTTGCTCCTAAGTTGGTGAATAGCACATTGATATTTCTTTCAGCTATTGATAATGACAGGTGCCGTTAGCCAACGACTAGCATGCGTTCAAGGTCATTGGAGAGAGACAGTTCACACTCCTAGGACGCTATTGTTGAACTTCGCCTATTCGTGAAGGAAGACCTTATCACGCTAGAAAGGTTAGTTGTACAGACTAGAAGTGGTTTCCGTCATTGTATAGGTTGCGCATACACACTATGTATGTTGTAGATTTGATATCAAAGTCATGCTGTCGTAACACCACCACCAGTAAAATGTTTTCCTCGAACGACTACTACTACTACTGCCTAGACATTCTGGAAAGGAAGCGTTGGAAGCGACATAAGGATTTCAGGGAAACCTCGGAAACTTTACGCAGAATTCTTAACAATACTGGCAGGAATGAAAGCGGCTGGAATTCAAACCAACCACAAACTCAATTAGAAACAAACTTTGTCGGTTAAAAGAATCAATCCTGTGGAGCCTTTAAGACTAAACAATTCAGTTTATGTCCGCGGTGATTGTCCGGTCAAATACATAGGTCAAAGTAGTAGAACAGAGTCAGTGAGTCAGACTAGGGAAACAGCATAAAAACCTAGCAGCAAAATCTAGATTGGTTGAACCGAATAAGATAAGAAATCTACAGAACAGTTCAGCTATACCACTCACTTAATGAAATCACGCGCAACTATACAATAGGCTGGATGGGATAAGATGACAGTTTTAAAATGCAGTATAACAGGGTGTAGGGAGGGAGAGATTGATAACAACAGAAGTTTTGTTTATTGAATCAACTGAGAGAGAATACACGTAATAGGAATGATTCAACACCTGTCCACACAGATATCTGGAAAATTCTACTACTCCAATGACGACGACAAATAGGAGAGGACAAAGGAAACTATAAAACTCTAGTTTCGAAGTCGTGTGATTATAATTGCTGATATGATTATGAACAGTAATAAATTTTGTTCGAAACTGTTTCATCCAGTAAATACTAATGCTGCTTCACTAACTGTGTCGAATATCTAATAAAGAAACTAATATGGAATAGACATGAAGATTTCAGCTGTTGACATTCAATCCATCGTGTTCGTGTGAAGTTGGAGCAACATATTGTCAGTGATTTAATTAAGTCAGTTGGATGTAGTGCTCAGTATACAGGGAAATACACTGAGTGACGTTGTGAAGCTTTATATCGATTGAGGTAGTTAGAAAATGTGTTTCGCATGCCAAGCCGTCCGCTTTTCTCATCAAGAAACTTATTTGGAGAAAAGACTAAATTGGGAAGTCATGAAAAATTCCCATTCGAACATTAATAGACAGAAGACCAGTAGTTCAGCGAAGAGTCTCTTTTCGGTGGCGAATTCATTTTCTTAGCTGTACAACCGCAAATATATGCATGGTTGTTTTGTATGTGTGTGTGTACATTAAATTTGTCAAACGAAATTACAATTATTAAGTTCAGATGAATTGGATGTTGATATAAGAGAGTAGTGTAACAAAAGTGATGAGTTGTCACAAACGATTGTCAAAGAAGAGTTACGTAATAACATGAATAGTTTAATGAAAGAATCGTACTCAGGGTGTACATGGAAACAAAATATATAGAATTACACAAGGGTTTTGAGCAGAAAAATAAGCATGCAAGCAAAAGTTAAGTCAAATCAACGGAGTTGTTACCATGAGAGTAGAAGTGGTTGAATAATTTTCTTTTGTATGCACAGTTCAGTTCTGGTTCTTCCAACTGAATAGCTAGGGCTTCTGCAATGCAAAGAAGACGGAATCGTACTGTCTTTGAAAGGTTGTTCCTCACTTTGTAGATAGATTACTTTGAAGAAGGAGGAATTTGTTGAGATGGAGATGAAAATGAATTCGCCGAAAAGAGACTCTTCACTGAACTACTACTGGTCTTCTGTCTATTAAATTGGAAAGAAGTTACGGAATGATAGCAACAAGGCATTAGTGCTAATCCATTAGACCCCTTCTCAACTGCTTGTTGATTTAAGCCATTTATGGTGTGAAGAGTTCTTGGCATGCTAATATCCAATGGTTAAGAAGATTTGCTTGAAAAATTCAAATGAACTGTCTGTCGTCAAGATTTGACACAGAAAAGTTCTAAAATATTTGAGCGCCGAGTGAGAAGTAGACATTTGTAAAAAAATTATATTTGTAAAATCTCAGCGAGATTGAAATGAGTAATTCCAACGTTTCCTCTGTGTTCGTCGCAATCTGGTCCGAACTTCTTCAGGGAAATCAATCGAAATTAACATAAGAGGGATTTACTTATAAAAGGAACATCACTTGTTTTTAAAAACTTTGTCCAATCATGAGTCATAAACACAAGTATTAATAAGTTTAACAAAATTTTATGAGCTGTGATCAAAATTTGACCTCGGACCTCTTACAAATATTGGTCTAGCTATGTTAAACACTTTAAACAGTGTGTATGTGTGTGTGTGTGGGTGAACAGTTGTAAAACACTTCTTAACGTTTCCATAAGAAGATATGGACAGTCGAGAATTTTGACCAAGTATTAATAATAATTAGTGATACATATTCATTTTTTATTTATTAATCAGGATTTCCTATGCATCAGCTAACATCACACCTTCATGTCTGTTCACACTGTTAGTATATCTAGAATTTTATGATTAGACGTATATTTTCAAAATTATGGTGTTTAGGATTATAGTTTAGTAGAAGCACCCTGTCGAACTTATTGCTTTGTCTTCTTCTTTCTGAAGATTGAGCTCCTTTATTCAACCTACTGGAGTTGTCAGGTGGCAACATGTTGACAGCATGGCTTAAAATCTTTCACAGTGGTGTAGATGTATATGATAATAATAATTTTAATATAATAATATATATATTATAATACATAATTATAATAATTTTAAATTATCACAATATCTATAAAAAGAATAATATTTATGTTACATGGAGGATTTCATCATGAGCTGACGTCAGTTAGGGAAGCACTGGAAAGTTTGGGAGCACTGGACAGCTGTTTCGTCCTACTCTGGGACTCTTCATCAGTACGGGTTCGAAACCCGGTACCTTCTGGTTACAAGGAGAGCGAGCCCGTGGACCATTGAGCCACCGGGACCCGTTCCAATATTATATTGATGTTAGTAAACCAAAAAAAGACACTGGTTCGTTCAGTGGTAAAAGTGACCTCGCTGACCAAACACACGCAGCCTGGAGTTCAGTTCCCGCACGACGCACTTCTACATCTGGTCTATTTTATTAGCCAATAGTAGATATGGTTGATGTGTAATCACATGACGTCTGTCTTTGCTTTGTCAGTCTGATATATTTCGCCATGTGTTTATTGATCGTTAGTTATTCCATTATAACTCACAATATATCTATCTTGTCTGTCCATTAACTAAATAATCAATGTATGACCTTGGTCACGTGACATTACAACCAATCAGAATCTAGCTGGTAGTGGTAAGAAAAACTACCTATCTATCATCTTATTGGTTCATGTGTGTTAGTTTAGTCTATTTTCTATATACTCTTGTATTGTACAGTTAATTCACACACTTTCCTACTTGGGTACTGTTCCACTCACTCACTCACTCACTCTTGTGTGACAGTTAATCTTCCCTTGTTGGAAAATACACGTATCCATTCGTGAACGTGGTGTGGTGGTCTTCTGATTTTCCTCTTTCGCGTCAGGACAAATTAACTACTACTCAGCAATACCAGTCTGTACACCTTATCGTCCGTTATATCTCATTAGCGCGCATATTTACACTCGGTCACACACCATAATATTGGCGAAGACACCATAATAATAGTTAAGAAACATAAGGTTTGTCGTGAGGGCTAACGATCCTACCCATTAAACACTAATACTACTGTTTAGTGAAATTTCAAGGCTGCAGTCATATTTTTCCACTTAGGAAGCAAATGTATGAAAAGAAAGGAGTATATTGCTGAAATCGACGAAGACCGACACACACAGGCTAAGGCTGAAGAATATTTGACCTTATCTAGAACAAAAATTTACTGAACTAATAATATCAGTGATATCAAAGATTAGTTGGATAATTTCATCTTGAGTTAACATCGTTTAGAGAACCATTGGAAAACCTGGGAGTACTCGACAGCTGCTTCATCAGCGTAGTTTGGAACTCTCCAGCAGTACGCACCCACCACCATGACTCGAACCTAGGACTTTCTGGTTGCAAGGCGAGCGAGCGCGACCACTTCGCAATGTCTACACCAATAGGGTACAACAGGTCAGAGGGGTGAGGACAAATACTCTCCGAAGAAATTGGCTAGTGTCAGTGTCGTGAATTCGCAGAACTTAGAATTCATGCGATGGCCATTGGATCAGGTCCCAGTGGCTTAATGGTCTACGAGCTCGCTAGCCTTGTAACCAGAAGGTCGTGTTTTCGAACCATGGTGGTGGGTCGCACTGATGAAGAGTCACAAGCTAGTCTGACGAAACAGCTGTCGAGTACTCCCAGGTTTTCCAATGGCTTCCTCTAACTGATGTCTGCTCATGATGAAATCATCCAACCAATTAAACAAAATCCCCCTAACAAAACTAAATACTTCAAAAAATATCAAAGATTATTATTTCCACCTACCTGTAACTGTTGCTTCTCACTTTTATTTTGCAAGCAGGTGAATGGGTGGTGGTGGTGATGAGGGGTTGTAAAGTAAAGAATATCCTATTTCACTTCGCTTATTTTCGATGCGTATTATTCAACTGTGTAAAAAAGAAGCTAAAAAGTGATGAGATCATTTGATTAGTGTATAAAAAAATGTCGTTTTTTAGGCGATAATTCATCTCATCACAATGAAACACACAAAAATGTAAACAGATTTCAATGTTATTATTATACAAAGATTTAAAATTCATAAATAAATATAACACTGGCTGCCGGGTGGGGGGGGCAGTTAACACACCGCACACATCATAAACAAGCTGCGTGCTACTACCGTAACCACAGAAGACAAGGGCCAGGCAACAGATCGTTTATTAAGGAAAATCAACACATATTTATAGATTTTAATGTACATTATTGTTAGTAGAAAATATTGGTTGTTTCTCACAGAAAGTTAACCTTGCATCTCTTTGTGGCTGTGTCAGATCATCCATCCATATGCTAACTGTATCCGCCTACGCAAAGCCTTTGTTCTCATTTTCTCAGCACCACCAATATTGGGGACATAAACATTGACGTCGATTACTGTCTACCAACTTTGGCTAGCAGCCAGCTCTCACCACACTACTAGTGTACTTCCGTGAGACACAATTGTAGGTGAATATATAAATCATGAAATCTTTAATTTACATTCTATGATTAACTGATATAAGAATAAAACTTGTGCACTGTGGTTATGGTAGAGTATAATTCCATTATGGGTAAAAATTTGTTTTGATAAAGTCTCACAGTGTTATCCAGTGTCACATATTTACTGATGACCACGTTTCGAGCACAATTTATTACTGCTCATACTTATATCAAGGCACTGACTCACACAATTTTCTAACTTCGTTTATATAATTCCATCACTATTTTTCATCGCCTGATTTGATTGGTAGTAGTGGTGTTCTCCATATTTCCTGCATGAGTGATGAGCCGTTCCTATTCCACGTGTTGAGTGTAGACTCGATTAACCAGCTAGGATTCAGTAATCAGTCTCTCTCTCTCCACCCACCTAGATTACTTTTCAGAATTTTAACCCTCTCCTTCCCACCCAATTGTGTGTTAGTACATGCAGTAAAATGTAGTGCTGAGCTGTCTTCTAAATTATTTATCTTCTCGGGTGGGGTCAACCATTCTTGCCTTAGCCACTAAATTCTTATGTTCCAACAATCTGATTACACTTGACAAATTAGTTTGACCTATGTAGGTGGTTGACCTGACTCACAGTGATTGCAGGGTATTTTGTAAATTGTATTATTTTGTCTAATTGGGTCAACCGACAGGGTCATTTACCCTACACAGATTGCGCACTCCAAGGGAGTTTTTAGGTTTGAATGGCACCAGCCTAATTCCAGCTCTACCAAGAATCCTACATAGGGAGTGTCACAGATGTCCCCTCTTTATATGGTATAACAGTAGATGAATTATATTTTCTCTCATTTATGTTATCATTACTAGTTTCACAATTATTTTTAATTTCCTTTCAAAAACACTCGTCTTATTTCCCATCTGATTGTATTTGATCAATAACACTCATATTATTATCATTATTATTTCTGAATGTACATTATCCCATATTACTGATTTGTATTCAAATGTCTAATCATCAATTCCACTCATGTATATAAATGAAGGAAGACGAAAGTTGTGTGAGTCAGTGAGTGAGTGACTTGATATGATGATTATGAGTGGCAATAATGAATTGTGCTCAAAGCGTGTAGTCGCATCAGTTAATATTACTTACTGTATAGCACTACACACACTGTGAGTGACAGTTTATCAAAACAGAAAATCTCATCCAAAATTGACTTATAGCACAAGTTTTATGCTTATATCAGATTCTGAAATGCTGAAATTTTAGCGAATTGACGTTGCCTACTTATAAGTAGTAAGACAATAAATAGTAGAATAATTCAAGCTGGTAATTGAAAAGTTTAACGAAGAGTCGTTCCTTGTAAAACAAATTTTGATTTTTTTTCTGTTTTAAAATTCTCAATCTTTGATTTTTTTATTTTAATTTAACTTTTAGTTTGATGGATGTTAACTGCCCTATGCACTATGAATCCTGTATAACAACTGTAACAACAGAAGATAAGGACCAGCCAAACAGATCGTTTATTAAAGAAATAAACACACATGTATAGAAGGTTTTCATGTATATGTACATGTCTTCAGACGACCATACTGACGACCAACTCGCCTCTTCTCTTTCGAATTTCACTCGAACAATGGCTTGTCTAGTGGTGTCACTCACTTGATAGTTTGTTTCTTCAGAGTATGGCCAATCCAATCCATCTCCATTTCTTCCTGATTATTTGTTGCACAATCGGTTCTTGCTATTTTGGTTGCTTCGCCCATTGCCAGAGATCCCTGTTGCTGATGTTTTCTGGCCGACCATCTGATTCTGAGTATTGAGCGAAGGCAACTGTTAATGAAGGTCTGTAGTTTGTTTGAGGTGCGCTTTTTATGACGCGCTGGTCAAGTCTCTGATCCGTGTTGTGAGTAGCACTAACTGACTTCACATTGGAGTTGAAAATCCGGATCTTATTGTTGATGCTGAGTAGTGCTGTTGACCTCCACACAGAATTGATGAGAGTAGGGAAAGCTTGTCTTGCTTTCCTGATGATTCTTGCTTTGATATCCTCATCAGTTCCACCCACCTGTAGTTGAAACGATGCTCCCCAGGTCGGTGGGTAGGTAAAGGAGGTTGTTTCTTTCAGGTTCCTCCCATTTATGCTGGCTGATCGTTGTCTGTTGTTGTTGTTCTTGACCAATAATGTTCATCACCTCTGGTTTCTCTATGTTCACCTGAAGTCCTATCTTCTCTGTATGCTTCTTCTACCAACTTGTTGCTTTTCGCTTGCATATCTTCCAGTTTGTGGGAAATCAGACATACATTACCGGCGAAGTTCAGATCTTCCTAGTGAGTGTCAACTTCATGCCTGTTTCCTCGCTGCTCAGACCGCTGTTCGTCGCATTATCCAATCTACCGCAATCAGGAAAGTCATTTGCGATAGTAGGCAGCCAGCCAGCTTGTCTTACTCCTGTCTCCACTCATTCAAAAGAATTCCGTAAGTTTCCCGTTGTGGATTACTTGGCATGCGGCGTTGCCATACAACTAACTGTTGGATGAGATGTATAATTGTCGGTGGCACACCGTAGTAGCGAAGTAGTTTCCAAATCACCTCTCGATCGACGCAGAGCTATCGAAGGCCTTTTCAAAGTCGATGAAGTTGAGATGTTGAGAGATGTGACTGTCATTCCAAGCCTTGTTCAATGATGATCCGTAATGTGGTGATCTGATCAATACATGACTTGTTTCTCCTGAATCCAGCCAGCCTGTTTCGGTCGAAGTTTTTCATCCAGGTTGGCATGTTTGATTCTCTCCAAGATGATGCGGCTTAGTATTTTGCTTGGGATGGACAGGAGCATAATTCCGCGCCAGTTCTTGCATTGACTTAAGTCTCCTTTCTTTCAATCCTTGTGTACTTTGCCTTCTTTCCACACCATCTCCAGTAGTGCCGTCATCAAATGCACACGAAAGAAAAAGAAATTTAGATATTAAGCAAAAACGACAGAAAAAGGAGAGCCGGCAAAACGATGCTTGAAACGAAAAAAATCTAAATGAATATAGGCAAGAAAAGCAGCAAAAAAATAAATTCGCAAAGAGAAGGGGAGCACAAGATTTGATCATTCGAACAACGCGTGTTTCTCGATAAATCGGTCATCGTGAGTATCTCGTCTCGTCTCACAATATGTAGGCAGAAAACATCTAACCATGCCACAACATCTCCGATTTACACTGATGATTCGGTTCATTACGATCGAATTTCACTGGTTGTTGGTGCACACAGTGTTGATTCAAATTGACCAGAGATGTGTTGGATGTAGGTTTCCTAAAATGTGAGTTGTATCAGACAAGGTGAGTGTTTTGAACAGACTTGAGTGAAGGCCAGTCGAGCAGTCTGTCAGTCATGGTCACTCCTCAAAACGTATTCGAATTCTCTCACTCGCATCGTCTATCCATAAAGGTAAGCCATCTCCACCTTGTGGAAACACTCGGCTGCCTCTCGTTTGATGAAGACGTCAATATTCGAGATCAGATATTGGGATAGATCATGGAGTTTAGTTTTTAGTGCTCCATGAGTTCGAGCCTCCCTGGACATTACACCGTCTCACTTTGATTGCGTTCATGGATTGTGGGATTGTCGATCTCTTCCTCAACCGATCCATAGCACTAAGTAGCACAAAAAAAGACCTAAACGACGAGACAAAACAGATAGAAGAAGCGTTTACAATTCATTGGGAAGATAAATAAAGGCCAAAAACAAAATAAAAATAATTGTGTAACTAGTAATGATAACATAAATAAGAGAGAATATAAGTCATCCACTGTTATACCATATAAGGAGGGGACATCTGTGACACTCCCTACGAAGGATTCTTGATAAAGCAGGAATTAGGGTGGCATTCAAACCTACAAACTCACCCAGGGACAAGCTCTGTAGGTTAAAGGACCCGTTGGACACAATTAAACAAAATATTATAATTTACAGAATACCTTGCAATGACTGCGAGGTCAACTACATAGGTCAAACTAATAGGCCGGGGATAGTCAGAGTATCAGAACATAAGAATTTAGCTAAGGGAAGAATGGTTGACCCTACCGGAGAAGATAAGTAATTTAGAAAAAAGCTCAGCAATTGCACTTCACGCATTAACAAACAACCACACAATAGCATGGTGGGATAGGGTTAAAATTCTTAAGAGCAACATAGGTAGGTGGAAAAAGAGGTTGATTACGGAATTCTTGTTCATTGAGTGTACACCCAATACATGCAACAAAAGTGACTCAATGCAAGTACCAGAAATATGCAAGATATTATTACCTCCGGTCAAATCAGAAGAGGATAATAAATAATCTTTAAAAAAATTCTATTTCCATTCAAACACATCATAACATTGTAACAATTAACTTATTATGACTATAAAAACACTCGTCGTATTGCCCATCTAATTGCAATGGATTAATAACACTCGTACTATTATTTCTGAATGTACATTATCTCATATTGAATTTTATTCCAATATCTAATCGATTCCACACATGTATATAAATGAAGGAAGCCGAAAGTTGTGTGAGTAACTTGATATGATTATGAGCAGTAATAGTTTGTGCTCGAAACGTGGTCATCAGTTAATTTAACTGTACAACACTGTGTGATTTATTAAAATAAAATCCTATCCATTATGGAGTTATACTCTACCACAGTGCCCAAGTTTTATACTTATATCAATAATACTCTTCCTCAACCACTATTGATGACTGTTTTCAATTATCTTCACTTTTAGTGGTCACACAGCTAATGATTTAATGATTTTCTTTTTTTTTTATTTGCTCTTTTCTCTCACAGCGGCAGCAGGCGACTCAGGGTCGCGTAAGTGTTCGTTTTATTAGACTTAAGTCTCTGTTAAATATTTTGATTTGCATGTAATATTTCAGTATAGTAGCCAGAATTCGTAGGAACTGACTGAATGAAATTGGGCATTCTGTTAATAGTGAAACCCTTCTAATAATAATTAGTTACGTATCACATATATGGATAAGGAGTACGCCGATGGTATATTTCTCTCAGTTGAAGACGCTAGTCATACGCAGAGATTTCTGAGTACCCTGTGTGGAAATATTCGTACACTCGACATGCGATTCGACCTGATCAAATGGAAGATGATGCTGTCGGACTCGTCTCTACTGACTTCTAGTTAAATGATAGTAAAGTGAATATTCCCATAATTAATTCAGAACAAAATATTTAGAGCGAACAATTGTTTTAAATAAGTTCTTCATCAGGCTCTACAATTATAAATCCATTAATTATTTTAAGCATACAGTAGCCAGCCAGTCAGTAAAGGCAAATTAGAATCATATCAGAAAGTGTATTGTGGAACAAATATAAAATGGGATGGAACAATAGTCAGATAGTTTTTTAATATATGATGTGTGTATATATATAAATAAATATAGTCAACAGAAAAATACAGGTTTCGAGAGTGAGTGTAATCAGGGTGTCTGAGAGACAATATGAAAATAAATCAACGAATGGGGCGGACTAGACATAAGTTCAAGGTTGAAAATAACGACAATAAGAATGATTGTAAAATAATAACGATGATATGATGGTGTAAAATTACATGCACTATTGGTGAATGATTGTCAAATAATAATAATAATAATGAATATAATGAAGTGGAATGAAGAGGATTTTGTAAATACGAAAACAAGTTAGAAAAGCACTACTTAAACCTAAGGTAATAAAATCATAAGAAAGGTCATGAAATAATAAAAGTCAAAATGAACGTTTGTCAATGAAACAGAGGAATAGAAGAAGAAGAAATGAAAAGAAAAGAAAATCGTGAAAGGAATTTATAGTGTTAGTGGAGGATTTGTTGGCTTTATTGTAGGCCAATGTAAACATAGAGACTGAACATACTTCTTCTGTATGCAAAGAGTGTTGGTCTTCTGGTATTAATTGCCACCGCTTCAGCTACTGACTGAAGACGTATCTAGAATAAAATACAGGTGGATTTGAAATGCACTGAGAAGACCTTCAAATGATGTCCTGAATGAAAGCGCGCGTGAACACGTACCTGTATGGTTGAGTGAAGGAGTAACCAAATGCGTAAATAGTGCATTCTTAGCCCACCTGGTAGATACGGGACACCAGATAAAACTTGACCAGGCGTTCTCAGTTATTTTTACCGCGTTCCTAGTAATTTATCTAGAGGAGCTCGACTACGTCTTCTATCATTAGCTGAAGCGGTGGCAATTAATACCAGAAGACCATCTCTTTGCATACAGAAGAAGTATGTTCAACCATTATGTTTACCTTGGCCTACAATAAAGCCAACAAATCCTCCACTAACACTATAAATTCTTTTCACGATTTTCTTTTCTTCTTCTTCTATTCTTTTGTTTCATTGACAAACGTCCATTTTCGACTTTTATGATTTCATGACCTTTCTTATGATTTTATTACCTTAGGTTTGAGTAGTGCTTTTCTAACTTGCTATCGTATTTGCGAAATCCTGTTCATTCCACTTCATTATATTCATTATCATTATTAATTGACAATCATTCACCAATAGTACTTGTAATTTTACACCATATCATCGTTATTATTTGACAATCATTCTTATTGTTGTTATTTTCAACCTTGAACTTATGTCTGGTCCGCCCCATTCGTTGGTCTATTTTCATATTGTCTCTCACACACCCTGATTACACACACTCTCGAAACCTGTATTTCTGTTGACTATATTTATATATATACACACATCATTAAATTAAATTACTTCATCTCATCTTGTCCCATGTTCTCATTGACCCTGCGTATTAAAAAACTAACTTACTATTGTTCCATCTCATCTTATACTTGTTCCACAATACACCTTCTGATATGATTCTAATTTGCCTTTACTGGGTGGCTATTGTATGCTTAAATTAATGGATTTATAATTGTAGAGCTTAAAGGATAGTGAATGAAATGGCTGAATATCCAGACCATTTCAGTAATTGAGGAATTCGAACCTAACAGACATGTGATAGATCATGGAGTTGACCTTTTCAATGCTCCATAATTTATAACCTCCCTGAACATTACACTGTCTGTCTCATTTTGATGCTATTCGTATACTGTGGGATTGTCAATCTCTTCCTCAACCACTTTTGATGACTGTCTTTTTTTTCAATTATCTTCACTTGGAATAGTCAACCAGCTTACGTTACCATTAATATCCTTTTTCTCTTAATTCCTGTTTACACTCACAGCGACCGAAGCGGGACAAGCCGGGAGTAAGTTTTAATTTAAAGGGTTTAAATCTGTGTGAAATATTTTGAATTAAGCAAGAACAAAAGTGGTTTGTGCAGAATAATATGGTATCATCATTTATTTCGTAGGCTTCTCATCAGCTGCTGTGCGTCGGTGGCACAGTGGTTAGGACTCTCGCCGACCATGCACATGGTCCGAGGTTGGATCACCTGCCGACGCACATCCGATATCTATGGTCGGCTTGTAAAATTTGGGCTACCGATATGCAGAGTGACTAATAAATTAGGTAACAATGTACTGAGTTCAACTCAAATCATAGAAACAAGAGACAAGTAAAATTACAGAATATAAAAGGGGGTGAGGTTAAAGACAAAGATTACGTAATCAGATGAGAGAATAAAGACATTCAGTTACCAGGGCAAAGAAAGATTAATAACTGCTTCTTTCTGAACACATAAATCTGGTTTCAAGCGTTTGATAGAGATTGCTTCGGCAAACTTGAGGAGAATGGAACTCCTTTGTCTATTGATAATTTTAAAGGATTTCTCGATTTCTACCTCATGACCCGTGTCGAGAAGATGTCTAGGGATAGCGCTGCTATAAGAGTTTTTTCCCTTGAGACGTAGGCTTTTTGGCACATGTTCAGAAAATCGGAGGTGTGCCCTTCTTTTGCCCTGGTAACTGAATGTCTTTATTCTCTCATCTGATTACGTAATCTTTGTCTTTAACCTCACCCCCTTTTATATTCTGTAATTTTACTTGTCTCTTGTTTCTATGATTTGAGTTGAACTCAGTACATTGTTACCTAATTTATTTGTCACTCTGTATCTAACGCATAATTCGTCTTCATTACGTAACTCTTTTACCATTGTATGCATACATCTATTTTGCTTAAAGTTGAACTGCCTGTGTAAAAACTATATAAGCGCAATTTTCTGAGCACTGTTCACTTACTGTGGAACTTTTTATCAACTGGCAACATGTAAAAATTTGCAAGCATGTTAAAACTTTTCTGTACTCAAACCTCATAATTTATTTAGGCTGTAAGCAGCTGATGAGAAGCCTACGAAATAAATGATGGTACCATATTATTCTGCACAAACCACTTTTGTTCTTGCTTTATTCAAATTCATCAAGCGGAATAAATGCATGAAATATTTTGGTTATATATAGCGTTTTAGTATGATAGCCAGAATTTGAATGCAATGATTGAAAAAACTGACCAATCTGATATCAATGGAGACCTTCTAATAATTAGTGGTGCATCAGATAGATGCATGAGGATGAATTGGACGAGTGATAATCTTTAGAATGTGTTGTTTTCCTGGAATGCTTCATCATATCAATGTAAACATAGAGAGGACGTGATGATTTGAAATACGTAAAGATGTAGTTTCTAACCGCATCAATTATAAGAAGAGATGTTCAAATAAGTTTAGAGGATATGTAGAAAGAGTGTGGGGAGTAGCGTGATGATATTATCAACTGATTGGTACGAGAATCTAGTTACCGCTGACGTGCAACATTACTGCCTTCTGGCGAAACTGGTGCTATATAAATCTCGAACGTTGTATGAGAAGGTTGGAGGCAATCGGCCAGAGGAAGTGTTGCCTAGACGTAGGCTTCTTGTTTGTTGTCGGTCGTCATCAAGACATAACCGCAACCACATTCAAGGAACAGCTGATGTCCTAAAATTCTGAGATTCGAACCCACGTCACCCAGTATGAATACTGAGGTCAGAGACGTTATCACTGAGCTATGTGTATTGCGATCAACCTCCTGTATTACTGTAGTGAATACTATGATTGGACATTGGTGAGTAACTAATGTGATGTATCTAGTCCCTTCTTCGGTGCACATTCCATTCTGTCAGTCATACGGGTTTGCAATGTGGCCACAGTCAATGCACCTTACTTTAACCTTCCTATCATCTTGGAAGACTCATAAACCGACAAATACTTTGCACAATATTTTGGCCACCATTCTAGGTAACTCACCATCACGGTGTACATTGATTTGATGATATTAGATGTTTGGACTGGACACATCACACAAGTACTCGAATGCTGGTTTCGCTCGTTCACGGACTACCTCTTCAGTTGTGTAGTCGGTGTGATTAAGCTCACGGAGCCGAATCAGTTCAAACCATCTGAATTCCGTCCAGATTTCTACTTCGACGAACTGGGAATACGTATATTCAATTTCGTCGTTTGCAAATTACTCATTTCGAGGTGAGAAAACACATCACAGTTACTCTCAGAAATCGAAAGTGTTCACATCTCAGTATGTGATGTGCTTGATTCTGTAAATGACAATCAGGAAAGCTGGTGAAATCCCTTTGAATTAATGAGTCAGCGGGAACAGGTGCACTCTTAAGTGCAAGTATCCAAGTAATCCTGACATTGGAATTGTTTCATCTTTTGTGTGACGGTGGTTTTTGTTTCTTGCTTGCTTCTCCTTAAGTATTCTGTATGTTTTACGATTTAATGTTCGAGAAAATTAAAACAATTAGTCCCTTTGATAAATTTGAATAAGGCATTAAGAAGACAAATTTCGCGAGATGATATCGTCATTTCGTAGTTTCTTTACAACCGCTTTACACAACTAACATGGTTAACAATAATAAAATAAAGTTCATGACAATTACTCAGTTAAATAAAAAACAAAAGTACATACTAATGACCAATCATATTTAGATAGGTCAAGTAGTCACTCCATGGTAGGCGAAGATTGAAGTCTATTGATTTTTGTACACACAGTTTAGGCTGTATCTGATTAATCCCCGAAGCGTGCTTCCATCACCTTCAATAACCTTGAATTAGAGTTGTGTGAAATAATTGTAAAACAGTCATTAATATTGATTTTGTGATCTGACATTAATAAGTGTTTTGCAATGGATGACGCTGGATTTCTATTCAGATTACTGGCGTTGGGATTTTCAATATGATTTAATAACCATTTTGGAACATGTTCTTTCCGACGACATTGGAACATTCTGTTGGTTCTACCTATATAGTAGGTGTCACCGCAACAACTGCAGGTGAACTTGTAGGTACAGTTTGAAGTAGAGTCCACAGAATTTCGTCCTTTAATCGTAGGTACAGGGATCGAAAATGTTCGGCATTTGAGAAAAAGAGATGCGGCGTAGAATGCGCATTTGATGGCTGACCGAAGTCTTTGAGCTAGCTGTCAACCGCATAATCTGGTCACCCTTGAATGGTAGGTTAATAAAGATAGCTTTCTTTGGTACCGAAGCTGTCTTTTCGAGATGTGGTCTATCTTTACCACTGTGACAAGTGATAAAGTTTTCCGGATACTCATTAGCTAATAAAACTGAATGTATATGTCGAAACTCATCCATCACTGTGTCACTCGTGCATATTTTTCGGGCCCTTGAGAACAAACATTTCACTAGGGAACGTTTATACTGGATAGGAACAAAACTGGTGAAATGAAGATATTATCCAATCCATGCTTTTATTTAACTGAGTAATTGTCATGAACTTTGTTTTATTATTGTTAACCATGTTAGTTGTATTAAGCGGTTGTAAAGAAACTACGAAATGACGATATCATCTCGCGGCGAAATTTGTCTTCTTAATGCCTTATTCAGATTTAATGTTCATTCTATCACACAATCACTGGCTTGGTGGCGTATATATTCTACAGACTGACATGCGTAGTTGCATTCAATCACTCACGTCATGGTATAAGTGTTTGCCAGCCAGCCAGCTGGCTAGATCGCTTGTGTTTCTTGATTTCCACTTAAGTCATCAAGCAGTGGTCTTATTTGATAGTGTGGAAAATTCCCATATTATGAATTAAAAAGTCAATCTGAACGAAGAATATTCTTTTCAATACATCCCTCTCTTCAGGTTCTTACAATTAGAAAATATAATATTTGTTGTCGTTACAATAATGATGGCCAGTTAGTTATGCGGCAGATACATTTTTAACGTAGAATAACAGATTAGCAGTTATGGAGTGTCAAAATAAATAGTCGTATTTGTGTGACCAACTTGCACTGGGCTGAATTCGATTACAAAATATTGTAAAATGGGAGACAATGGTGGTGATTATTGATAATAGATTTGTAAAGTGCGGAGTAGGAAAATTGACAAGTCAGTTCAGTGTTATAAAAGGTGTCAGGTGAGTGAGTGGCTAGTACAAAGTGGTCTGTGTTAAACAGGAGATAGTGAGACTGCAATGGGAGGTTCAAAATGAGATAAAGAATATGTGAAATGAAACAGGTGGAGGCATATATTGAGAAAAGAGATAATATCACTAATAATAAGTCCGGATAGTATAAACGAAAAATTCGATAGTAGTGAGAGAATGTTTGCATGAAGGGCATAAATTATGACGAATAATAATATTAATAATAATAAGCAAAGGAAAAAAAGAAAAAAAAGGCCAAGAGGGTTAAGGGGAAGGAGCACTCTTG
Organism: Trichobilharzia szidati; assembly: GCA_944472155.2. NCBI lineage: Eukaryota > Metazoa > Platyhelminthes > Trematoda > Strigeidida > Schistosomatidae > Trichobilharzia > Trichobilharzia szidati. The sequence continues at coordinate 4,841,238 of OX235279.1, forward strand.
GTGAGAGGAAGAATCATCAATCCAAGTTTAGCCACGGTAGGAACAGCATCTGGACGTGTTCCTTTTGGATACAAAGTTCCGGTTTAGTCGATCTTATTACAACAGCTTCAGCTATGTGTAGCAGATGTGAGCGAACTGTACGTGATAACGACTTCTGAATTCGGTATATAACCCTGAAAGCTGTGTTGACATCGATATTATGTCCAGTATCGACCAAGTGTGACAGGATGGAGCTTTTTATGCATTTAATTTCCCCTCTGCTGAACCAAGCTGGTAAATGTTCTCGAACCCGTAGATGAACCTGCCTAATCATGCGCCCTATATAACTTGAACCACAGGAACAGTTGAAATGGTATATGCATGAAGAAGAGCTAAGGTTAGGTACCTGCCGCATATCTGGCCCTTATTGTAACAACAAACAAATATTACATATTTCATAATTGTAAGAACCTGAAGAGAAATTATTGAAAAGAATATTCTTCGTTCAGATTGACTTTTTAGGTGGTCTTATTGTTGTCTGAATATATTTGCTGTCCAACGGTAACTCTGGTAACTTTTGACCTCGAACTCTGCAATTTTCTGTTCACGAATCTCCTTTTGTGTCAAAAGTGGATGTCAGTTCAACGGTCGAGGAATTTACACATAGTGTGGTACATTCTACTACTCATGTCAGCTTTCAGTGGAAGTTTGTTGACACTCCGACATAAATCGAGACATATTTTGATCATGAAGTTTGTCTGGCATCTCTGCAGGCATTCGTCCTCAGAGAGATGACTTACTGATTCTGACTGTTTTCAATTATCTTCACTTTGAGTTGTCAACCAGCTTCTATTTTCATTCTTTTTGATTTCTCACTTCTTTCCTTTTCACACTCATAGAGGATGGAGGCGGAAAGTCGAAAGGTAAGTTTTGCTTTTATTCGATTTAAGTTTCTGTGAAATATTTTGGTTTGCATGTAAGATTTCGATATATTAGCCAGAATTTGAAGGCAATGATTGAATAAAACTGAGCAATCTGATAATAATCGAGGCCTTCGAATAGTTAGCGGCGCATCAGATACATGGATAAGAATAAATGGGATAAGTTGTAGTCCTTAAAATGTGTTGTATTGGTTGAATGCTGCATCTCATCAATACATACATGGCGAGAACTTAGCAACCTGGACCTAGGTTTCATGTCAGTTGTTCCTCGTCAGCTAGTCGTGTCCCCAACAACATTGAAGGAACTCATGTTTATTCTGAGATTCAAAGCCGCGTCACACAATGAATACTGCAGTCAGACACGTTACCACTATTTGGGCTCGCGATTGACCTCTAATCCGACTGTAGTGAATACTGTGATTGGACACAAACAACAAATGTGATGCGTCTAGTCGCTTCTTTGGTGCCCACTCCATTCTATCAGTCAATCGGGTTTGGAATGTGGCCACTGTCTATTCACTTTACCTCAAGTTCGCATTATCTCCGACGACGCTCGATCCAACAGTTACATGGAAAATATTTACCTTAACTCCAAAACAGAAGGAACAAGAAGAAGTTGCATTGTTCGCCAGTTAAATTCCATACTCTATAAAAATTCAATAAACAATTTTTTTACAAGTAATGTATTGTACTTTTATTTGTATTCCTTCGTCTCCTTCCAACTTGTATACGATCGAATCATTCGCGCTTTCTAGTTGCCTGCCAATGTCGATCAAGTCCAATGTTCAAACATTCAATGTTCACATTCACTTACATTTCCCGTCAAAAAAGTGTCCATCCCTTTTTCTATTATGGCGATAACCGGGAACTAAACTGCCAACTCGGGAACTTGGGACACCGGAAACTAGGCTTAAATGAAAAGCAAGACACAAAAGATCAACAGACAACAAGCACACTACATCACGCCAGTACGCCTCCCAGGCGTGAAGGATCTTCCTCAGTGATCGGAACTTTCCTTCGCCCTCTGAAGACAGTACCACCATTGATCTGGTCCTCGGGGTGTTGGTTGCTTCATGTCAGTCTGGCACAGTCTTCTACACGGTGTTTCAAAATCGCGTACACTGACTCTAACGCCAATCGATTCGTTCACAAGTTTAGAAGACTTGAAATGACTTCAGAAATACTTACAAATAACATTACAAGATGATTCACACAATGCAACAACTATATAAATTAACCGACAATCAGATGAATCGGAACCCACTGAATTACTCAACACAAACATATGTACAATCAATATATCAAATGTTGTGGATTCTGCCTTGACGAGCTACCGTTGAAGAATTGTAGGAATTACAGCAGTACTCCTACAACTCTTCTCAAGTTGACGCCGTAGGTTGGAAAATCGTTGCAGAGTTCATTTAGTGACCTCTTTCTATCATCTTTATCCTCGACTCTGAATGGTGACACGCATATGACATTGTATCGTGGAATGTAGATGACTAACAAACATACGACGTATCTGACCGACCAAGTGAAGGTACAGAGTAATTTACACCAAAAATAATAACATTCAAATAGTAACTTGAAACCAGAAAGGACTTTTATTGGTACAAGTCAGTTGAAAAATTACCCTCTGGTACTCAGTTGGCTTATGATCACTAAAAGTGGCACTGAATTTCGCCTTTTTAAACGGACCGATACTAGCATAATCACAGCTCATGGACTTCCCTTTCACTGTGGATGACAACACCAACGACGACTGACTGATGCAAGTTGATGAACTTAGCGGTGTATCAAAAGCTGTTGTTGTTCGACATTTAGGAGGTTATGTAACCGAAGGATTGCCACCAGTGCCACCTTTTATGATTAGCTACAGTTTAGCATTAACATCTGTCGATAAATAGACTACACGCAGATCATTTACACTGACAGTCTCTTGAGTATCCATACTTTCTGCAAACGCATCTGCCTTTAATTCTAATTCATTTTCAAGTTGTATAGAACCTTTGTTCAACTCAGCAGTAGTAGGCATTCCGCTAATCTCATCATGTTCAGCCACAGGCAAATTTGAACTATCTTTACCATTGTCACAAATATTCACTTAACCGCCGTTTGTATGATCGACTTCATTATTTTCAACCTCTTTAATAATAGCAGTAGATGACTTGAGTTCTTCCTCATGAATACTTAGAGGCTTTATACTTTTACTCTGACTAGTAATACCTCGTAAACTTGTGGAGTCAGAATTGGACTCTGAAACTGTAACCCACTTCTTCTGCACAAACTGCGGTGTCGTCTGTAACACGCTATTCAACAATGACTTACCAGTTGCAACTACAGGCTTATTCACCTCACCATCATTATCGTTACACGAATCGGAGTCGAAACTTGATGACACCGACTTCACATATAGCTAACCACTAAACTTCCTCACTGCTTTACAACTCACTTCCGTATGCACTACTTTCAAACGGATAAAACACAACGGTGTTTGTCTTGCAATTTGTAACCTATCTGTTGCGGACGTCCCACGAAAGCTGTCACACTCATTAAGTTTGTATGGATTACTAGACACCATACAGCTTTCTTGCGTTTTGCTCTCTGACTTCTCTATTCCAGAAGTGGGATGCAATATAATGTCAAACTTGCTCATAGCTTGGTTGATACTGTCTTTTACCAGTCTCAAAATATCATCCAACTCAGACTATAAACCATCCTCTTCTAAACCGGAGCTGATTTTTATGAACTTTCTTTATAAGAGAACTGATAATCTCTTAGTGATTGCCTCAAGCACACAGCTCGAGTTAAACTCATCCATACAATTAAGAGAAACGAGATTATTTATGTGCATCATTAAACCATCCAGAAACACAGCCAGTTCCTCGGAGTTATCGTTTAACTGGGCAACCATTACCCTTAACGGTCTCAAATGCACTCCTGGATATCATAAATGGCCTCCAAAACCTTTGACGTAATATCCTCATGGCCTCAGTGTATCTTTCGTTAAAGGGCATAAACTTGCAGCACTGTATAGCTCTTGCAGCAACACCAGTGCAATACCTCAACAAATACATCAACTTCATTTCGTCATTTATTACAAAACCACTCAACATGACTTCAAACTGTTTGACAAACTGTGGATATTCAGCTGGGTTTCTGTCAAAATACCGAGGCACAAATTTTGGTAGCTTGAAACCCCTACTATCACTAGATATCGAAACATGAACATCAACCTTATCATGGTGAGCACCATACACATCATCACAAATAACAGGCGACTCAACATCACTTACTTTTATGTCTGCTTCGAAAGTACAACGTCTCTTCTTTGGTCCAGGGATCATCCAACGACACCAAAAGATCCAAATTGCGTTGCGATAAACCGTGTTCAAACATGCTGACGGCAGATCAAGTAAGTACTCCCCAGAAGACTTCCAGAAGGCGCTCCAGAAAACGAACAAGGAATGAAAACTGTCAAGGAACTTAACTTTAAGTTCCCATTATTTGCGAAGACGCGCGAACGGACAATTACTGAGTACCATATTGAACTTTCTTCCAAAACACAAGGACTTGGTATAAGTTGAATTGTTTGGCATTTACAGTCAATACTCTGTACATATTTTTATAAAAAATGTTATACAAGGAATACATGCCAACATTTTGCGTATTCTTTTGCGTACTTTCTCTGAAAGCTTTTAATTTGATTTGGATTGTCCTTTGTACGAGATAGTGGTCGGAGCCAACGTCTGCTCCTCTTCTTACTTTTGTGTCCAGTAGGCTGCGCCTCCACTTCCTTGAGCAGCATTGAGATGAAGTCAATTTGGTTTTTGGTTCGTTCATCTAGTGACACCCATGTAGCCTTGTGGATATCCTTGTGTTTGTATACTCTGTCACCAATCGCTAGTTCATTGAAGGCGCAGAAGTCGGAGAAGAGTTCTCCATTTTCATTCATTTCTCCGAGAGATTCTCTACCAATGATGAGTTCCTTTCCGTGTTGTCTGATCCCAGTTTGGCGTTCATGTCTCACATTAGTATTTTAATGTCGCTGACTGGAGTATTGTCCATTGTTACCTGTAGTTGTCTGTAGAACTCTTCTTTCTTTTTGAGGTCTGCGTTATTTGTCGGTGCATAGCATTGTATAACTGACATTTTTCTTCCTTTGGAGTTGAATCTGGCGGTCATTATCCTGGGCGAGATTGCCTCCCATTGCATCAGAGGCTTCGTTGCCGTTGGTGACATCATGATAGCCACGCCCTTGGTGTGCATGTGGTTATCCTCTGGGTGACCGAAGCAGATCACTGACTCACCCGTTGACAATTTGGTGAGTCCATTCCCGTTCCATCTGTTTTCACATATCCCCATTAATTGAATTCCGTATCTTTTCATTTCGTTTGAGATCTGGGCAGCTTTGTCAATCTCGTACATGGTGTGGACATTCCATGTCCTCACACAGACGTTTCCTTTTGGCGCAAGGAGATTCATCGTGCTGAAATTTCTGTAACAACTTTGTTTACAGGGTGGGGTTGCTAGCCTCACGCCTGAGAAGGGGATTGTTACATTAAAATGTAGTTTACAGAGAAGTGACCTTGCCGGTTGTTCCCCTTAAAACCAGCAAAACAAGAAATAAAACAATCAGAACCACTCCAGCACAGGAAAATAATTCACAACAAGAAGGGAAACAAGCGACAACAACATTAATAATATCACAGTCAAGTACAGCTAACCAAAATGACATCAAAATCATAGACTCACTGACTTGATCCAAAGATTCACTTAGTTATCTGTTTATCTCGTAGTACCGATTTTTGTTTCTTTAAGTGTTGGAGATTTATTTCCTTGTGCATCGATCGCTTTATAGTAAGTGTGATTAGAAAGCGTCTGGTGTGGAACCGGACTAGATGAAGAATGTTATTTCTTGGGTGTAATATACAAACTGCAAATGCAAATTGTCATCACGATATGATGAGCCCATGTGATGACTCTCTAAGTCGGAAAGTTCTGTGATTTGTCACGTTCTTATCGCGATCAATGAGTGAATGTTAGTTAATTCAGGTCGTGAAAGATTTGGTGATATTTGTTCACAGCGAGAAAGAAAGCAATTTCAATGACACACGTGTGACCAAGAATGTGAATTCGCTGTTGAATTCCCTGTGTACAAAGTAGTAGGAGAAACTGAAAGCTGATTTTGTACAGTTTACTTCACTATCACTTGGATCAGCGGACAAAGAGGACATACGAAGTTGACGCGCATTCTTTTTCGTCGTCATACTTGAATAAGTAATTTCAATGTTTCACAATAAACGCCAATGTGGATTAATAATAATAATTTGCTTTATAACAGAAACAGTACTAGTGGTACAGTGTGGAATTTTCAGTACATATCTACAATATTTGCATTTAATTTTACCGACGTTTAAAATAAGTAATAAACAAACAAAAAAAGTAAATCTGAAGACACCAACAGCAAAAAAAACCAAAAAAACCAAAAAAAACAGGATAAACACAAAATAATTATGAATGCGAAAAAGTACCAAAGTCTACCAAGGTCTAATTCAGTGTTTGTGGTGGTAGTGTGAGTAATCCTGAATAATACAAAATTTTTAAGGTGGTGACAATGGCGTTCACAACCAATGATTGTCAGTTTAATATTGCCGAAAAGTATAGAAAATAAGAAAAAAACAACCACAGAACTAATAGTTACATGATGGTTAATGACAGGACAATTTTGTAATACTCATAGTGCTAATAGAGTCGGAACCAGTGGATACACAATAGAAGGAATATAGTAAAGTACAAAAAAAGAAGCCAATGTTAATATTTAAGGTAGCTAAGTAAGTTTGAAGAAGGAGTTCACTAAAGAATACGAAATAAGAGAGAAATAAAAGAGTATGAAATTATGTTGTTAATAACAAAGCAATTCACAGGTTTCAAGCTTAACATTGTCTTTGTCGCTTAGAACACGGGCCAAGTATGGTATCGTTGAGTTCCTGTACTTGGTTGTACGAGCATAGATTATTTTATACTGATTTCTGGTTTTACTTGATGAGATACAAGGAGAGAGTTGGGAATAGAGAAGGTGTTGGGGGTCTGAGAGTATGGTTTTAGACCATTTTTCACATGTATTCAGATGCCTCACAACTAAAGTAGTCACGAGCTGACTGAGATTAACACCACTAGTCCTACTAACTACTGTCAACATCCTTCTCAGGATGGAATAGTCCTTTTTCAGTAGACCAGGAAAGACTAACGGGGAGCAGTAAAGTAGAATAGGTAAGATACAAGAGTTGACAATTTGTGAAAGTAGAGGTTGGGTGATTCCGGATTGTCTAAGTTTCTTAATGTAGTAGGTAAGACAGAACACTTTCCTAGAAATCATTAGGATATGAGATGTCCAAGTAAGGTCGGAGGATAGAACTAGACCGAGGTATTTTGCATTAGACTTAGTTTCAATTTTAGTCCCCTCAATGCAACAGTCTTCATGAGAACTTACTAGTGTTTGTAGATCTCGTTTATGCCTAAGGGAGAAGTCGACAGTCTAGCATTTTGAGGGATTCAGCATGAGACCATTTAGTTTGGACCACTCACTGATGTCCGACAGGAAGCTATTTAATTTGAGACAGTCTGACTGAGACTTAATGGAAAACGATACAGACAGGTCATGTGCATATTTGACGAAGTTGATTTCATCTGAAAGAGGTAAATCATGTAAGAAGAAGGAAAAGAGAAACGGAGAAAGAACAGCACCCTGAGGAACTCCAGCTTCAGTAAGCAATGGAAAGGAAGATACACCATTATATACCGTGTACTGCATCCTATTAGAGAAGTAAGAGTTCAGCCAGTTGACAGCCCAGGGCTCAGTTTGTGCAAGGCTAAGCTTGTTTAACAATAAGCACATCAAGATTAGCTAGCAAACACAGCTAAAGTATCAGACATGAGCCGGTGAGCTTGGGATTTGTCAACTGGAACAACGCGTGTTTCTCGATAAATCGGCCATCGAGAGTATCTCGTCTCATCTCACAATATGTAGGAAGGAAACATTCAAGCATGCCACAACATCTACGATTAGGCGACTAGAATTCAAAAAATCTGCAGTCCTGAATCAATAGAGGAAGAGATTGCCCTCTTAAGGAAGTCACTACTCAAGAATGGCTACCCACCCCCGTTTTATAGACAAGCATGTGAAGCCTAAGACGTACAAAGAACAACCTATTACAGTGCAGAAGAAGAAGATGGTCTACATAAATGTACCCTTCAAAGGTGACCTTCCGGCTGACACACACCTTGACGAAGAGGATATCTACTGCTCTCAGAAGGACATTCTTCGCTGCCACACTACGACTGACATTTTCCTCCCGGCCATTGTTCTTCAACTACTCTAAAGATAAACTATCACATTTGACCACTTCCATGTGTATCTACCAATTCACCTGCTCTTGAGGAGCGAGGTATATAAGTCATTCGATGCGTGTTTTATCTAAAAGAGTTCAAGAACACTATCCTGCCTGGCTACGGAAAGGTAACAACGGAACAATAAGGAGCGCCATTATTGAGCATATACTCAACACTGCTCATTCGATTTGCAAGGAGAAGTCGTTCAAAGTCATCTATAAAGTCAAAAGAAGCCTTCCAAAATCGACAAGCTTCCGTATACTTTGTATTGCCGAAGCCTTAGCGATTTGGATGGAAAAGCCTGATTTATGCACACAGAAGAAACTTCTCCACCCCCTCCTACTACCGCGGGTTTAATTTCAAGTTTATCTGTCATCAACATTTTGTTATCAAATTTTTTTTTGCAATTTTCGTATAATAATTTTTAGTAACTAACCCATTCAATCTTTTCACCTATTATCTAGTTTATTTTCATAATTGTCTCCATACTCCTTCACTAACATCTAATCTTTCTAAACATGTCTATATTATCGTAACACTACTCACATCTTACCAATCTTCACACCACTTAGTTACAACTTTGAGTATTAATCACACATTTTAATTTCTTTATTATTTTGATGATGTAATCAACAACCCACACTAACTGTTATTTTGATTTTGATTTTGACAAACCTAATGTACACACACACACACAAAATTAATTGTATATATTTGCGACTGTACAGCTAAGTGAATGAATTCGCCGAAAAGAGACTCTTCGCTGAACTAATTTGTTTTTATCTCCGATTTACACCGATGATTCGCTTGATTACGATCGAATTTCATTGATTGTTGGTGCACACAGTGATGATTCAGTTGATCAGAGGTGTGTTGGATGTAGGTTTTCTACAATGTGAGTTGTATCAGACAAGGCGAGTGTTTTGAACAGACTTGAGTGAAGGCCAGCCGAACAGTCTGTCAGTCATGGTCACTCCTCAAAACGTATTCGAATTCTCTCACTCGCATTGTCTATCCGTAAAGATTAGCCATCTCCACCTTGTAGAAACACTCGCCTTCCTCTCGTTTGATGAAGACGTCAATATTCGAGATCAGATATTGTGACAGATCATGGAGTTGAGTTTTTAGTGCTCCATGAGTTCTGACCTCCCTGGACATTACACCGTCTCACTTTGATGGCATTCATAGATTGTAGGATTGTCGATCTCTTCCTCAACCACTATTGATGACTGTTTTCAATTATCTTCACTTGGAGTGGTCAACCAGTTAATGATTTCATGATTTTATTTTTCTCTTATTTCCTCTTTACACTCATAGACGCACAGGGTAAGTTTTCCTTTTATTCGATTTACGTTTCTGTGAAATATTTCGATTTGCATGTAACATTTCAGTATGGTAGCCAGAATTTGAAGGCAACGATTGAATTTGACTGAGGAATCGAGGCCTTCGAATACTTAGTGGCGCATCAGATAGATGTATGAGGATAATTGGGACGAGTGATAGTCTTTCAACTGTGTTGTTCTGCTGGAATGCTTCATCACATCAATGTAAACATAGAGAGAATTTGGTGATTTGAAATGCCTGAAGAAGTAGTTTCTGACCTCATCAACTATAAGAAGAGATGATCAGATGAGTTTGGAGGATATGTAGAAAGAGGGGGGAGTAGCGTGATGACTGATTGGTATGAGTATCTAGTTACCACCGACGTGGAACACTACTGCCTTCTGACGAAACTGGTGTTATCTAAACCCCAGAACATTGTATAACATGGTTGGAGGCAATGGGCCACAAGAAGCTCTGAACCTTCGTTTCTTGTTTGTTGTCCGTCGTCATCAAGACATAACCGAAACCACATTGAAGGAACAGCTGATGTCCCACAAATCTGAGATTCGAACCCGCGTCAACCAGTGAATACTCATGTAAGACACGTTACCACTGAGCCATCTATTTGGTCTCGCGATTTACCTTCTGTCGGACTGTAGTGGTACTTTGATTTGACACTGTTGTGTAACTAGTGTGATGTGTCTAGTCCTTTCTTTCGGTGCAGACTTCATTCTATCAGTCTGTCAGTCAGGTTTGCAATGTGACCACCAATCTGGGTTGTTCGCCATCACGGTGTACATTGATTTGATGATATTAGATGGTTGGACTAGACACATCACACTAGTCACTAGTGTTCAATCAAAGTACTCGGATGCTGGTTTCGCTCGTTCACTGCCTACCTCTTCAGTAGTATAGTCGGAGCCGAATCAGTTCAAACCATCTGAATTCCGTCCAGATTTCTACTTCGACGAACTGGGAATACGTAGACTCAATTTCGTCGTTTGCAAATTACTCATTTCGAGGTGAGAAAACACACCACAGTTACTCTCAGAAATCGAAAGTGTTCACATCTCTTGATGGTGTGGTGTGCTTGATTCTGTAAATGACAATCAGGAAAGCTGGTGAAATCCCTTTGAAATAATGAATCAGCGGGAACAGGTGCACTCTTAAGTGCAAGTATGCAAGTAATCCTGACATTGGAATTGTTTCATCTCTTTCGCGACGATGTTTTCGGGTTTCTTTTGTAGATGTATTTTGTGCGTTTTTCTCTGTGTTTTGTTTTGTTTCTTGCAGGTTTGGAATGTTACGTTTGTTCGGATTGTGAGTCTCCTGGAAGTGATAAGAAGAAAGGCTGTGGATCATGCAGGGTTTGTTCAATCTTTTATTTTTAGTATTTTTTTTTTCTCAGAAATATTATTTAATTATTTTTGTTTGTGATGTTTTTAGCGTTTTTCTTTTTGGTAATGCGGATAAACTGTTTGCGTTTTGTCTTTTGATTATGCCTGGGTTTTTATTGAATTTTTTGTTCTATTCTTTGCTGGTTGGTTGGTATGGCTCCTCATTGGAATGGATATTACCTGATCCACACTTCGAACTACGCTTTATATGTGTTTTTCTTTTTGGGTTTTTTACCCTTAAGGCGACTATTATGTCTCATATTTTGTCATATAATCAATATCTGTTAGAAACTGTGAGTGAGTACGAAATATTTGTGTATTATTGTGGGTGTTGTGCATCGGTGAATGAATATCGGAAGCTGTTTATCCGGGGGGGGGGGGGGGAAGTCGAATTTCAGGTCTTCTCATGGCGAACTACTTGTGCGTAGCTTCGATTCGATAAATTGAAAAATTCGATACCATTTCTACTTTCATTGATTGCTAAGATGACAGACATCTGAAGGCATCCATCAGTTTTGTGCAAGGTTAGACAAAAAAGGAATCGGTACAGCAATTTCTGTTCAAAGGAAAGTGGTGCAAAAACACGTGTACATGCTGTGAATGCATCTGAAGGAATCTGGTGAACTGTCAGATCTACTGCAGACCGACTTATGTTTATTATTCAACTTTGAATTTAAGTTAGTTAACGTGTTAACTGCTGCATACACACTGCAAACTATTTCATTGTATTACTTACTGAGGAACAAAAACCTCCTGCCGTACATTCAACAAATGAGCCGCTGTCATTCATTTCAGTCACTGTACATACTCGTCAATCAAGCCACTCGTAATCACATCCACACAGAATGGTTTCTCCCCCCCCCCCCGATTTTCTGTCATTACAATGTATTTGTATATCTGTTCTCACTATGTCTACTGCAGAATAACGCCGGCGTTGAATCGTAATTGTAACTGTAATATATTGAGTAGCACAACAATGGGTAGTTTTTTCCGCTTATTTCAAAGTCTGAATGAAGGTGAAAGAATATGTGTGTGCTGTTAGCATTGTCAGTTTACGCCGTCTCTGGCTTAGTAGACGCGATATTCAACTCTCGATCAAAGGACGTATGTACTGCTCAGCCAGCAGTCCGCTCCGTCCTTCTTTATTGCTGGCTGTGAGACCTGACCATTGAGAGTGGAAGACATGAAAAGGTTAGCTAGCTGTCATTGATTATAGGTGCCTGCGTTCTATCTCCCTTGTGAAGGGGTATAATAAAGGGAGCAATATCGAGGTTAGGCGTCCGTAGATCGCTAGGTAGGTAAGGAGAGGAAATCAATCGACGAGGCTGTGAAATTACATCGACTAAGATGGTTAGGACATGTGTTACGTATGCATGTCTAGTCATAGCCTTCCTCGACAATGGGCAATGTTAGCTGACACAGGATTGGTCAGGCTGGAAAAGAGAGAGCTAGCGGCGGTCAAACCAAAACATGGTACCAAACAATGAAATCTACAATAGTTGGTTTAAGTCACGTAAGAAGGTGTAGACTGGCTTCCTGACTGGTCGGGGTCCTCGGGAAGGTGAAAACCAATGAAGGCTGGAAACAATTGGTGATGATGGCTCAAACTCATTGTTGTCAATGGCTGGCTGGCGCAGATGCATCCACTCCTTGTGACTTATGATTTCCAATGAAACTGTTTTGTTCTTCGTTATTACTACTCCCTCGTCTCACACCTTGGTTGACTGTCTCGAATATGCATTTCTTCTACTTTCTTCTCTTGCTTTGTGTGCTACAAGGAGTGGAGTGGAGTGTGGCGACTTGAACTTCCGCACATCGGTGCAAAGTAGTTCTGTGTTGAAACCAGACAGACAGATTGTAACTTTTAACAGAAATCAATTAATGGTTTGTAATGGAACTCTACGGAGTGAAATTGTTACAATATATAATTAAATGGCTCAGCTTATTGGAATAATCATATCAGTTCAAGGGATTATTATTACTATTATTATTATTATATAGTAAATTTTCTTAGCAAAGAAGGAATGCACGCATAGATGTATCATTCGAATTGTAAATTTATTTTGAGATAAATTATAAAACGAAAAAACAAAAAGCAATTACAGTCATAATGATACCTGTTTGGATATATATTCCTTCTTTCCGAAGCAAAATTCACTGTACATGTGCAAATTGCTAAGTTAATTCATTTTATCTGTCCTCAACTAAGGATACGCTAAGCTTAAAGCACTTCAAATTCATTAGGGATAAGATTTTCTATTTTGATAAACTGTCACTCACAGTGTGTGTATAGTGTTGTTATACAGTAAGTAATATTAACACTGATGCGACCACACGCTTCGAGCACAATTTATTATTGCCACTCATAATCATCATATCAAGTCACTCACTCACTCACTCACTGACACAACTTTCGTCTTCCTTCATTTATATACATGAGTGGAATTCATGATGATTAGAAATTTGAATACAAATCAGTAATATGGGATAATGTACATTCAGAAATAATAATAATAATAATATGAGTGTTATTGATCAATTACAATCAGATGGGAAATAAAACGAGTGTATCTTTAATATTCATAATAAGTGAGTAACTTGTTAGAATGTTGTGATGATGTACGTGAATTGAATTGAAATAGAATACAATTGAAGATTATTTATTATCCTCCTCTGATTTCACTGACTGACTGACTGACTGACTGGTGGTAATAATATCTTCCATGCATATCTCTGGTATTTGCATTGAGTCATTTCTGTTGCATGTGTTGTGTTGGGTGCAGGTAGACTCGATGAACCAGGCAGGATTCAGTAATGAATCTCTCTCTATCTCCACCTACGTAGATTAATTTTTAGAATCTTGATCCTCTCCCACCCAGCATGCTATTGTGTGGTTGTGTGTTAATGCATGCATGCAGTGCAATGAAGTGGTGAGTTGGTTTTTCTAAATTCATTATCTTCTCGGGTGGGGTCAACCATTCTTGCCTTAGCTAAATTCTTATGTTCTGATAATCTGACTTCCCTCAACCTGAGAGTTTGACTGACCTATATAGTTGACCTAACTCAGAGTCATTGCAGGGTATTTTGTAAATTATATTATTTTGTTTAATTGGGTTCACCGATAGGGTCTTGTAGCCTACGGAGCTTGTCTTACCTGAGTGAGTTTGCAGGTTTGAATGCCACCACCAGCCTAATTCCTGCTTTGTCATTAAGAATCCTACGTAGGGAGTGAGTGGCATAGATATCCCCTCCTTATATGGTATAACAGTAGAGGACTTATATTCCCTCTTATTTGATAGGATGATTATGAGTGGCAACGATGATAAATTGTGCTCGAAGCGTGTGATCGCATCAGTGTTAATATTACTTACTGTATAACACTACACACACACACTGTGTGGGTGACAGTTTATCAAAATAGAAAATCTTATCCATAATGGAGTAGAGTTATACTCTACCACACTACAGTACCCCCCAAGTCTTATACTTATATGAAAGCATTTTATTCCTAATCACAAAGTGATCTCAAATTTACATTTCACCTCATCAAATAATCAATAAAATGGGAAAAATGTGTTTGTCTACGGTCTGTAGAATATCCTTTTATTTTTGAGTTTGAATATACAAAAGCATTCAGTATTATTATCATACCTGTTTATCTATCGCCTTTAATTTTACCGCCCCTCCCCCTCCCTTTGCAGAAACAATACAAAGATAACAAAGTTAACAAATACGAATGTAGTGATCAGAAGGGATGCGACGATGTCAAAGATTCGAAAGGTGAAAATAGAACTGAATGTTGTAATGACAAAAATTTGTGCAATTCCACAGGAAAGAATAAAATCAATACAATACTTCTAGGAAGTACAATTTCCTTTGTGATATTAATTCTATTTGAAAATTCGATGATATCTTCCTGAACATCGACCACCACTCAACCTTCTTCATTCATTAAATCTTACAGAAAAAAAGACAAAAACAACAATTTAAGATGCACGGACAAAAATGTTAACTTATAAAACCAACAAAATTTATTAATGTGTGTATAAATATAGTTGGTCAATAAAAACAAGTGTTATTTAGGAAAAAAAAACGAAAAAAAGACGTTTTTCTTCAATTTTTATTTTGTATTGAACCAATCATTTATTGCTTTGAAATATCAGCCATCATTTTCCCCCTCAAAGAAATATATTTATAAACATGTTATGCAATTGAGACACACCTGCACATATTAACAAAATATTCTAAAGGAAATCAGGCGGAAAAGTTCCCCCTACCCGAAAAAACAGGACGATTCTTATTCAGATCTACTCCTAGATGACATCATGACAAGTAACTTGAAAATCCCCATTCAGTCATATAAAAGAAAATAAGGCGTTCAGCGAAGAGACTCTTTTCGGCGAATTCATTCACTTAGCTGTACAATCGCATATTTATACAATTTTGTTTGTGTGTGTGTACATTAGATTTATAAAGTTTAGATAATTATGTAATATAAGTAATTTTTGGCTTGGAAACAAACGTTAAGATGGAAAATAAAATAGAATTGATTAAGTGAGTAGAATTCAGATGAGGTCAGGTTGGAAACAGTGTTAATGAGTGGTGTTTAAAATCAAATAAGGGTGGGGTTAGAGAATAATACAGTTGAAAATAAGTAAGTTAATCGGATGACGTAACTCAGTTGACTAGAAATTGGACGTGGGTGAAGTTAGTAACATTGGTAATGAGGGTAGAGATTACAAAAGGGTGGGGTAGAGAATAATATAAGTGAAGATGTGAAATAATAAAATGCAAAAGACAAAATAATACAATTAGTAAGACTGAAATTAAGAAAGATTACGTCCATTGTAGATTTAATGAATGAACGAATTTCTTTTGTATGCAAAGTTCAGGATTTAGCAGATGAATCGCCATTGCTTCTGCGATGTGGAGAAGTTGGATCCGTACACTTTTAGCGAGATTGCCTTGTATTCTGTAGATAACTTTGAAGTTTATTTCTGGTTTGACTTGGCTTCCAGAGTCGATCAAATGTTCAAGGATCGAGCTCCGCGGGCATCGGTTTTCTCCTTTATACCTGGGTCCACACGAGCAGGTGAATTGGTAGATGCACATAGATGAGGCCAACAGCGGTAGCTTATCCTTCACGGACATACGAATCATTGGTCTCGCGGAGAACGTCAGTCGTAATTCAGCTGCAACGAAGGTTTTCTTCAATGAGCGGGAGAGCCGATTTCTCAGTATTTCTGTAGATTGGTCTCCACTGAACTGTAGGTTCATATAGGGAAGTCTTTTTGGAGCACTGGGTGTGGACGGCTTCTCTGGTCTGGGTTTCATTGATTTTGTGATAAATCTTTCTGGATAGCCATTTTCAAGGAGGATTTTCTTAAGAGTGTTCATTTCATCTTCTATGACGTCAAGTATCAATGAATGAATGCCTTTCTGTGATAACTGTAGCCGGGAATTAAATGAGGACGTTGTCGCCTTATTCTATCTGCGCCTGACTAATATGCCTATCTGCTTGTGGTACCTTCCAATTCAGTGGGAACCACGCAAATATCACAAGACAAACGCTGGCCTGGGACTGTATATTGTAGTACAACAACTACGACAAAGAAACTTATTTAGGAAATGGTTTGTATACATTTTTACAACAATACAGACAGCTAACAGCATGTGAAATAATTGATCAATAACAAAGTGCTTGGGATTCTATCACCTCTTCCCGTAAAAAGTGTAGGACTTGCTTTTTGGATCTATTTGAAAAGGTTTCGGAGCTCTTCTTTGTCGAGTTGATCTCCGCGTGGTACTGGATAGAGTGTGATCTGTATCCCGGGCTTCCGGCTGCGGAAGATTAAATGTATCTACTCATACTTCTAATGTGAGGTCTCGTCTCCCATTGTCTCCCGGTCTATCTGACGCATCTAGTATATGATTCGTGTGTCGGACACATAACTGTCCATCTACATTCACTTAGTATAAAACCCTTCCTTTGTGCCCCACTATTTGTCCTCGAATCCATCACGGAGGTTAACATAGCGAAAATCTCGTACATAAACTTGCTGATACAATTTGAAAACTCAATGTTTAGCTCCATGATGGCGATTGAATTGGTTTTCTATCCCTTTTGTATTTCTGCCGCCCTGCTTTACTTGCCTAGGCTTAATTGAGTCGATAAAGCAGTTCTGATCTTCCGGCCAAATATAATTTCCGCTGGGGATGGACAACTGATTTGGGGGGGGGCGGAAGGATTTGGCGTCGTACGATAGATAATGCAGCAAGAATCTATCCAGAATGTCTTCTGTTGTTCCCTCCCACTTCGCTTTTGCGTAAGCACGCTTAAAGGTGTCGACGAAACTTTCAGCCTGTCCATTCGATTGATGATGATACGATGGGGGGTGGTGAGCTACGAATATGCTGGATGCCAAACAGTTTGCAGAAATCTGAGAACAGTGATGAGGTGAACTGTGATCCATTATCGGATACCAGAACATCAGGCATACCAAAACGACAGAAACAACGAGAACACTGGGCTTAGATGAAATACAAGTGCATGAGAGAGAGAGAGGATAAAAGGCGTCAATGAAACCTTTCGTGGATTAACACTCCTGAAAGTGCCATTCTTAGGATAGAATTAGCATGAAGTGTAGCAGATGAGGCAGTAGTGGTAGTCGATGAACTACTTCGTCAGGAATATGCATTAACACTAAAAATGTCCAGTAAAACACCCAGGAATATTAGCGCCAAATAACAGGGGTTTTCAAAATCAGATAAGGTGAACTCGACAGTGGTGATGGACAGATCAGATTATATATACCATGAAAGTCAAAAGATTGTCATGATGAGGAGATTAAGAAAACTATAGAAAAAGGTTAATGAATAGGAATAATCGAGCAAAGAATATCCTCTTTCGATAAATTCCTTCTCTTCTGGCACTACAATTATATACATATATGCATGTTTATATTATTATTATTATTCCGTTTACTTCCTAGAGGAATATAGGGCTTCAGCCGCTCACGTCTCCATTGCGTTCGGTTCTCTGCTAGAGTCTTCACCTAGATCCAAGTCTGCCAAGATGTTTTCAACTCCTCTTCACATCACCTCCTCCAAGTCACCCTTGCACTGACGACCAACTCGACGCTTCCCTTTCGGTTTCCACTGCAGCAATGGCTTGTCTAGTGATGTCACTTAATGGTTTGTATGTCCAATACAATCCATCTGCATTTCTTCCTGCCTATTTGTTGCACAATCGGTTCCTGCTGGGTTGGTTCGCTCATTGCCAGAGATCTCTGTTGCTGATCTTTTCTGGCCGGCCGACCATCTGATCTTGAGTACTGAGCGAAGACAACTAGCTGTTGACGAAGGTCTGTAGTTTGTTTGAGATGCTCTTTATGACGCGCTGGCCAAGTCTCTGATCCGTATAGTGAGTGGCACTGACTTACTTCACATTGGAGTTGAAAATCCGGACCTAACTTCCATTTCCATGCTGAGTAGTTCTGTTGACCTCCACACAGACTTGAGAGTAGTGTGAGCTTGTCTTGCTTTCCCGATCTCACTGTTGTAGTATCCTCATCAGTTACACCCACCTGTAGCTGAAACGATGCTTCTCAGGTCGGTGGGTAGGTGCAGGAGGTTGTTTCTTTCAGGTTCCTCCCATTTATACTGGCTGATCGTTGTCTGTTGTTGTTGTTCTTGTCCAGGAATCTTCATCACCATTGCTGTTTTCTCTATGTTCACCTGAAGCAATTCCTATCTTCTCTGGATGCTTCTTCTGCCGACTTGTCGCGAGAAATCAGACATATATCAAAGTTTCTTTTCCATCACGTTCCCCAGTGAAGCATAGGGCTTCAAGCTAGTTGCTTGAAGTTTATGTAGCAGTGTTTATTTTACCGGATGGGGTTGCTGGCCTAATGCCCAACCTTTCCTCTTCACCAGCAATATTACTGCCTAAGCGAGGTAAAGCAGTGCGTCCAATGGCCGGGGATCGAATCCCGGACCATGTGCATGGTCGGCGAGCGTCCCAACCGCTATGACACCGACGCACAATATTAGTGTGCATTTTAAATAATATCGATTTGTAAAGTAAGATCACAATGGAATCACCACAGTTCATTAAAGATGCTTGAATTAGAATAGTAATAATAATAATAATAAAGATATAGTAGCAAATACAATATCAACTAAAATTAGGAAAATTACACAAAAATTTCAGGATCGATCATTCAAACCTAGATGGCCAAGCGGGGGTAAGGATAATGTCTGGATGCGCAAATTAGGCTTGTTAATTTGAATCCCAACGGCCAGTCAGCCAGCCTCAGCAATATTAAGTAGTCGAACTCTTCAGGCAAAATTGAGATTCGTAAATATGCGATAAATGACCCTGAAAGCCGCCGCATGGTTAACATCAATCAGTCTTGCGTTCTGTTGTATTCACAAGATGAAACAGAATTTATCGAAAAGAATATTTTTTGATTGCACACTAGTCAGTAACTAGTGTAATGTGTCTAGTCCTATCTTCGGTGCAGACTGAATTCTATCAGTCATGTTTGCAATGTGGCCACCATGCTAGGTGGCTCGCCATTACGGTGCACTGTGAATTGTTGGTATTAGATGGTTGGAGGCAATCGGCAGGAAGCCTTGGACCTAGGTTTCATGCTAGTTGGCACTCATCAGCAAGGCGTATCTGCAACCTTGAAGGAACTGATGTCCCTTCTGAGATTCGAACCCGCGTCACCCAGTGCTGCAGTCAGAGACGTTACCACTGAGCTATTCAGGCTCGCGACTGACCTCCTGTAGGACTGTATTGGATATTTTTTTTGATTGCACACTGGTCAGTAACTAGTGTAATGTGTCTAGTCCTATCTTCGGTGCAGACTGAATTCTATCAGTCATGTTTGCAATGTGGCCACCATGCTAGGTGGCTCGCCATTACGGTGCACTGTGAATTGTTGGTATTAGATGGTTGGAGGCAATCGGCAGGAAGCCTTGGACCTAGGTTTCATGCTAGTTGGCACTCATCAGCAAGGCGTATCTGCAACCTTGAAGGAACTGATGTCCCTTCTGAGATTCGAACCCGCGTCACCCAGTGCTGCAGTCAGAGACGTTACCACTGAGCTATTCAGGCTCGCGACTGACCTCCTGTAGGACTGTATTGGATATTTTTTGATTGCACACTAGTCAGTAACTAGTGTAATGTGTCTAGTCCTATCTTCGGTGCAGACTGAATTCTATCAGTCATGTTTGCAATGTGGCCACCATGCTAGGTGGCTCGCCATTACGGTGCACTGTGAATTGTTGGTATTAGATGGTTGGAGGCAATCGGCAGGAAGCCTTGGACCTAGGTTTCGTGCTAGACACATTACACTAGTTACTGACCAGTGTGCAATCAAAAAAAATATCCAATACAGTCCTACAGGAGGTCAGTCGCGAGCCTGAATAGCTCAGTGGTAACGTCTCTGACTGCAGCACTGGGTGACACGGGTTCGAATCTCAGAAGGGACATCAGTTAAGATCGGATACAATTCAGAATGGGTTCTACTATTTACTGACTGACTGACTGACACTGTCAGACGAGATATCATACTGTTATTCTCAGAATTGAAACCACAAGTGTGGCGTCTTAACACAGAGCAGAGGAAAGCCAGCCATTAAGGTGGCCGGCCCGCCCAATAGGGATTAGGTGGTCGCAGATCAGATGGTAGCCAGCATATTTTGCAGCTTTGCGCTGATCACAAACTGTGTCGAACAAACCTTGACGACAGCCAGTGTTGTCATGTTATCTAGAATTCTTTCTGTGTGTCAGTCGATCAAGTTCTACTCAAATCAATCACATTATTATTTAAAATTGTTTCCTTTAATTCCCAGAGGAATATAGGGCTTCAGCTGCTAGCTCACGTCTCCATTGCGTTCGGTTCTCTGCTAGAGTCTTCACCTGGCTCCATGTCTGCCCACAAGTTTTCATCTCCTCTTCACATCACCTCCTCCAAATCACCCAACCTCACACTGACGACCAACTCGCTACTTCTCTTTCGGTTTCCACTCAAGGGCTTGTTTAGTGATGTCACTTAATGGTTTGTTTTCTCAGAGTATGGCCAATACAATCCATCTCCATTTCTTCCTGCCTATTTGTTGCACAATCGGTTCCTACTGTGTTGGTTCGGTCCCAGAGATGCCTCCCTGTTGCTGATCGTGTCTGGCCGGCCATCTGATCTTAAGTATTGAGCGAAGACAACTGTTAATGAAGGTCTGTAGTTTGTTTGAGGTGCCCTTTATGACGTGCTGGCCAAGTCTCTGATCCGTATTGTGAGTAGTATTGACTGACTTCACATTGAAGTTGAAAATCCGGATCTTATTTTTGATGTTGAATGCTGTTGACCTACACACAGACTTGAGAGTAGTGTGAGCTTGTTTTGCTTTCCCGATGATCCTTGCTTTGATATCCTCATCAGTTACACCCACCTGTAGCTGAAACGATGCTTCCCAGCTATGTGGTGGGTAGGTAAAGGAGGCTGTTTCTTTCAGATTCCTCCCATTTATGCCCGCTGATCGTTGTCTGTTGTTGTTGTTCTTGTTCAGGAATCTTCATCACCATTGCTGTTTTCTCTACGTTCACCTGAAGCAATTCCTATCTTCTCTGGATGCTTCTTCTGCCGACTTGTTGCGGGAAATCAGACATATATCAAAGTCTTTTTTTCCATCACACTAGGGTTTCAAGCTAGTTGCTTGAAGTTTATGTAGCAATGGTGTTTATTTTACAGGATGGGGTTGCTGGCCTAATGCCCAACCTTTCCTCTTCACCAGCAATATTACTGGCTTAGCGAGGTAAAGCAGTGCGTCCAGTGGCCGGGGATCGAATCCCGGACCATGTGCATGGTCGGCGAGCGTCCCAACCGCTATGACACCGACGCACAATATTAGTGTGTATTTTAAATAATATCGATTTGTAAAGTAAGATCACAATGGAATCACCACAGTTCATTAAAGATGCTTGAATTAGAATAGTAATAATAATAATAATAAAGATATAGTAGCAAATACAATATCAACTAAAATTAGGAAAATTACACAAAAATTTCAGGATCGATCATTCAAACCTAGATGGCCAAGCGGGGGTAAGGATAATGTCTGGATGCGCAAATTAGGCTTGTTAATTTGAATCCCAACGGCCAGTCAGCCAGCCTCAGCAATATTAAGTAGTCGAACTCTTCAGGCAAAATTGAGATTCGTAGATATGCAGTAAATGACCCTGAAAGCCGCCGCCTTGGTAACACCAATCAGTCTTGTGTTGTGTATCCACAAGATGAGACAAAATTTATCGAAAAGAATATTCTTTGCTCGATTATTTTTTATGTTTTATAGATGGTTGAATGAATATTTTCGCTATAATGAATAGGATTCGAATACCTACTACAGTCAATCCAATACACATAATGAGGTCATTCCTGGGTAAGTCAAGTCACCGTGATGGTTTAACGCCTAACGCATGAAACTAAAATTTCTAGCAGACTGTATAGCATTGTCAACGTCTTCTATAAGGCGTCTAGCCCGGCAAGACGGAGAGTTAGCTGACTTTAGAAAGACCCTGACATATGCACTCGCTTCAGAAATTTACAATCAATACCATGTCCGATTATAGATCATTGAGATTCTAAGTTAACTAACACATATGAAAGAAAGAATACCAAAAAGAAATTCAAAAGAAAAAAATGTGATAAAAAACCGATTAGTCTTGAAGCAATAAGCTTTTCCACGCACACACTGATATCCTGATAAATGTAGCTCTGGAATTAGCTGGAAACCAAGTGGTAAAGTGGTAAACATTTCTCCAGAATTATTACCCTATATCATGCATGTGACAGGGAATTAGCTATGGTCTCTGAGAAATATCGGCGGCTATTCCAACATATCCGGGCCTCCAGCAACAAGACGGTCTATGAGGCAGATTATCAACATGCCGATTATCAACCGGAAGAGGTAATTGAAATGCTGAGTAGTGTATCCTGAAAGTTGTTGATATATATATCCTCGTCTTTGAGCAGTTCTTCAGCTTTCTTGGTGTATTCTTTGCAGCTTTCTGAGGGCCTTTAGTTCTTGAGAGTTGAGTTGTGTGTGTTGTGTTTTTCTGTTTGACCATTGGTACAATTGTTTGGCGTATCTCTTCTTGTGTTTCCTCGTT
The DNA here is from genome assembly GCA_944472155.2 of Trichobilharzia szidati. Taxonomy (NCBI): domain Eukaryota; kingdom Metazoa; phylum Platyhelminthes; class Trematoda; order Strigeidida; family Schistosomatidae; genus Trichobilharzia; species Trichobilharzia szidati. The sequence goes on from OX235279.1 coordinate 4,864,445, forward strand.
CAAGTTTGATGATTTGAGTAATGATTAGAGGGCAGCGAAGAAATCAGTTTTTGAGGCATCTCCGGTGTAGTAGTTGTTGTTCTGTTTTCCATAATGGTTGTTTCGATAGGTTGACTACGCAGTCAATAGGTGTGTTGTCTGGTTGTTGTTTTCTAATCTTGGCTAGCTTGGTTTTGAGGACTGTTCATCTTTGTTCTCTGTAATTTCTACTTGAATAGCAGCACTCCCACCTTAAGGAAAATTTGAAGAAAGATATCTTATGGACGTCTTCCAAAAGAATGGATAACCACGAAGTTTCATCAAAAGACATATACCCCCAAGCCAACCTACCAAACCAAAAGCTTCCAAAGAAAGCACAAAGAAAATTGCCCTACCATATATAAAGAATATATCAGAAATCACTGCAAGACTCTTCAAACCTTTAGGAATTGACGTCACACACACACAAACCAACAAAATCACTTCACTCAGCTGGCTCTATGTCAACCAAAAGACAGACTCAACAACGAAAGAAGAGAATAAAACCAACATCATCTACAAAATAAATTGTAACAACTGCGAAAACACTACATTGGCCAAAGTGGACATCCCTTCTCTTCGTCTTCGTATCCACGAACATAAGCTAGCTGTCAAAAGACATGACATCCACTCCCTCATATCACTACCTACAGACAACCACGGGCATCAGTTCGATTGGGACAACCAACGTTCAAATATTAGACAGAGAAAACAACACCAAGAATGCTGGAGAATTTTCTAGAAGCCTACGTGGTATTGCAGTGAATGCCCCCAAACCTCAGGATGGTCGGGGGTGGGTGCCTTGCGCTGCGGGTTGGCCACTCCTCCGCACACCTCTCGAAATGCTCCCATATGACCGGGCGTCTTACATAGCCTCTCCTGAGGAAGTCCTACTCACTCCGCCTTCACGTGGCGGAGGTGTTTTTCGTCACCAAAGTGAGAGGGCGAAAGCGGATGCCCGGCGCTCTTCACTGGGTTGACTGTCCATTGGATGACAGTCTAGGGGAGATGGCTAAACCCTGATTCCAAACCTCCAACGACTGGCGTATGAAGCTCACTGGAGCTCACCAGCAGACGTATGGACAAAGGGCTTGTTGGATGTCCTGGATGTCTGGCCCCATTCAAAAAGGCGTATGAACCGAACTCCGGTCACCGGCTGCCAATGGATAGTGGACTCCCTACTCCACTCCTACTGCCTTGTAGGTCACACTTGGTTGTGTAAAGGCTAGAGCTGCACTGTCAAACAAAAGGCCGAGCGATTCTGGGGACATCACTCGTACCAAATTCCCATGAAACTTCATGAACTCTCTTACAACGTCGCCTTCGGTGGTTTGGCCATGTTCTGCGCCGACCATATGACGATCTGGTCAAATCAGTTCTAAATCCCTCGCCATTACCATCTTGGCGATGTCGCAGGGGTGGACAGTTGAAAACATGGCTTGGTTCAGTCAAGGCTGATATGGAGTGCCTTGCATCAGATCGCCGCGCCTGGGCAGCAATGATTCGAGATGTTCATGAATCCGGCTATTCCTCCCGTAGGAGATAGCCGAAGTAAAGTAAGTAAGTATTGCAGTGAATCATCAATCAATAGACACATCGAGATGGAGAAAATCTACCAACCGATAAGAAGGAAACTTCACACACACAAAGGTTCAAAGTTCAAGTCAAAGAAACAATCAGTACCAAGACAAGTAGCCTAGAAGATGTGAAAACACACAAAAACAACTAATCACATCCAAGGTCACCGACCAGGAGAGATGATTAATAAACTCACTCGTGGAGAAATCTAAAAGCTCACTTCAATTCAAATTGAAGTGATGCGCTGAAGATGTCACCTAGTAGGGCGATGAAAGCTTCGCAAATTAACCAACCATCCAGCCAGCTCAGAGAACACAACCACATCAAAATCATCCATCTGAGCTTCAAATCTTCTCCATCAAGTACCTGTTTTCTTGATCACCAGCCGACCACATTGAGTCTACTTTGGTCTGATAGTTTACTGAAGTAGCGTGTGGAACTAGTTTGTTTCCGTCAAGCTATTTGGAATGGAATTTTCCATCACAAAATTTTATGAGAAGTAGCCTAGCGACCACATTGAAACGTGATTAGAATCGAGAACTAGCACCACCACCAACACTGCTGCTTCACGCAGCCATATCATCAGTTGTCGATAGCCATGTGATTAATTCATCCAACAGCAGCCGTACGACAATGCTGCATGCCAAGTAATCCACAACAGGAAACTTACGGAATCATTCGAAGAAATGAGGACATGAGTAAGACAAGCTGGCTGGCTGTCCACTATCGCCAATGATTTTCCTGATTGCAGTAGATTGGATAACGCGACAAACAGCGGGCTGGGTAGTGAGCAAACAGGCATAAAATGGACTCACACAAAAGCAACTTGGAGGATCTGGACTTCGCCGATGTGATATATATGTCTGATTTCCCACAAACACTGGAAGATATGCAAGCGAAAAGCAATAAGTTGGTAGAAGAAGTATCAAAGACAGGAAGGACTTCAGGTGAACATAGAGAAAACAGAGGTAGGTGATGAAGATTCCTGGAGAATAACCTTCTTAAACCAACCACCACCTACCTGGGAAGCATCGTTTCAACTACAGGTGGGTGGAACTGATGAAGATATCAAAGCAAGGATCATCGGGAAAGCAAGACAAGCTCACACTACTTCCAAGTCTGTGTGGAGGTCAACAGCATTCAGCATCAAAAATAAGATCCTGATATTCAACTCCAATGTGAAGTCAGTCAGTTCTACTCACTATACGTATCAGAGACTTGGCCAGCACGTCATAAAGAGCATCTCAAACAAACTACGGACCTTCATCAACAGTTGTCTTCGCTCAATGCTCAAGATCAGATGGCCGGCCAGACAAGATCAGCAACAGAGATCTCTGGCAATGAGAGAACCAACACAGCAGGAACCGATTGTGCAACAAATAGGCAGGAAGAAATGGAGATGGATTGGCCATACTCTGAGGAAACCATTAAGTGACATCACTAGACAAGCCATTGCTGCAGTGGAAACCGAAAGGGAAGTAGCGAGTTGGTTGTCAGCGTGAGGGTGGGTGACTTGGAGGAGGTCATGTGAAGAGGAGATGAAAACTTGTGGGCAGACATGGAGCCAGGTGAAGACTCTAGCAGAGAACCGAACGCAATGGAGACGTGAGCGGCTGAAGCCCTATATTCCTCTGGGAATTAAAGGAAACAATTTTAAATAATAATGTGATTGATTTGAGTAGAACTTGATCGACTGACACACAGAAAGAATTCTAGATAACATGACAACACTGGCTGTCGTCAAGGTTTGTTCGACACAGTTTGTGATCAGCGCAAAGCTGCAAAATATGCTGGCTACCATCTGATCTGCGACCACCTAATCCCTATTGGGCGGGCCGGCCACCTTAATGGCTGGCTTTCCTCTGCTCTGTGTTAAGACGCCACACTTGTGGTTTCAATTCTGAGAATAACAGTATGATATCTCGTCTGACAGTGTCAGTCAGTCAGTCAGTAAATAGTAGAACCCATTCTGAATTGTATCCGATCTTCAGTCTATTAACGATGAACTCTGATGTCATGGGATCTAGAAGATAAGCGCAAGTGGAACCTACTATTTGATTTGACAGATGGTTTCTTGTTTCCGGGTATCTGAGATGTAGCACACATCGATAGCTATGGTCCCCGTGTTGTGGACTAAACCGCTATGCTCGTTTATACGCGAATAAAAAGAACAAAACAAACACAAGCATGTGAGTATGCACGTAGAGAGGAATTCAGTCCACACAAATTAATGTATATATATAAAATACAGTTACTTACTTGGTGGGTTATAATTGTCCAAAAATACCCATAGAAGTCTGGAAGACATGAGAAGGCCAACTGGTTGTCTTTTATCATAGGTGACTGCGTTCTATCTCTGATAGGAAGTGGTATAATAAGGTGAGCAATATTGAGGTGAGACATCGGTCGAATGCTGGGTGGGTGGGAGGGGAAATCAAAAAACGAGGCAGTGGAATTACATCGATTGAGATGGTTAGGACATGTGTTACGTATGCATCCACAGCCATCGCCTTCCTCGACAATGGCCAATGTTAGCTGACATTGCATTGGTCAGGCTGGAAAAGAGAGAGCGGCGGTCAAACCGAAACATGGCACTAGTCAATGAAATCCACAACAGTTAGTTTAAGCCAACCAGTCACGTAGGAAGGTGTAGACTGGCTTCCTGACTGGTTGGGGTCCTCGGGACTGTAAAAACAAATGACGACTGGAAACAATTGGTGATATGGCTGGCTCAAACTCACCGTTGTCAATGGCTGGCTGGTGCAGATGCATCCACTCCTTGTGACTTTTGATTTCCAATGAAACTATATTGTTCTTCGTTATAACTATTCCTTTGTCTCACCACACCTCTGTTTACTGTCTCTCTATTATGCATTTCTCCTACTTGATTCTCTTGTTTTGTGTGTGTTACGTGGAGGGAGTGTGGCCACTCGAACTGCCGCACATCGGTGCAAAGTACTTCTATGTCGAAAACAGACAGACAGTCTCTAAATACACAAGTATAGGCGTACAGAATTGTAGTGATGAATGAATCTTTTCATGGTATACAGTTGCTCACTCCACGTAAGAGTACGCCAACAGTCCGCCCTCCGGCCGCTCATGGGAAATTGTGGATAGAAAAGCAGATTGTAGCAAACGATCCGTATTTGATTGTACAGATTAGATATGAGCCAAAGATGATTGGCAATAGTGGAAAGCAAGAAACTGGAGAAGGGAAGTTTTGTCGTCCATACAGCGCGCTGAACCAGGTCGCGTCTTTATTCAATCTCAATTAACAACCATCATGTGTAGTGTATTCATTATTTCTTCTACCTTACAATGAACGTATAATTTGATATTTTTCGGCCTCCACACCCGGATTTCTGGCACAACCTCCTATCTACATGTCGCGCACTAGAGCCCAACTTTGTACAGACAACTCAAGAAGGTACAGTTAAACTGAGCTTTAAACAAATAGAGAACGGAAAGATTGAGCAACGAAGAAATATTTACTCTTTGAAAAACGCGTGCTTCTCGATAAATCGGCCATCGAGAGTATCTCGTCTCGTATCACAATATGTTGGAAGTAAACATTCAAGCATGCCACAACATCTACGATTAGGCGACTAGAATTCGAAGAATCTGCAGTCCTGAATCAATCGAGGAAAAGATCGCCCGCTTAAGGAAGACATTGCTCGAGAATGGCTACCCACCTCGTTTTATATAGAGGTGACCTTCCGGCTGACACCTTGAAGAAGAGGATATCTACTGCTCTCAGAAGGACATTCTTCGCTGCCACACTACGACTAACATTTTCCTCCCGGCCATTGTTCTTCAACTACTCTAAAGAGAAACTATCGCATTTGACCACTTCCATGTGTATCTACCAATTCACATGCTCCTGCGGAGTGAGGTATATAAGTCATTCGATGCGAAATTTATCTAAAAGAGTTCAAGAACACTATCCCGCCTGGCTACGGAAAGGTAACAACGGAGCAATAAGAGCGCCATTATTGAGCATATACTCAACACTGGTCATTCGATTTGCAAGGAGAAGTCGTTCAAAGTCACATATATAAAGTCAAAAGAAGCCTTCCAAAATCGACAAGCTTCCGTATACTTTGTATTGCCGAAGCCTTAGCGATTTGGATAGAAAAGCCTGAGTTATGCACACAGAAGAAGAAACTTCTCCACCCCCTCCTACTACCGTGGGTTTAATTTCAAGTTTATCTGTCATCAACATTTTGTTATCAAATTTTTTTTGCAATTTTTTCGTATAATAATAATTTTTAGTAACTAACCCATTTAATCTTTTCACCTATTATTATCTAGTTTATTTTCATAATTGTCTCCATACTCCTTCACTAACATCTAATCTTTCTAAACATGTCTATATTACTTAAGTAACCCTACTCACATCTTACCAATCTTCACCCACTTAGTTACAATTTTGATTACTAATCACACATTTTAACTTCTTCATTATTTTGATGATATAATCAACAACCCACACCAACTCTTATTTTGATTTTGATTTTGACAAACCTAATGCACACACACACACACAAAATTAATTGTATATATATTTGCGACTGTACAGCTAAGTGAATGAATTCGCCGAAAAGAGACTCTTCGCTGAACTTATTTGTTCTTATCTCCGATTTACACCGATCATTCGCTTGATTACGATCGAATTTCATTGATTTTTGTTGGTGCACACAGTTATGGATGATTCCGTTGATCAGATTTGCCGGATGTAGGTTTCCTACAATGTGAGTTGTAGCAGACAAGGCGAGTGTTTTGAACAGACTTGAGTGAAGGCCAGCCGAATAGTCTGTCAGTCATGGTCACTGCCCAGAACGTATTCGAATTCTCTCACTCGCTATTGTCTATCCATAAAGATTAGCCATCTCCACCTCGTGGAAACACCCACCTTCCTCTCGTTTGATGAAGATGTCAGACATGGGATGGATCATGGAGTTTAGTTTTTAGTGCTCCATGAGTGATAACCTACCTGGACATTACACCGTCTCACTTCGATGGCATTCATAGATTGTGGGATTGTCAATCTCTTCCTCAAGCACTATTGATGACTACTTTCAATTATCTTCACTTGTAGTGGTCAACCAGCTAATGTTTTTTCATGATTTTATTTTTCTCTTATTTCTTCTTTACACTCATAGAGGCAGAGAGTAAGTTTTGCTTTTACTGAATTTTAGTTTCTGTGAAATATTTTGGTTTGCATGTAAGATTTCAGTATACTAGCCAGAATTTGATGGCAACGATTGAATAAAAATGAGGAATCGAGGCCTTCGAATACTTAGTGGCACATTTGATAGATACACAAGGATTAATGGGATGAGTGGTAGTCTTTAGAATGTGTTGTATTGTTGGAATGTTGCATCATATCAATGTATAGATGGAGAGAATGTGGTGATTTGAAATGCCTGTAGAAGTAGTTACCAACCTCATCAACTATAAGAAGAGATGATCAGATGAGTTCAGAGGACATGTAGAAAGAGGGGGGAGTAGCGTGATGATATGAACTACTGATTGGTGTGAGTATCTGGTAACCACTGACGTCGAGCACTGCGGCTTTCTGACGAAACCGGTGTTATCTAAACCCCAGAATGTTGTATAACACGGTTGGAGGCAATGGGCCACAAGAAGCTCTGGACCTGGGTTTCTTGTTTGTTGTCCGTCGTCATCAAGACATAACCGCAACCACATTGAAGGAACAGCTGATGTCCCACAAATCTGAGATTCGAACCCGCGTCACCCAGTGTGAATACTCATGTAAGACACTTTACCACTGAGCCATCTATTTGGTCTCACGATTTACCTTCTGTTGGACTGTAGTGATACTTTGATTTGACACTATTGTGTAACTAGTGTGATGTGTCAAGTCCTTTCTTTCAGTGCAGACTTCATTCGATCAGTCAGTCAGTCAGTCAGGTTTGCAATGTGACCACCAATCTAGGTTGTTCGCCATCACGGTGTACATTGATTCGATGATATCAGATAGTTGGACTAGACACATCACACTAGTCACCAGTGTTCAATCAAAGTAATCGGATGCTGCTTTCTCTCGTTCACGGACTGCCTCTTGAGTAGTGTAGTCGGTGTGACTAAGCTCACCGAGTCGAATCAGTTCAAACCATCTGAATTCCGTCCAGATTTCTATTTCGACGAACTGGGAATACGTAGACTCAATTTCGTCGTTTGCAAATTACTCACGTCGAGGTGAGAAAACATACCACAGTTACTCTCAGAAATCGAAAGTGTTCACATGTCAGTATGTGGTGTGCTGTGGATTCTGTAAATGACAATCGGGAAAGCTGGTGAAATCCCTTTGAATTAATGAATCAGCGGGAACAGGTGCACTCTTAAGTGAAATCAACTTCGTCAAATATGCATATGACCTGTCTATATCGTTTCCCATTAAATCTCAGTCAGACTGTTTCAAATTACATAGCTTCCTGTCGGACATCAGTCATTGGTCCAAACTATATGGTCTCATGCTGAATCCCTCAAAATACCAGACTATTGACTTCTTCCTTAGGCAAAAACGAGATCTACAAACACTGGTAAGTGCTCATGAAGCCTGTTTCATTGAGGGGACTAAAATTGAAACTAAGTCTAATGCAAAATACCTCGGTCTAGTTCTGTCTTGCGACCTTACTTGGACATCTCATATCCGAACGATTTCTGAGAAAGTGTTCTGCTTAACCTACTACATTAAAACTTAGACAATCTGGAATCACCCAACCTCTACTTTCACAATTTGTCAACTCTTGTATCTTACCTATTCTACTTAACTGCTCACCGTTAGTCTTTCTTTCCTTGGCTACTGATAAGGGACTATACCATCCTGAGAAGGATGTTAAAGGTAGTTAGTAGGAATAGTGGTGTAAAACTCAGTCAGCTCGTCACTACATTAGTTGACAGGCATCTGAATACATGCGAAAAATGGTCTAAAACCACACTCTCCGACCCCCAACACCCCCTCTATTCCCAACTCTCGCCTTGTATCTCATCAAGTAAAACCAGAAATCAGTATAAAAGAATCTATGCTCGTACAACCAAGTACAGGAACTCAACGATACCATACTTGGCGCATGTTCTAAATGACAGAGACAATGTTAAGCGCGAAACCTTTGACTTGCTTTGTTGTTAATAACATAATTTTAGGCTCTTTTATTTTGTATTCTATAGTGAACTCCTTCTTAAACATACTTAGCTACCTAAATTATTAACATTGGCTTCCTTTTTTGTACTTTACTATATTCCTTCTGTTGTGTATCTACTGGTTCCGACTCTATTAGCAATATGAGTAGTACAAAATTGTCCTGTCATTAACCATCACGTAATTATTAGTTTTGTGGTTGTTTTTCTTCTTATTTTCTATACTTTTCGGCAATATTAAACTGACAATCATTGGTTGTGAACGCCATTTTATGATTGTTTAGAGTTGTCAACCAAATTAACTGATCTTCTTGATGATAAACACTCTGAAATATCATTTCATAACTTCTTGTATGACTATAGCTTTACTGTCACCATGCATAATCACATCATAGCTTCCACTACCCAATACTTAGATATTATTATATGATGTTCATTTTCCTCTCTACTTCTTGATATTTTTTTGGATTTTTAAAAAAAATTTGTTTTTCCAGTATGTTTTTGCTGTTGTTGTCTTTATATTTATTTTTTGATATACTCCTGTTAAATGTTTGATAAAATTAGATGCAAATATTGTAGATATGCGCTGAAAATTCCACACTATACCACTAGTACTGTTTCTGGAATAAAGCGAATTATTATTATTATAAAAGTATGCAAGTAATCCTGACATTGGAATTATTTAGATCTCTTTTGCGACGATGTTTTCGTGTTTTCTTTTGTAGATGTATTTTGTGCGTTTTTGCCTGTGTTTTTTGTTTTGTTTCTTGCAGGTTTGGAATGTTACGTTTGTTCAGATTGTGAGTCACCTGGAAGTGATAAGAAGAAAGGCTGTGGATCATGCAGGGTTTGTTCAATCTTTTATTTTTAGTATTTTTTTGTTTCTCAGAAATATTATTTAATTATTTTTGTTTGTGATGTTTTTAGCGTTTTTCTTTTTGGTAATGCGGATAAACTGTTTGCGTTTTGTCTTTTGATTATGTCTGGGTTTTTATTGAATTTTTTGTTCTATTCTTTGCTCGTTGGTTGGTATGGCTCCTCATTGGAATGGATATTACCTGATCCACACTTCGAACTACGCTTTATGTGTTTTTCTTTTTGGGTTTTTTACCCTTAAGGCCACTATTATGTCTCATATTTAGTTCTACTCAATATTTATTACAATCTATGAGTGAGTACGAAATATTTGTGTATTATTGTGGGTGTTGTACATCGGTGAATGAATATCGGATGCTGTTTATCCAGGTTGGAAGTCGAATTTCAGTTCTTCTCAAAGGCGAACTACTTGTGTGTACCTTCGATTCGATAAATTGAAAAATTCCATACCATTTCTACTTTCATTGATTGCTAAGACAACAGACATCTGAAGGCATCCATCAGTTTTGTGCAAGGTTGGACAAAATGAATCAAGACAGCAATTTCTGTTCAAAGGAAAGTGGTTGAAAAACACGTGTGCATGCTGTGAATGCATGTGAAGGAATCTGGTGAACTGTCAGATCTACTGCAGACCAACTTATTTTTATTATTCAACTTTGAATTTAAGTTAGTTAACGTGTTAACTTCGACCGGAACAGGCTGGATTCAGGAGGAACAAGTCATGCATTGATCAGATCGCCACACTACGGATCAACATTGAACAAAGCTTGGAGTGGCAGTCACCTCTCTATCTCAACTTTATCGACTTTGAAAAGGCCTTTGACAGCGTCGATCGAGAGGTGATTTGGAAACTACTTCGCTACTACGAACGGGTGCCACCGACAATAATACATCTCATCCAACAGCTATACGACAATGCTGCATGCCAAGTAATCCACAACGCGAAACTCACGGAATCCTTCGAAGAAGTGAAGACAGGAGTAAGACAAGCTGGCTGGCTACCATCGCCAATGATTTTCCTCATTGCAGTATACTGGATAATGCAACAAACAGCGGGCAATGAGGAAACAGGCATAAAATGGACTCACACAAAATGAGACTTGGAGGATCTGGATTTCGCCGATGATATATGTCTGATTTCCCACAAATTGGAAGACATGCAAGCGAAAGGAACAAGTTGGCAGAAGAAGCATCCAGAGAAGATAGGACTTCAGGTGAACATAGAGAAAACAGAGGTGATGAAAATTCCTGGGCAACACCACCAACAGCAACAACAACAACAACAGAAACTAATGAGCCAGCATAAATAGGAGGAAGCTGAAAGAAACAACCTCTTTTACCTACCTTGGAAGCATCGTTTCAGTTACAGGCGGAACTGACGAGGATATCAAAGCAAGGATCGGAAAAGCAAGACAAGCTCACACTACTTTCAAGTCTGTGTGGAGGTCAACAGCACTACTCAGCATCAAAAATAAGATCCGGATTTTCAACTCCAATGTAAAGTTAGTGCTACTATTCGGATCAGAGACTTGGCCAGCGCGTCATAAAGAGCATCTCAAACAAACTACACACCTTCATCAACAGCTAGTTGTCTTCGCTCAACACCGCTCAAGATCAGATGGCCAGAAAAGATCAGCAACAGGGACCTCTGGGAGTGTACCAACCCAGCGGGAACCGATTGTGAAACAAATAAGCAGGAAGAAATGGAGATGGATTGGCCATACTCTGAGGAAACAAACCATTAAGTGACATCACTCGACAAGCCATTGGTGCAGTGGAACCCGAAAGGGAAGCGGCGAGTTGGTCGTTCAAAGGTGACTTGGAGGAGGTGATGTGAAGAGGAGATGAAAACGTGTGGACAGACTTGGAGCCAGGTGAAGACTCTAGCAGAGAACCGAACGCAGTGGAGACTTTCGCGGCTGAAGTTCTATGTTCCTCTAGGAATTAAAGGATACAATAATAATAATAACGTGTTAACTGCTCCATACACACTGCCATCTAGTTCATTGTATTACTTACTGAAAAACAAAAACCTCCTGCCGTACATTCAACAAATGAGCCACTCTCATTCATTTCAGTCACTGTACATACTCGTCAATCAAGCCACTCGTAATCACATCCACACAGAATGGTTTCTCCCACCCCCCCGCATTTTCTGTCATTACAATGGATTTGTATAGCTGTTCTCACTATGTCTACTGCAGAATAACGTCGGCGTTGAATCGTAATTGTGATTGTGATTAATATATTGAGTAGCACAACAATGGGTAGTTTTTTCCGGTTATTTCAAAGTGTGAATGAAGGTGGGAGGATATGTGTGTGCTGTTAGCATTGTCAGTTTACGCCATCTCTGGTTTAGTAGACGTGATATTCGACTATTGACCAAAGGAAGTATGTACTGCTCATCAGTCCGCTTCGTTCTTCTTTATTGCTGGCTGTGAGACTTGGCCATTGAGAGTGGAAGACATGAAAAGGTTAGTCAGCTGTCTTTGATCATAGGTGCCTGCGTTCTATCTCCCGCGTGAAGTGGTATAATAAGGTGAGGAATATTGAGGTTAGGCTTCGGTCGAGTGGTAGGTAGGTGGGAGGGGATATCAATCGACGAGGCTGTGAAATTACATCGACTTAGATGGTTAAGACATGTGTTACGTATGTATCCCTAGTCATCGCCTTCCTTGACAATGGTCAATGTTAGTTGACATAGGATTGGTCAGGCTGGAAAAGAGCTAAAGGTGGTCAAACCAAAACGCGGCACCTAACAATGAAATCTACAACAGTTGGTTTAAGACAGCCAGCCACGTAGGAAGGTGTAGACTGGCTTCCTGACTGGTTGGGGTCCTCGGGATGACGGTAAAAACCAATGAAGGCTGGAAACCATTGGTGATATGGCTCAAATTCATTGTTGTCAATGGCTGGCTGGCGCAGATACATCCACTCCCTGTGGCTTATGATTTCCAATGAAACTGTTTTGTTCTTCGTTGTTACTACTCCCTCGTCTCACACCTTGGTTGAATGTCTCGAATATGCACTTCTGCTACTTTCTTCTCTTGCTTTGTGTGTGCTACATGGAGTGGAGTGTGGCGACTTGAACTTCCACACATTGGTGCAAAGTTCTGTGTTGAAACCAGACAGACAGATTGTAACTTTCAACAGAAATCAATTAATTTTTTGTAATGGAACTCTACGGAGTGAAATTGTTACAATATATAATTAAATGGCTCAGCTTATTGTAGTAATCATATCAGTTCAAGGGATTATTATTACTATTATTATTATGATATAGTAGATTTTCTTTTGCAAAGAAGGAATGCACACAAAGATGTATCATTCGAATTGTAAATTTATTTTGAGATAAATTATAAAATGAAGAAACAAAAAGCAATTACAGTCATAATGATACCTGTTTGGACATGTATTCCTTCTTTCCGAAGAAAATTCACTGTACATGTGCAAATTGCTGAGCTAATTCATTTTATCTGTCCTCAGAAAGCGATACGCTACGCTTTAAGCACTTTAACTTCATTATGGATAAGATTTTCTGTTTTGATAAACTGTCACTCACAGTGTGTGTGTAGTGTTATACAGTAAGTAATATTAACTGATGGCCGACCACACGATTCGAGCACAATTCATTATTATTGCCACTCATAATCATCATATCAAGTCACTCACTCACTGACTGACTCACACAACTTTCGTCTTCCTTCATTTATATACATGAGTGGAATTCATGATTAGACATTTGAATACAAATCAGTAATATGGGATAATGTACATTCAGAAATAATAATGATAATAATATGAGTGTTATTGATCAATTACAACAATCAGATGGGAAATAAGACGAGTGTTACTTTTATAGTCATAATAAGTGAGTAACTTATTCGAATGTTGTGATGATGTACGTGAATTCAATTGAAATAGAATACAATTTAAGATTATTTATTATCCTCCTCTGATTTCACTGACTGACTGACTGGTGGTAATAATATCTTCCATGCATATCTCTGGTATTTGCATTGAGTCATTTCTGTTGCATGTGTTGTGTATGTTGTGTAGACTCGACGAACCAGACAGGATTCCGTAATCAACCTCTCTCGCTCTCCACCTACAAAGATTACTTCTTAGAATCTTAACACTCTCCCACCATGCTATTCTGTGGTTGTGTGTTAATGCATGCATGCAGAGCAATGTAGTTCTGAGCTATTTTCTAAATTACTTCTCTTCTCGGGTGAGGTGAACCATTCTTACTTTCGCTAAATTCTTATGTTTCGACAATCTGACTACCCCCTACCTACTAGTCTGATTCATCTATGTAGTTGACCTAAGTGACAGTCATTGCAGGGTATTTTGTAAATTATATTATTTTGTTTAATTGGGTCCACCGACAGGGTCTTGTAGCCCACAGAGCTTGTCCTACCTGAGTGAGTCAGTTTGTAGGTTTGAATGCCACCACCAGCCTAATTCCTGCTTTGTTATTCAGAATCCTACGTAGGGAGTGAGTGTCACAGATATCCCCTCTTTATATGCTATAACAGTAGATGACTTATATTCCCTCTTATTTGATATGATTATGAGTGGCAATAATAGTTTGCGCTCGAAACGTGTGGTCGCATCAGTGTTAATATTACTTACTGTATAACACTACTTCACACACTGTGAGTGACAGTTTATCAAAATAGAAAATCTCATCCATAATGGAGTAGTTATACTCTACCACCCACACCACAGTGCCCCCCAAGTCTTATACTTATATGAAAGCATTTTATTCCTAATCAGAAAGTGATCTCAAATTTACATTTCACCTCACCAAATAATCAATAAAATGGGAAACATGTATTTCAGAACAAAATATTTAGAGCGAACAATTGTTTTCAATAAATTCTTCTTCAGGCTCTACATTTATAAATCCATTAATTTAAGCATACAATAGCCAGCCACCAAAGGCAGATTAGAATCATATCAGAAAGTGTATTGTGAAACAAGCATTGGTGAGATGGGATGGAACAATAGTCAGATAGTTTTTTAATATGCGTGGTCAATGAGAACATGGGACAAAATCAGATGAAGTAATTTAATTTAATTTAATGATGTGTGTATATATATGTAAATATAGTCAACAGAAATACAGGTTTCGAGAGTGAGTGTAATCAGGGTGTCTGAGAGACAATATGAAAATAAACCAACGAATGGGGGGGCGGTCTAGACATAAGTTCAAGGTTGAAAATAACGACAGTAGGAATGATTGTAAAATAATAACGATGATATGGTGTAAAATTAAAAGCACTATTGGTGAATGATTGTCAAATAATAATAATAATAATGAATATAGTGAAGTGGAATGAATAGGATTTTGTAAATACGATAGCAAGGTAATAAAATCATAAGAAAGGTCATGAAATCATAAAAGTCGAAAATGAACGATTGTCAGTGAAACAGAGGAATAGAAGAAGAAGAAAAGGAAAGAAAATTGTGAAAGGAATTTATAGTGTTAATGGAGGATTTGTTGGCTTTATTCTAGGCCAAGGTAAACATAGTGGTTGAATATACTTCTTGTGTATGCAAAGAGATGGTCTTCTGGTATTAATTGCCACCGCTTCAGGTACTGATAGAAGACGCAGTCGAGGTCCTCTAGATAAATTACTAGGAACGCGGTAAAAATAACTGAGAACGCCTGATCAAGTTTTATCGAGTGTCCCGTATCTACCAAATGGGCTAAGACTGACCTGTTTACACATTTGGTTACTCCTTTACTCAACCTTACAGGTACATGTTCAAGCGTGCGCGCATGGATAAAGCCTTCTGAGTACGGCCAATGTAACTAGCTCCACATGAGCAGTTGAATTCATAGATACACATTGATGAGGCCATCTTTGGTTATTTTATTCTTTTACTTGCTGTGTGAGTACTGGTTTAGTTGAGAAGTTGAGTACCAGTTTAGCTGCAGGAAATGTTCTATCTACTGCTCTATTAAGTCGACATTTTAGAATGTCAGCTGCAATTTCCACTTTGTAACTTAACTTAAGATACAAAGGTTTCTTTTCTACGGTATCCTTTACCTTGTCTGCAGGTATTGACATATACTTTTTTAGGAAGCTCTTCGGATATCCATTTTCTTGCAGTGTGAGTTTCAGTTTGTGCATTTCTTCCTTAATGCATTCCTCTGGACATATACGTTTTATTCTATAGCTTAGACACTTAACTAAGTTTCTTTTGTACTGAATAGGTGCGAAGCTATGGAAATGGGTGTACTGACCCTTCCAAGTTTTCTTTCTAAATTGTTTCCTTTGTAGATATCCGTCTGTCTTCATGGTAAGGAGGACGTCTAGGAAAGGTAAACTGTTATTTTCTTCTTCTTCACATGTAAACTGAATAGTTGGATGAACACTATTAACAGCATTGAGAAGCTCTTGTTAATTAAATTACTTCATCTCATTTTGTCCCTTATTCTCATTGACCATGCATATTAAAAAACTATCTGACGATTGTTCCATCCCATCTTATATTTGTTCCACAACACACTTTCTGATATGATTCTAATCTGCCTTTACTGGCTGGCTATCGTATGCTTAAATTAATTAATGGATTTATAAATGTAGAGCCTGAAGAAGAATTTATTGAAACCACAATTGTTCGCTCTAAATATTTTGTTCTGAATTAATTATGGGAATATTTAATTTACTGAAAACATAAATTTGTCTCCGGTCTACGGTAGAATACCTCATATTATCTTTTTGAGTTTGAATATATTTAAAGATTCAGTATTATTATCATACCTGTGTATCTATCGCCTTTAATTTTACCCCTCCCCCTCCCTCTCCCCGCTTGCAGAAACATTACAAAGATAACAAAGTTAACAAATACGAATGTAGTGACGCGAAGGGATGCGAAGATGTCAAAGATTCGAAAGGTGAAAATAGAACTGAATGTTGTAATGACAAAAATTTGTGCAATTCCACAGGAAAGAATAAAATCAATACAATACTTCTAGGAAGTACAATTTCCTTTGTGATATTAATTCTATTTGAAAATTCGATGATATCATCCTGAACACTAACCACCACTCAACCTTCTTCATTCATTATATCCTACAAGTAAAAACAACAATTTAAGATGTACGGAAAAAAACTGTTAACTTATGAAACCAACAAATTTATTAATGTGTGTATAAATATAGTTGGTCAATAAAAACAAGAGTTATTTAGGAAAAAAAATGAAAAGAAAAACACGTTTTTCTTCAATTTTTATTTTGCATTGAACCAATCATTTATTGCTTTGAAACATGAGCCGTCATATTTTTCCCCTCCCCAAAATACATAAACATGTTATGCAACTGAAATACACCTGCATATATTAAGAGATATTCTAAAGGAAATCAGGCGGACAAGTTTCCCGTCCCCGAAAAAACAGGACAATACTGTTCATTGAAATAAGAACAAAGTAGTTCAGCGAAGAGTCCCTTTTCGGCGAATTCATTCACTTAGCTGTGCAGTCGCAAATATATATACAATTAATTGTGTGTGTGTGTGTACATTAGGTTTGTCAAAATCAAAATCAAAATAACAGTTAGTGTGGGTTGTTGATTATATCATCAAGACAATGAAGAAGTTAAAATGTGTGATTAATAATCAAAGTTGTAACTAAGTGGGGTGAAGATTGGTAAGATGTGAGTAGGGTTACGTAATATAGACATGTTTAGAAAGATTAGATGTTAGTGAAGGAGTTTGGAGACAATTATGAAAATAAACTAGATAATAGATGGAAAGATTGAATAAGTTAGTTACTAAAAATTATCATACGAAAATTGCAAAATAAAATTTGATAACAAAATGTTGATGATAGATGAACTGGAAATTAAACCCACGGTAGTAGGAGGGGGTGGAGAAGTTTCTGCTTCTGTGTGCACAAATCAGGCTTTTCTATCCAAATGGCTAAGGCTTCGGCAATACAAAGTATATGGAAGCTTGTCGATTTTCGAAGGCTTCTTTTGACTTTATATATATGACTTTGAACGACTTCTCCTTGCAAATCGAATGACCAGTGTTGAGTATATGCTCAATAATGGCGCTCCTTATTGTTCCGTTGTTACCTTTCCGTAGCCAGGCGGGATAGTGTTCTTGAACTCTTTTAGATAAATTTCGCATCGAACGACCTATATACCTCGCTCCACAAAAGCAGGTGAATTGGTAGATACACATGGAAGTGGTCAAATGCGATAGTTTATCTTTAGAGTAGTTGAAGAACAATGGCCGGGAGGAAAATGTCAGTCGTAGTGTGGCAGCGAAGAATGTCCTTCTGAGAGCAGTAGATATCCTCTTCTTCAAGGTGTGTGTCAGCCAGAAGGTCACCTTTGAAGGGTACATTCATGTAGACCATCTTCTTCTTCTGCACTGTAATAGGTTGTTCTTTGTACGTCTTAGGCCTAATGTGCTTGTCAGATATACTTCTAGATGACATCATGACAAGTATCAATTAGTGAATGAATGCCTTTCTGTTATAACTGTAGCCGGGAATTAAATGAGGACGTTGTCGCCTTTGTTCTGTCTGCGCCTGACTAATATGCCTATCTGCTTGTGGTACCTTCCAATTCAGTGTGAACCACGAAAATATCAAAAGACAAAGTCTGGTGTCTGTGACTGTATATATTGTAGTACAACAACTACTACGACAAAGAAACTTATTTAGGAAATGGTATTTATACATTTTTACAACCAATACAGACAGCTAACAGCATTTGAAATAATTGATCAATAACAAAGTGCGTGGGATTCTATCACCTCTCCCCGTAAAAAGTGTAGGACTTGCTTTTTGGATCTATTTGAAAAGGTTTCGGAGCTCTTCTATGTCGAGTTGACCTTCGCGTGATACTGGATAGAATGTGATCTGTGTCCCGAGCTTCCGGCTACGGAAGATTAAATGTATCTACTCATACTTCTAATGTGAGGTTTCGTCTCCCATTGTCGGGTCTATCTGACGCATCTCGTATATGATTCGTTTCAGGTTGATGAATTTGTTTCACGCCTTCCTGAATCTCGTTTTGACATCCTCGCTCGTTCCTCCTGTAGTTGAGACAATCCTCCCTAGATAAGTGAATGAAGTAACCTCTTTCAAATATATATATATATATGACGTGGGCAGTATGCATCCGATAGAGGAGGATTGTTTTATTTTATGTAACTGAACATCTAGTTAGGATATTATTGTATTTTCACGTAATTCTCCCTCCTTACTGACACAAACTGGGACCTGTTTACTGAACAGGCTCTTCATAACACAATTACTAACATAACACATTATCTTAATCTTAATCCTGTGGAGCTAAGTACATCGGCCGTACCATGCGCCGACTTGGAAAACGCGCTCACGAACATTACCCAGCCTGGCTAGTAAAAGGAGACCGGAAACGTGTATATAGTTCAGTGACAGAACATCTGGTCAACTCAGGGCATTCAGTGCCTTTCGAAAAATCCTTCAAAATAATATTCAAGATTCAATCAAACCTATCAAAGGGAGTCAAATCAAGACATCTGGGCATAGCTGAGGCGCTAGCTATCCAAAAGCTCAAACCCACGCTTTGTATCCAAAAGAAATACGTTCAACCCCTGTCCCTGCCATGGCGCAGATGTATTCAGTCTCTGTAATCTTTCATATTCCTTTCTACCATTACTCATTCTGTTTCACTCTCATACTTGTCAAAACTCTATTGATTCTCTTCGTTCATTTTCTTGTCTATCTTTGTGTGCTATTTGGAACGTGACAACTGGAACTGCTGCACTTCGGTGGCAAGTTCTATGTTGAATCCAGCCAGCCAGCCCTGCCATGGCCATCATAAACAGGTAGATTTTTCTTAGTAATAAGAATCTCATCGCCTTTCTTATCTAAACTTCCTGTTTATTCATGTTATTTTAACATTTCTACATATTCAATCCCTGATTGCATAAACAATTATTCATCATATTAGTTTTTTATCCAAACATCCTGTCTATCTATTGTTGTTATTCCTACATTTCTAACCCCCGATTGCACAATGTCAATCTTCTTGGTTATTATAATGCTACTTTGTTTGAGTTTTATCCGTCCCCCTGTTTATTATGGCATTCTAATTCCTAATTGTAATTTTTATTAATTTGACCCTTAACCGGAAATTATTATTCTGGAACTTTCCCATCCATTTGATATAAATACACGAATGTACAGCTGTCTAGTTGACGATGACTTCGTCGAAAAGAAAATTTTCTTCGCTGCAATTGTCTTTTTAATAACTCCTATGACCCAATGTGTATATTCCGTGATCTTAATTTCTGTCTTGATGTTTCTGGTCCAAAAGAGACAATCTTCTTAAAATGTGACCGCTTCTCCTCTTCTCAACTCATAAAGCTTCGCCGTGAAAAAGAGAGGTTGTATAAAATGAAAAATAAATCTGGTGTTAAGAGAATGAACACTTTTATTAAAGCTGAATTACGAAGACTAAATGCTCTCCATAACCAGAAGTTTCTTTCATGTAAATCCTCATCTAATATGTGGAAGTTATTAAAGGAAATCACAGGTGGTAAGCAAATAATGAATGATACTTCTGTTGATGTTGATATGCTTAATAAATCCTTCATATGTATCCCTGCAGATGTTATGATTCCTAACTCTAATAGTATAAATAATGACTGCTTCTCATGTTTTAACACGAACGATGTCCTTAAGTGTCCTCAATCTCTCAAACCTGCTTAGTCCCTTGATCCTGATGGAGTGCCCTGCTGTTATCCTTAAGAAGTGTGCAGACATCTTATGTTCCCCATCAACTGACATTTTCAACGAATCTTTCTCCAGAAGTATTATTCCTGACTCATGGAAAAATATCAAGGTTGTTCCAGTGCCTAAATCAACAAGTGGATCTACTGTCAAGTTTAGACCCATTGCTATTACCTCACCTTTTTCGAAAGTTATGGAAAGACTTATTTTACTTAATCTTGAACCCCCCCCCATTAAAAGCCTTTCAGTGACCCCAACCAGTTTGCTTATAAACATAGTAGGTGTACCTTAGATGCCGCTGTAGTTCTATATCATAATATAGTCTCTAGTTTAGATAGAGGAGCCAAATGTGTTCGGTGTGCCTTCCTTGATTACACATCTGCATTTGACTCTGTACCTAGGTCTCTCTTGCTAAGTAAGCTTGCTGCAACACAAAGTGAGAGCTGGATAAATAAGTGGTTGTATTCTTACTTTTCTGATAGGAAGCAGTACACTGTCTACAATGGAAAGTCCTCCACTACCTCACTTACTTTAGCTGGTGTTCCTCAAGGTGCTGTTCTTTCTCCTTTTCTGTTTTCTTCTTCCTTACATGACTTGCCCCATTCTGATGTAGCCACTTTTGTCAAGTACGCTGATGACCTCTCTGTCTCCACGCCTGTCAACTCTCAGTCAGACTGTTCCAAATTAAATAACTTTCTGTCGGAAATCAGTCAGCAGTCCTCTTCAAACGGTCTTAAGCTGAATCCATCTAAATGTCAGGTAGTCAATTTCACTTTCAGACGAAAACGCGACCTACAACAACTGGCTAGAGGTTGAAACTACATCTAATGTCAAGTACCTTGGACTGAGTATTTCCTCTGATCTTTCCTGGTCCTCTCACATCTTGCTAGTTACTAGAAAGATGTTTCCCTTGATAACGTTCTACGTTAGGAAGTTAAGTCAGTTTGGTATAAAGCAGTCTTTGCTTTCTCAGTTTGTCAATTCTTGTACTCTACCCATTCCTCTTTACTGCTCCTCACTAATCTTTCCTGGACTACTTAAGAAAGATTTTGCTTTGCTGAGAAGGCCACTAAAAGCTGTTAGTAGGGGAAGAGGGATATCGTTAAACCAACTGGTTAATACTATTGTGTATAGACATATAATGTCATATAAGAAACTAGCGAATTCTATATTGTCAGACGCCGAACACCCTCTCTATACACAGCTGTCTCCTTGCATTTCATCTGGTAGAACTAGAAGCAGCTATAGGCGGATATATGCTAGGACTACCAAGTACACAAAATCTCCACAATACCTTATCTGGCACAGCTGTTATGTGATGAGAAAACTGTTAGGCATGACACGATCACCTTACTGCGGCACTCTAACAAATAGTTCCCATTAGTTTTTGTTTTCCTTTCTTTGTTTCTATTATATTGTTGCTCACATATTCTATTAAACACTAATTTTATATTTCATATCCTGTGGTGCATTGTTTAAATATGTGAATGCAATGCTGTTCTTCTTTATTTCTTTTATTTATCTTTTCTTCTTTTTGTTGTTGTTGCTTTTTATTTTTAAATCCTTATAAAATTTATGAGGTAATTAGATGCAATATTGTAGTGCACGCTGAAAATTCCATACCTTTACCACAAATACTGTTTGGAATAAAGCTATTATTATTATTATTATTATTATAGAATAGTCCGATGATTTTCAAGACATATTTACGCAAACGACTCAAAGACAGAAGATTACCAGCAAGTCATATTATTCGAATAGCAGTCACAGACAGATCAACAGCCTGTTTTGTGATATTCAGTCAATATCAAGAGGATTGCAGATCCAAAAAACAGACTCAGTCACGGGTAGTGAACTTTATTGATCAATCAGGATTGTTAAGTGTATCCCCTCATAGGCTAAAGCATAATTATAGTATATATTTTAATTGAATTTGAGATTTTCCCGTCGATTGATTGATTGGACCGAAGTGCTCGGTCTCAGGTTGACATGTCTGTTGGCTTCTTGTGCAGATGCGCATCCTAGATTCCACTGCTAGTCACCATCCACCAGTTAAATTCTATTTAGATGCCCAGACATCTTCGAAGTACCGAGCACTTCGGTGCAATCAATCGACGGGAAAATTTAAAATTCAATTATATTAACATGACCCGTTGCACAAGAGGTGGCTCTCGTGGCCAAAGTGGTCTAGTGGATAATGTTTTGACCGGTGTTTGAAATTTTGGTCACTGGTTTCGAGTCTCGGTGGTGGGAACATCACCACTGACTCACTGACTGGGGAATGCAGCTACATCAAGCCAAAGGACGAGTCCCAAATAGGACCGGTGAAATGCGCGTTATCCTGGAGTGGATTCCACTGCTAGTCACCATCCACCAATTAAATTCATAATTCTAGTAATCATGAGTGTAACTCTTGTTAAAAGTGGCAGTAAAGTCAACTAGGTCTCCCTGGTATTAGTGGAGTATTACTGACGTAATAGGCAGTGAATGTAGGTGATGTGAAATGAACACGTGGGTGATGGTAGGGTTCAAACTAGTAGTTACCAAATTTCTGGTCCGCCTCTCTAAATTATTCAATCGCTAATTCTGTCATCATACCCAAATGTCCCGTGAAGCAGCAATCCATGACTGAGCGTTCATCAACACACCAACTACCAAGGCCATCATTCATTCTCTCGTCAGTGCAAATCATAATGGTGGATTCGAGAGGGAGAAGCAAGATGTTTATGACTGATGATGATGAGACTGTCTCAGTGAAGCTGGTGACCCCAGGGTGATGTACTCTCCCCACTTCTCTTTTCTTTCTTTCTACATGACTTGACAACTTCAAATGACATTAATTTTGTCAAATATGCTGACGATCTGACTGTATCTTTGCCTGTCAAGTGTCAAAGTGACTGCTCTAAACTAAATGGCTTTTTATCAGAAATCAGTCAGTGGTCCAAGGAAAACGGTCTAACCTTAAATCCCTCTAAATGCCAAATAGTCAATTTCACCTTAGGCGTAATTCTGACCTAAACAAACTGGTGGTTAGCACTCACTCACGTGGTGTGAAACATAGATGGCACTGAGATAGAAACCAAGTCGGAAATTCAATATCTCTGCGTCATTCTATCTGCTGATCTTTCCTGGTCGCCTCATATCTTGATGATTTCTAAGAAAATATGCCGTCTTACCTTCTACATCAAGAAGTTAAGACATTCTGGAATAACTCAACCCAACCCAACCCTTACTCTTACGATTCGTTAACTCTTGCATCCTGCCTATTATTCTCTATTGTTCCACCTTAGTTTTTCCAGGGCTACTGAAGAAGGACTATATATCTTATAACATAGGATGTTAAAAGTTATCGTCAGGGTAAGAAATATGCCACTTAACCAGCTTGTTAATATTCTGGTCGACAGGCAGGCACTTGGACTCATGTGAAAAATGAGGGCTAAATCCATTCTATCTAACTCACACCACCTCCCTCTTCATTCACAACTCTCCCCTCTTGTATCTCATCAGGCAAAACCAGAAGCCTATATAGAAAACTATATGCTCACACTAGCAAGTACAAAAACTCAACCATACCCTACTTAGCTCGTGTTCTGTGCGATAAAGAAAGCATAAGGCGTGAAACTTATAACTTATTAAATAGTCAGTAGAACAATTGGATCTCGTCTTTCCAACTCATATCATTTTTTTGGTATATGTTATTTTGTTTCTCTCTTCCTTACAAATTCTGTGCATCTCGACTTTTTTGTTATCGCTTTCGCCATTAACTATGCTAGTATCTACTTTTCTAACACCTTCAAACATTCTGTTAACTTTTGGCTTTGCTGCTGCCGATATGCTACCGATATGTTGTTGTCATAATGAACTGAGATTACCCTTAATCTATGTAGAATTTTATTTATTGTTAATGCACACAAACTGGATGCTCAATACTGTAGTGAAATGCTGAGAATTCCATTCTGTATCACAAGTACTGTTTTGGACTAAAGCAAATTATTATTATTATTATTATTATTTGTGATATTTAGCCAATATCAAGAACATTGCAGATCCAAAAAAACTCAGTCACGGGTGGTGAACTTTATTGATCAATCAGAGGCTGAAGCATAATTCTAGTAATCATAATCATAATAATAATAATAATAATAATAATAATTTGCTTTATTCCAGAAACAGTACCAGTGGTACAGTGTGGAATTTTCAGTACATATCTACAATATTTGCATCTAATTTTATCCAACGTTTAAAAGGCGTATTGGGTATTGGAAGCTATGATATGATTATGCATGGTGACAGTCATTAAAGCTATAGTCATGGAAGAAGTTATCAAATGATATTTAAGAATGTTTATCGCCAAGATGGTCAGTTAATTTGGTTGAAACACAACACTAAACAATCATAAAATAACATTTCAGGGTTGTTGTTTTGTTTTTTATTGTCAGGTCTAATGCAGTGTTTATAGTTGTAGTGTGAGTAAATTCTGCAGAATACAAAATTTTAAGGTGATGATAATTATTATAATATTATTATTATATATGAAAAATATAACACAACAACAAAACAAGCCAACTGAAGTTTTATTCTCGAAATCGCCAATCTTGTCTACACAATGGACACTGTTGAGCCATCTGTTGACTATTCAACCATTTTATAATACAATGCATATGAAAACAATGATTACATTGACCCCAGACAAGTGGGCAGTCGTCACCGGGAAGTTTACAGTCAGCACAACACGTTTCAAATGCATTCCGACAGATACCACAGTCATCGTCATTTGTACACCATTTCCATGAGGAGACTGCAAACCAATGATTAATCTGAAAAGCAAGTAAACAAAAATGAATGAGAAAAGAATATCATTATACTTGACGAGTCCCAAATAGGACTGGTGAAATGCACATTATCCTGGACTGGATTCCATCCACTGCTAGTCACCATCCACCAACAATTAAAATCTGAAAGAGTCTTTTTGATATGGTTGTGTTCTCTGAGCTAGTTGGATGGATGGTTAATTTGCGAAGCTTCCATCGCCCCACCACTAGGCGACATCTTCCTTCAGCGCATACACTTCAATTTCAATTGAAGTGAGCTTTTAGATTTCTCCACGAGTGAGTTTATTAATCATCTCTCCTGGTCGGTGACCACCTTGGACGTGATTGATTGCTTCAGTGTGTTTCACACCTTCCAGTCTACTTGTATTGATATTGAAACTGATTGTTTCTTTGACTTGAACTTTGACCCTTTGTGTGTGTGTGAGGTTTCTTTCTTATCGGTTGGTAGATTTTGTCTATCTCGATGTGTCTATTGATTGATGATTCACTGGAATACCAGGTAGGCTTCTAAAAATTCTCTAGCATTCTTGGTGTTGTTTCCTCTGTCTAATATTTGAACGTTGGTTGTCCCAGTCGAATTGATGTCCGTGGTTGTCTGTATGCAGTGATATGAGGAAGTGGATGTCATGTCTTTTGACGGCTAGCTTATGTCCGTGGATACGAAGACGAAGAGGAGGGATGTCCACTTTGGCCAATGTAGTGTTTTTCGCAGTTGTTACAATTTATCTTGTAGATGATGTTGGTTTTATCTTCTTTCGTTGTTCAGTCTGTCTTTTGGTTGACATGGAGCCAGCTGAGTGAAGTGATTTTGTTGGTTTGTGTGTGTGTGACGTCAATTCCTAAAGGTTTGAAGAGTGTTGCAGTGATTTCTGAGATATCTTTTATATATATGGTAGGGCGATTTTCTTTGTGCTTTCCTTGGTGGCTTTTGGTTTGATAGGTTGGCTTGGAGGTATACGTCCTTTGATGAAATTCCGTGGATATCTATCCATCCTTTAGGAAGATGTCTATGGGATATTTTTCTTCAATTTTCCTTAAGGTGAGAGTCTTTATTTATTTATATTTAAGTCATTTTTGTTGCTTAAATTTGAATGAACTCGACTTCTGTTCATATATGGTGAGAGCTGGCTACTAGTCAAAATTGCTAGACAGTAATTTACGTCAATGTTTATGTCCCAAATATTGGTCATGAGAAAACAAGAACAAGAACAAAGACTGACTGACTCAACCAACAACCAATCACAGCAGACTTTGTTTGCGTAGGTGGATACAATTAGCAGATAGATAGATGATCTGACCTTCAAGAAACAGTCACAAAGAGAAACAACCAATCAGAAGACTGTGTTTGTCTGCTAACAATAATCGATAATAATGTACATGAAAATCTACTATAAATATGTGTTGATTTCCTAAATAAACGATCTGTTTAGCTGGCCCTTGTCTTCTGTTGTTACACATATGTCACCCCCTCCTAGTATGGACATTTTGATAATGTCTAACGGGAAACATAATGTTGTTTACTATGGTTCATGCTACCAGCTGGCGGTAGAATTAACAATGCGTTATGCCGGAGTACACCTGCATGCCTAATAAGCGGTGGTCGTCTCCTGTCTGAAACTTGAAACTAGCACCTGTCGTATCAAATTCTAAGGCGTTATCTATTTAATGGACTCATGTGAAAAATGGGCCAAATCCATTTTATCTAACTCACACCACCCTCTTCACTCAAAACTCTCCCCTTGCATCTCATCAGGCAAAACCAGAAGCCTATATAGAAAACTATATGCTCGCACCAGCAAGTACAAAAACTCAACCATACCCTACGTGGCTCGTGTTCTGTGTGATAAAGAAAGCATTAGGCGTGACACCTATAATTCATTAAATAGTCAGTAGTACAACCGCACTTCGTCTTTCCAACTCGTATCATTTATAGGTACAACATTTCCATTCTTTCTTTTTCTTTTCTCTCTCTCTCTCTTTTCCGTTATGTTCTGCTTTGTTTCTTTCTTCAGCTTACACCAGTACATATGACAGCACCTACTTTTCTAACACCTTCAAACACTGTTCAGCTTTGGCTTTGCTACCGACATGCCAATATGTTGTTGTCATAATGAACTGAGATTTCCTTAATCTATATAGAATTTTATTTATTGTTAATGCACACAAACTGGATGCAATACTGTAGTGAAATGCTGAGAATTCCATTCTGTATCACAAGTACTGTTTTGGAATAAAGCAAATCATTATTATCTAATTCATGAGAACGGTCTGATGTCCGTCGAGTAGTGAAGCGTTTAAAAAGACGAAAGTTGAGCTGAGTTCAAGTCTTAAACGGAACAGTATTAATTCCTAGGATTGCAGATGCAGGCAGATAACGAGTCTGGAAGAAGACGAAACATTGAGTCCTAGATTCTATTCGACCAGCTACCACCACCAAATACGAATTTTGTTGATGATAATGTCCAGTAAAGAAAACGAAAAAAATGGCTGATGTGACCTGTGTATTTCACCTAATAATCACTGCAGACAGGGTATTAGATAAACTAAACTGTTTTCTTTCAAAGGCTCCACAGCATTGATCCTTTAACCGTGAAAGCTGGTTTCAAATTGGGTTTGTGGTTAATTTGTGAATTCCAGCCACTTTTATTCCTTCCTGCCCGCCTTGTTAAGAATTCTGCGTAAGGTAGTTTCCGAAGTTTCTTCCATGTATAGAATTACTACTTATGATTTAGATTCCTTATTGCTGGTGTTGTCTTCCGGATATTAGACATGCATGTAGTCATTACTATTATTAGTATTATTATCGCTATCACTACTATCTCTATTCATGTTATTCTTACATTTCCCTACATATTTCTTGACTAATTTATAAGGCTAATTATTAAGTTTCATGGCTTCTCTTATATGTCTCACTTCCTGTCTTAGATTTTCGTTGGTACTACTTAGTTTTTGTACTCTGTCACTTAAACATTTCACCAATCCTATTTTTACTGACATAGGATGGGATGATTGGAAGTCCAAATATCTGTTTGAATGTGTGGGTTTCCTGTAAACACACACTAGTGTGTTTAACTTCCCATCTTCTTTCCTTTTTACACTGCAATCTGACATTGGCAGTTCCCCTTCCTGATTTCCCAATTCATAAGTGAATGTATCTGCTACCACCGAGGATCTGAGTGACCCCATATCAACTCCCTCAGTTTGTTTGTATATTTTCCCTTGGAGGAATTTAAATACTGTGGAAGTCAGGCATAGCAAGCTGCACTCCCAGCATTATGTCGTCCTCAAGTGGCACTTTCGTCCTAAGTTCAAGTTCTTGGTCAGAAATGAGTTCGTTTCTGACTGCCTCTATAATGCCATATTCATTATTGGTATACGTGTATATAAACTGACAATGTCAAAACTAACCATTTTCTCTTCATTATCTAATTTTAAATTATCTAATCCATCTATGTTTTAGTTCATAAGAATTTGTTAGTCTTGATGATTTTGAGTGGCTTTTAAGGGGGGATTTAATACCATGGCTAAATATATTTAGATAATTCACAAGTAGGTGAATTTCTAAAATCAACTATAGATCTGTCTAATAGGGTATCGTGACTTATGAACTTTAACAACACTACACATCCTACTGGGGGTTATTAGTTTTGGGCATTAAATTAAACCACTTAGACTCACCTAGAAACGGCTTCATTCGGTTTCTGCTTTATTTTGTTATTTACTGCTATAGCTAACTGCTGTACGAATGATGCAATACGCCTGATATATGCGCTTGCAACTACATTGATTGTGAATACAATGGACTAATAAATAAAGCTGTTGCATACAAGTTATACACTTTTTAAAAGTTCTAAAAGTTGAATACAGAATCCGAAAACGAAATCCCATTTTTGGACGTCTTAGAGTCAAGCGAACAACCACAGAGGAATCAGGAAACTCAAGTTTATAGAAAATCAATTCACACATAGACCAATTACTGAATGTCAACAACAGCAACAATCCAATAACACACACACACAAAAGGAATTGCATACAAACACTATTCAAGAGTCAGCCAGTCAGGACTCATTGCAGCACTCCCACCTTAAGGAAAATTGAAGAAAGATATCTCATGGACGTCTTCCAAAACAATGGATGGATATCCACAGAATTTCATCAAAAGACATCTGCAAACAAGCCAACCTATCAAACCAAAAGCTCCCAAAGAAAGCACAAAGAAAGACATCTCAGAAATTACTACAACACTCTTCAAACCTTGATGTGGAATTGACGTCACACACACAAACCAACAAAATCACTTCACTCAGCTGGCTACATGTCAACCAAAAGACAGACTCAACAACGAAAGAAGATAAAACCAACATCATCTACAAAATAAATTGTAACAACTGCGAAAAACACTACATTGGCCAAAGTGGACATCCCCTTCGTCTTCGTATCCACGAACATAAGCTAGCCGTCAAAAGACATGACATCCACTCCCTCATCATATATCACTACATACAGACAACCAACGTTCAAATATTAGACAGAGGAAACAACACCAAGAATGCTAGAGAATTTTTAGAAGCCTACCTGGTATTCCATTGAATCATCAATCAATAGACACATCGAGATAGAGAAAATTTACCAACCGATAAGAAAGAAACCTCACACACACAAAGGGTCAAAGTTCAAGTCAAAGAAACAATCAGTTCCAATACAAGTAGCCTAGAAGGTGTGAAAACACAAAAACAACTAATCACATCCAAGGTCACCGACCAGGAGAGATGATTAATGGTGAACTCGTGGAGAAATCTAAAAGCTCACTTCAATTCAAATTGAAGTGTATGCGATGAAGGAAGATGTCGCCTAGTGGTGGGGCGATGAAAGCTTCGCAAATTAACCATCCATCCAGCTAGCTCAGAGAACACAACCACATCAAAATCATCCACCTGAGCTACAAATCTTCTCCATTATACAGATAGTACATTTGTGTGTGTGAGCGTATTGGGAATTCTCAATTGACTGTACAGGTATAAGAGGTTACAGGTGTTTTAACCACTGGGGATTGAGACAGAACACTTCCCACAAACAAACAACGCATGCATCCTTTAAATTAAAGCAACAACACACACACACACTGAGATCTGTTCAGACACTTTTGGCATAAAAAAGCTGAATAGAAAAAAATCAATATCACTAACCTTAAGTTTTAAGGGTGATGTAACGCCATTCAAGTTTTTCGAAGCAGCTGTTTGAGAATCGACCATCTGTAAAGAAGTAAAACCTGAGCTTAATGTAAGTTGCTCGCACACAAAAACACACACACAATTCTAAAATAAAACGTCATAAATAAATAATTTTTTTGATTACAGCTTGATTCCACACCGTATTTTTTGGTAGCCTCCAAAGCCTCAGGATGGTCGGGGGTGGGTGCCTTGCGCTGCGGGTTGGCCACCCCTCCGCACACCTCTTGAAATGCTCCCATATGACCGGGCGTCTTACATAGCCTCTCCTGAGGAAGTCCTACTCACTGCCTTCACGTGGCGGAGGTGTTTTTCACCAAAGTGAGAGGGCGAAAGCGGATGCCCGGCGCTCTTCACCGGGTTGACTGTCCATTGGATGACAGTCTAGGGGAGATGGCTAAACCCTGATTCCAAACCTCCAACGACTGGCGTATGAAGCTCACTGGAGCTCACCGGCACACGTATGGACAAAGGGCTTGTTGGATGTCCTGGATGTCTGGCCCCATTCAAAAAGGCGTATGAACCGAACTCCGGTCACCGGCTGCCAATGGATAGTGGACTCCCTATTCCACTCCTACTGCCTTGTAGGTCACACTTGGTTGTGTAAAGGCTAGAGCTGCACTCTCAAACAAAAGGCCGAGCGATTCTGGGGACATCACTCGTACCAAATTCCCATGAAACTTCATGAACTCTCTTCATCAGATCGCCGTGCCTGGGCAGCGATGTTTCGAGATGTTCATGAAGCCAGCTCATCCTCCCGTAGGAGATAGCCGAAGTAAAGTAAAGTAAAGTAGTATTTTTTGGTACAGGTATGGAATTTTCAACATGTGATATCGGTAGCCCAAATTTTGCAGGCCGACCATAGATATCAGGTGTGCGTCGTCGGCAGGGGATCGAACCCTACACCATGTGCATGATCGGCGAGAGACATAACCGCTGTGCCACCGACGCACAGTGAGCACAATGAGCAGAAAACTCTAATTCAAAAAGTCATATTTACGACTAACAGACTAACATAATTCATCAACGAAGGATACGGTGCTATTGCATAGTGACAGATGATTGCCTTGACGTGATGGTTAGCCTTGCCTATGGTGATAACCTAACAGGCTATTCTAAATGTAATGAATATTCATTCGTGGGCAAGGTTCAACAATAGCGTCCCAAGGGTTGTGCGAACGCACACGAATGACCTTCAGACGTGACCAATCATACAAATGAGGAGATTTTGCACAAAAATTATTGACGTATATTTACAAGAAAATGCATGAAAACACACACACACAATAAACAGGGTATCTTTCTCTGACACATGAGTTGAAAATACGTCCCCATTATAGAGAGGAGTATCAGTTGGTAAGTTAGACTAGTTTCTCTACATGTATTCACCAAGGTGACTGAAGATGAGCTGTGTTTTGTGAATCGTTTATCTCTCTTATCCAGTTGTGCAGTCACCTCCAGCAGGCTTTAGGCCAGGTAGAGGGTGCATAGATCATATCTTCACTCTCCAACAGATCCTAGAACATAGAAACACTTTTAGGCGTCCAACAATTGCCATATTTCTTGACTGGAAGGCGACCTTCGACTCCGTGGATCGAGAGGTTCTATGGCAATGTTTGACTATGAAGGGAGAGCCAAGAATGTACATTGCACTAATCAAGGCACTCTACTCAAACTCACGTAGCCATGTAAGGGCTTATGGGGAATTGTCATCTGAATTGATAACAACCAGTGGTGTCCATCAAGGATGTCCACTTTCCCCTTTTCTGTTTAACTTCATCATAGATATGCTAATGGAAGTATCCTTAACTGAACTTAACGACTTAGGAATCGACTTGTTACCAAGGAATAGTCTCATGGACTTAGAATATGCATATGACATAGTATTGTTAGGGGAGGATGCTGACAAAATACAGCAGAGTCTTCTGAACACCTTCAGCGCAGCAATTTTTGTATGTTTGGCATGCGATTCGCCCCTGTAAAATGTAAGATGCTGCTACAGGACTGGACTACTTCAACTCCTAGCTTAGTGATAGGGAGTTAAGTGATAGAATATGTTGACCACTTCACTTATTTGGGAATTTGTATCACCACCAACGAATTGATTCGTGACGAAATCTCACCACGGAACCAAAAAGCTCGAGCTGCTTTCGCTAACTTACACCGTCTCTGGCGTAGGCGTGACATCCAGCTATCAACCAAGGGACGTGTGTACTGCTCAGCAGTTCGCTCCGTCCTTCTCTATGGCTCTGAAACATGGCGAATACGAGTTGAAGACATGAAAATGTTGTCTGTTTTCGATCTTAGATGTCTACGATCTCGTTCTCACGTTAGGTGGTATAATAAAGTAAGTAATGTTGATGTTAGGCTTAGAGTGTTGGGCAAAGAGGGAAAAAGTTACATAGATTGAGATGGCTAGGTCACGTGCTGCGCATGCCTAACCATCGCCTCCCCCTCCCGATGGGCATTACTAGCTGATATAGGTGCAGGTTGGAAAAGAGTAAGTGGTGCCATGCCAACCAAAAACATGGCCTCATCAATCCATGAAATCCTTGAAAGTTAAACTGAGTCAGGTAGGGAGGGAGATGCAGACTTTCGGGTTAGAGCCCGCCTTCGGGACTCTAAGAAACAATGGCTGGAGACAATAGGTGACATGGCTCAAAATCGTTGTCAATGGCTTACGCAGATGTATTCAGTCTCTTGTGTAATCTTTCATATTCCTTTCTGCCATTACTCATTCTGTTTCACTTTTATACTTGTCAAGACTTTATTGATTCTCTTCACTCATCCATCTTCTTGTCTACTTTTGTGTGGTATTTGGAACGTGGCAACTCGAAGTGGTGCACTTCGGTGCCAAGTTCTTTGTTGAATCCAGCCAGTCTGCTCCGAAAGCCCTCTCGGTTGAATTAATATGGTTTCCAGTAAGAGGATCGACAACTCCACATACTCACAAATGTGGGTGATAAAATTGTTTTATGATTTATTTTAATTTGCAAATTTAAAATAAATGACATCAACTCTAAATTTCTCCCTAATCGTAACACTTACCTTAATCCTGGTCCTAATGACAACCCTTATCCTAACCCTAACTCCAATACTTACCTTAACCCTAATCCTAACACGAACAAGCTATTAACACATTGTTCGAACAGAACTTAAAAACGTGATCTGGGTGAAATTCGCTCCTAAGTTGGTGAATAGCACATTGATATTTCTTTCAGCTATGATAATGCCATGTGCCATTAGCCAACGACTAGCATGCGTTCAAGGTCATTGGAGAGAGGGAGGATTCACACTCCTGAGACTCTATTGTTGAGGTCCGCCTATTCGTGAAGGAAGACCTTATCATACCAGAAAGGTGAGTTGTACAGACTAGAAGTGGTTTCCGTCATTGTATAGGTTGCGCATACACACTATGTAGTAGATTTGATATCAAAGTCATGCTGTCGTAACACCACCAGTAAAGTGTTTTCCTGGAACGACAATACTGCCTATGTAAGTATGGTATGTGCTTTGCGCCATCTAAGCGCAAAGTAATGTTACAAGATTGGCAGGAGCCTGTACCTGCACTCACTCCTGCGGGTGAATCGCTTGAAGTTGTTGATAAGTTTATGTATCTGGGTAGTTGTGTGAGTGCTGGCGGAGGAGTGACGGATGAGATTTCCAACCGTATAATGAAGGCTAGGGTGGCATACATCAACTTGAGTCACCTCTTTATGACGCGCTGGCCAAGTCTCTGATTCGTAGAGTAGAACTGACTGACTTCACATTGGAGTTGAAAATCCAGACCTAATTTCCATTTTCATGCCGATTGCTGAGTGTTGACATCCACACAGACTTGATGAGACTAGTGAAAGCTTTTCTTGCTTTCCCGATGCCCGCTGCTTTGACATCCTCGTCAGTTTCGTCTGTCTTTAGTTGAAACGATGCTTCCCAGGTCGGTGGGTAGGTGAAGGAGGTTGTTTCTTTCAGGTTCCTTCCGTTTATGCTAATTATTGTCTGTTGTTATTGTTGTTGCTGTTGATGGTGTTGGCCAGGAATCTTCATCAACTCTGTTTTCTCTATGTTCACCTGAATTCCTATATTTGATGCTTCTTCTGCCAACTTGTCGCTTTTCACTTGCATATCATCCAGTTTGTGGGAAATCAGACATATATCACCAGCGAAGTCCAGATCCTCAAAGTTGTTTTTGTGTGAGTCCATTTTATTCCTGTTTCCTCGCTGCCCAGCCCGCTGTCAGTCGTATTATCCGATATACTGCAATAAGGAAAATCATTTGCGATAGTAGGTAGCCAGCCAGCTTGTCTTACTCCTGTCCTCACTTCGAAGAATTCCGTAAGTTTCACGTTATGGATTACTTGGCATGCAGCATTGTCACACAGCTGTTGGATGAGATGTATAATTGTCGGTGGCACCCCGTAGTAGCGAAGTAGTTTCCAAATAACCTCTCGATCAACGCTGTCAACGGCCTTTTCAAAGTCGATGAAGTTGAGATAGAGAGGTGACTACCATTCCAAGCAAGCTTTGTTCAATGATGATCCGTAATGTGGCGATCTGATCAATGCATGACTTGTTTCTCCTGAATCCAGCCAGCCTGTCCCGTCGAAATTTTTCATCCAGGTTGGCATGTTTGATTCTATCCAAGATGATGCGGCTTAGTATTTTGCTTGGGATGTACAGAAGCATAATTCCGCACCAGTTCTTGCATTGACTTAATAAGTCTCCTTTCTTCCAATCCTCAGGTACTTTGCCTTCTTCTTTCCACACCTTCTCCAGTAGTGACTTCATCAAATGCACACGAAAGAAAAAGAAATTTAGATATTAAGCAAAAACGAAAGAAAAAGAAGAGCAGGCGAAAAGATGTTTGAAACGAAAAAGAATCTAAATGATTATGGAATAAGGAAACAGCAAAATATAGGCAAGAAAAGCCGCAAAAAAATAAATTCGCAAAGAGAAGGGGAGCACAAGATTTGATAATACGAACAACGCGTGTTTCTCGATTGATCGGCCATCGTGAGTATCTCGTCTCGTCTCACAATATGTAGATAGGAAACATTCAAGCATGCCACATCTTCGATTAACACCGATGATTCGGTTGATTACGATCGAATTTCATTGATTGTTGCTGCACACAGTGATGACTCAGTTGATCGGATGTGTTGGATTTAGGTTTTTTTTCTACAATGTGAGTTGTATCAGACAAGGTGAGTGTTTTGAACAGACTTGAGTGAGGGTCATTCGAAATGTCTGTCAGTGATGGTCACTGCCCAAAACGTATTCGAATTTTCTCACTTGCTATTGTCTATCCATAAAAATTAGCCATCTCCACCTTGTGGAAACACTCGGCTGCCTCTCGTTTGATGAAGATGTTAATATTTTCGATGTCTTCACTTGAACTGATCGACCAGCTTACGTTACCATAATTTCCTTTTTCTATAATTTTCTATTTACTCTCATAGAGGGCAAAGACATAAAAACAGGGAGTAAGTTTTGTTATTATTAGATTTAAGCCTCTGTGAAATATTTTTGTTTCCATGTTTTGTTTCCACGTCCTGATCAAACGGGAGATGATGGTGCGGAACTCATCTATACGGAATCCTAGTTAAAGGATAGTGAAAGAAATGGCTGGATAACCAGAGCATTTCAGTAGTTGGGGAATTCGAATTGGCCACCATAAAATGATTGACGACGAAATCCCTGTTGTGGATACAAGTGGCGTGTTTGGTATTCGCCAAGCCAGGTGATCTTTGGCACAGGCTTTAAAGGCTATGGGGAACAGCTGTTAATTAGTAGGCATGCGTGCATGAATGCATGCAGCCAGGCAGACAGGCAGCGTCAATCGATGGGCTTGTCAAGCTGTATCTGTTCAGATGGTCAAGGGGTGTGTTAAATATGCCAACGCAACAAACACCTTCTTCGTCGAGCAATGTCAGCTGAAATATCAATGAGCTTTGAAAAAGATAATGGTACTCAAGAGAAACACGCCATTGATCCATCAAGTCATTGACTGTTAATTTTGAAGGAGACGGAAAGATGTAGACTTACTTACTTACTTGGGTCTTTCACACACTAAGAATCAATGGCTGGAGACTGTTGGTTGTGCAGCTGAAAAACGTTCTCACAGACCAGACGCAGTCACTCTTTGTCATTATCCAAATACTACAGAAAAACTCCTCATCGGCCTCCACATGCTATCGACATGTTTGTCTAGTTGTCGCATTTTCCAGGCACCTCGGTCTATTCTTGTTTCACTGTATTTCCTTCGTCTTGTTTTTGCGTTTTGAGGAGTGTGACAACTTGAACTGTTACACTATTGTGTGAAGTACTACGCTGATAGACAAGTAAATCAGACTGTAACTGTTAGACTTCGTTGCGACTGAGGTTATAAGTTGACGACACGCGACAGTGAATATTCACCGAGATTCAGTCCTGTCCTCACTCACCCTCCTGTGAAAGATACAGACTACAGGATTTTGAAATCGAAATCTACTCCACTCGGAAAGTTGATGACTTACAATGATTCACTTAGTTATCTGTTTATCTCGTAGTACCGATTTTTGTTATTTTTAGTGTTGGAGATTTATTTCCTTGTGCATCGATCACTTGATAGTAAGTGTGATTAGAAACCGTATGGTGTGGAACCTAACTAGATGGTGATTGTTAATTGTTAGGTGTAATGTACAAACTGCAGTTGCGAAATGTCATCACAATATGATGAGCCCATGTGATGACTCTCAAAGTCGGAAAGTTCTGTGTTTTCTCACGTTCTTATCGCGATGCATGAGTGAATGTTAGTTAATTCAGCTCGTGAAAGACTTGATGATATTTGTTCACAGCTAGCAAGAAAGCAATTTCAATGACACATGTGTGACCAAGAATGTGAATTCGCTGTTGAATTCCCTGTGTACAAAGCAGTAGCAGAAACTGAAAGCTGATTTTGGATCAGCGGACAGAGAGGATATAGGAAGTTATCGCTCGAACGTTTTGATTTTCGATACCATCCTTGAATAAGTAATTTCGATGTTTCACAATAAACATCAATGTGGATTATGTCACATCAGGACTAGCTAGCACACACAACTAAAGTGTCAGATATGAGCGGGTGAGCTTGGGGTTTGTCAATTCGAACAACGCGTGTTTCTCAACAAATCAGCCATCGTGAGTATCTCGTCTCATCTCACAATATGTAGGTAGGCAACATTCAAGCATACCACAACATCTCCGATTTACACAGTTGATGTTTCGGTTCATTTGAGGGCATTCCTATAGTGTAGGATTGTCGATCTCTTCCTCAACCACTATTGATGACTGTTTTTTTTCAATTATCTTCACTTGTAGTGGTCAACCAGCTAATGTTTTCATAATTCTATTTTTCCCTTATTTTATGATTACACTCATAGCGGTCACAGGCGCCCCAGGGACGCGTAAGTATTCCTTTTGTTACATTTATGTTTCTGTGAAATATTTTGGTTTGCATGTAAGATTTCAGTATGGTAGGCAGAATTTGATGGCAACGATTGAATAAAACTGAGGAATCGAGGCCTTCGAATACTTAGTGACGTAACAGATATACGGATGAGGATAAATGGGATGAGTGGTAGTCTTTCAAATGTGTTGTATTGCTGGAATGCTGCATCATATCAATGTAAACATAGAGAGAACTTGGTAATTTGAAATGCCTGAAGAAGTAGATTTGACCTCATCAACTATAAGAAGATATGATCGAAGGAGTTTAGAGGACATGTAGAAAGAGGGGGGAGTAGCGTGATGATATGAACTACTGATTGGTGAGAGTGTCTAATTAACACTGACGTGGAATGCTACTGCTTTCCGACGAAATTGGTGCTATCTAAATCCCAGAATGTTGTATAAGATGGTTGTCGGCAATCGGCCAGAGGAAGTGTTGCCTAGACATAGGTTTCTTGCTAACTGGCCCTCCTCAGCTCATGTCTCACAAATCTGAGATTCGAACCCGCGTCACCCAGTGAATTCTGAGGTCAGAGACGTTATCACTGAGCTATTGGGTATTGCAATCGACCTCCTGTAGTACTGTA
The DNA here is from genome assembly GCA_944472155.2 of Trichobilharzia szidati. NCBI lineage: Eukaryota > Metazoa > Platyhelminthes > Trematoda > Strigeidida > Schistosomatidae > Trichobilharzia > Trichobilharzia szidati. Next base: position 4,902,938 of record OX235279.1, read on the forward strand.
GTGAATACTATGATTGGACACTAGTGAGTATTTAGTGTGATGTGTCTAGTCCTTTCTTCGGTGCACATTCCATTCTGTCAGTCAAACGGGTTTGCAATGTGGGCACGGTCAAGGCAACTTACTTTAACTTCCTATTATCTTGGAAGACTCATAAACCGACAAATACTATGCACAAGTTTTTGGCCACCATTCTAGGTATCTCGCCATCATAGTGTACATTGATTTGATGATATTAGATGGTTGGACTGGACAAATCACACTAGTACCCGAATGCTGGTTTCGCTTGTTCACGGCCTAGCTCCCCAGTAGTGTAGTCGGTGTGACTAAGCTCACGGAGCCGAATCACTTCAAACCATCTGAATTCTGTCCAGATGTCTACTTCGACGAACTGGGAATACGTAGACTCAATTTCGCCGTTTGCAAATTACTCATTTCGAGGTGAGAAAACACACCACAGTCACTCTCAGAAATCGAAAGTGTTCACATCTCAGTATGTGGTGTGCTTGATTCTGTAAATGACAATCAGGAAAGCTGGTGAAATCCCTTTGAATTAATGAATCAGCGGGAACAGGTGCACTCTTAAATGCAAGTATCCAAGTAATCCTGACATTGGAATTGTTTCATCTTTTGTGTGACAGTGGTTTTTGTTTCTTGCTTGCTTCTCCTTAAGTATTCTGTATGTTCTACGCTTTAATGTTCGAAAAAATTAAAACATTTAGTCCCTTTGATAAATTTGAATAAGGCATTAAGAAGACAAATTTCCCCGCTAGAAGATATCGTCATTTCGTAGTTTCTTTACAACCGCTTTACAACTAACATGGTTAACAATAATAAAATAAAGTTCATGACAATTACTCAGTTAAATAAAACAAAAGTACATACTAATGACCAATCATATTTAGATAGGTCAAGTAGTCCAGGGTAGGCGAAGATTGAAGTCTATTGATTTTTGTACACACAGTTTAGGCTGTATGTGATTATTCCCCGAAGCGTGCTTCTATCACCTGCAATAACCTTGAATTAGAGTTGTGTGAAATAATTGTGAAACAGTCATTAATATTGATTTTGTGATCTGACATTAATAAGTGTTTTGCAATGGATGACGCTGGATTTTTATTCAGATTACTGGCGTTGGGATTTTCAATATGATTTAATAGCCATTTTGGAACATGTTCTTTCCGACGACATTGGAACATTCTGTTGGTTCCACCTATATAGGTGTCACCGCAGCTGCAGGTGGACTTGTAGATAAAGTTTGAAGTAGAGTCCACAGAATTTCGTCCTTTAATCGTAGGTACAGGGATCGAAAATGTTCGGCGGCGTAGAATGTGCGTTTGATGGCTGACCGAAGTCTTTGAGCTAGCTGTCAACTGCATAATCTGGTCACCTTTGAATGGTAGGTTAATAAACATAGCTTTCTTTGGTACCGAAGCTGTCTGTTCGAGATGCGGTCTTTCTTTACTGTGACAAGTGATAAAGTTTTCCGGATAACCATTAGCTAATAAAACTGAATGTATATGCCGAAACTCATCCATCAATGTGTCACTCGTGCATATTTTTCGGGCCCTTGAGAACAAACATTTCACATTAAGGAACGTTTATACTGGACAGGAACAAAACTGGTAAAATGAAGATATTGTCCAACCCATGTTTTTATTTAACTGAGTAATTGTCATGAACTTTATTTTATTTTATTATTGTTAACCATGTTAGTTGTGTAAAGCTGTTGTAAAGAAACTACGAAATGACGATATCATCTCGCGGCGAAATTTGTCTTCTTAATGCCTTATTCAGATTTAATGTTCATTCTATCACATAATCGCCGGCTTGATGGCGTATATATTCTACAGACTAACATGTGTAGTTCCATTCAGTCACTCACGTGAAGTATAAGTGTTTTCCAGCCAGCCAGCTAGCTAGATCGCTTGTGTTTGTTGATTTCCACTTATGTCATCAAGCAGTGGTCTCATTGTTGTCTGAATATATTTGCTGTCCAACGGTAACTGTAATGATTTGTCACCTCGAGCGGTGAAATTTTCTCTTAAAGAATATCCTTCTGTGTTAAAAGTGGATGTCAGTTTGTGGCTGTGCCAAAATCTGGCCCCTCCATCAGCATTGGAGTATGACCAGATGGCGGACGGAGCGGAAAGAAGCCGTCAACAACGTAAAACGAAAGCAGAAAGTGGACGCTGTGAAAGCCGAACTGAGGGTAAAGGAGAAGTACCCCGCATTCGAGATTGGAGATCAAGTCAGATGTAGAGATAGGCGAAACACCGGCGGATACGCGCCAGGGTCGCGGAAACTTCTACCAAAGTGAGAAGGGCCATATACGGTCACCGCGAGAAGAAGGCACGTATATACCATCAAAAATACAAAGAGAGAAGCGGATGAACATCAGTGAGCTCCAGAAATGGATAGAGCGAGATAAGCCAACGATGACGCCAGCACCAAGAAGATCAAGCCGACTTCAGTATAAACTATTTGACGGGGGGATGAGTGTGGTGAGAGCTATCTACTAGCCAATTGGTTGACAGTAATTGGGGTCAATGTTTATGTATCAAATATTAGTCATGTTGTGGTGAGAGATGGTTGCTAGCCAAATTGGTTGACAGTAATTGAGGTCAAAGGTCAAGATGGGCAGGCGGATACAGTTAACATATTGATGAACTGACACAGCCACAAGAGATGCAAGGTTAACTTTTTGTGAGAAACAACCAATCAACAGACTGTATTTTCTACTAAAATTAACCTACAATAATGTACATCAAAATCTATAAATACGTGTTGATTTTCCGTAGTAAACGTTCTGTTGCCTGGCCCTTGTCTTCTGTTGTTACAAGTTCACTGTCGAGGAATTTACACATAGTGTGGTACATTCTACTACTCAGCTCAGCTTTCAGTGGACGTTTTTTGACAGCTCGACATAAATAGAGACATATTTTGATCATGAAGTTTGTCTGACATCTCTGCAGGCGTTCGTCTTCACGGAGATGACTCACTGATTATGACTGTTTTCAATTATCTTCACTTTGAGTTGTCAACCAGCTTCTATTTTCATTCTTTTTGATTTCTCACTTATTTCCTTTTTACACTCATAGAAGATGGAGACGGAAAGTCGAAAGGTAAGTTTTGCTTTTATTCGATTTAAGTTTCTGTGAAATATTTTGGTTTGCATGTAAGATTTCGGTATATTAGCCAGAATTTGAAGGTAACGATTGAATAAAACTGAGAAATCGAGGCCTTCGAATACTTAGTGGCGCATCAGATACATGGATAAGAATAAATGGGATAAGTTGTAGTCCTTAAAATGTGTTGTTTTACTGGAATGATGCATCTCATCAATGCATACATGGCGAGAACTTAGCACCCTGGACCTAGATTTCATGCCAGTTGTTCCTCGTCAGCTAGTCTTGTCCCCAACAACATTGAAGGAACTCATGTCCATTCTGAGATTCGAAGCCGCGTCAAACAATGAATACTGTAGTCCGACACGTTACCACTATTTGGGCTCGCGATTGACCTCTAATTCGACTGTAGTGAGTAAAATAGGACTTCAGCCGTGCGTCTCCATTGCGTTCGGTTCTCCGCTAGAGTCTTCACCTAGATCCAAGTCTGCCCACATGCTTTCATCTCCTCTTCACATGACCTCCTCCATGTCACCCACCCACGCTGACAACCAACTCGCCGATTCCTTATCGGGTTCCACTCGAGCAATGGCTTGTCTAGTGATGTCACTTGATGGTTTGTTTTCTCAGAGTATGGCCAATCCACCTCCGTTTCTTCCTGCCTATTTGTTGCACAATCGGTTCCTGCTGTGTTGGTTCGGTCATTGCCAAAGATCTCTGTTGCTGATCTTTTCTGGCCGGCCATCTGATCTTGAGTATTTAGCGAAGACAACTGTTAATGAAGGTCTGTAGTTTGTTTGAGATGCTCTTTATGACGCGTCAAGTTTCTGATCCGTATAGTAGCACTGGCTGACTTCACATTGGAGTTGAAAATCTGGATCTTATTTTTGATGCTGAGTAGTGCTGTTGACCTCCACACAGACTTGATGAGAGTAGTGAAAGCTTGTGTTACTTTTCCGATTCTTGCTTTGATATCCTCGTCAGTTGAGTCCGCCTGTAGTTGAAACGATGCTTCCCAGGTAGGTGGGTAGGTGAAGGAGGTTGTTTCTTTCAGGTTCCTCCCATTTATGCTGGCTGATTGTTGTCTGTTGTTGTTGTTGCTGTTGGTGTTGTCGGGAATCTTCATCAACTCTGTTTCCTCTATGTTCGCCTGAAATCCTATCTTCTCTGGATGCCTCTTCTGCCAACTTGTTGCTTTTCACTTGCATATCATCCAGTTTGTGGGAAATCACACATATATCATCAGCGAAGTCCAGATCCTCCAAATTGTTTTTTTGTGAGTCCATTTTATGCCTGTTTCCTCGTCGCCCGGCCGGCTGTTTGTCGCATTATCCAGTCTACTGCAATCAGGAAAATCATTGGCGATAGTAGGCAGCTTTATCTTACTCCTGTCCCCACTTCGAAGGGTTCCATAAGTTTCCCGTTAGGCACTAGTCAGTAACTAGTGTGATGTGTCTAGTCCCTTCTTTGGTGCCCACTCCATTCTATCAGTCAGTCGGGTTTGGAGTGTGGCCACTGTCTATTCACTTTACTTTAAGTTCACATTATCTCCGACGACGCTCGATCCGACAATTAAATGCAAAATATTTACCTTAACTCCAAAACAGAAGGAACAAGAAGAAGTTGTATTGTTCGGCAGTTAAATTCCATACTCTATAAAAATTCTAACAACAAATGTTTTAAAAGGAATGCATTGTACTTTTATTCGTATTCCGTCGTCTTCTCCCATCTTGTATACGACCGAATCATTTGCGCTTTCGAGTTGCCCGCCAATGTCGACCAAGTCCAATGTTCGAACGTTCAATATTCACATTCACTTACATTTCCCGGCAAAAAAGTGTCCATCCCTTTTTTCTGTCATAGTGAAAACCACGAACTGAACTGCCAACGCGGGAACCTGAGCCAATCGAGACTAAGCTAAAATGGAAAGCAAGACACAAGAGCACATTACACAACAAGCACACTACATCACGCCAGTACGCCTCCCCTGCGTGTAGGATCTTCCTCAGTAGTAGGAACTTTCCTTCGCCCTCTGTAGACAGTACCATCAATGATCTGGTCCTCGGGGTGTTGGTTGCTTCATGTCACTCTGGCACAGTCCCCTCCCCGACGTATCAAAATCGCGTACACTGACTGTAATACCAATCGATTCGTTCACATTTGGAGAAGACTAGAAACGCCTTCAGAAGTACTTACAATAACATTACAAGATGATTCACACAATGCAACAACTATAAAACTAACCAACCATCAGATGAATTGGAACCCACTCTAGTACTTAACACAAATATATGTACAATCAACACATCAAATGTTGTGGATTCTGCCTTGACGAGTTACCCTTGAAAAACTGTAGGACTTACAGCAGTACGCCTACAACCATTCTCAAGTTGACGCCCTAAATTTGAAAATCGTTGCAGAGTTCATTTACTGACCTCGTTCTATCATCTTTATCCTCAACTGTGAATGGTGACACGCCCATGACATTGTATCGTGGAATGTAGATGACTAACAAACATACGACGTATCTGACCAACCAAGCGAAGGCACAGAGTAATTTACACCAAAAATAATAACATTTAAATGGTAACTTGAAACCTGAAAGGACTTTTATTTGTGCAAGTCAGTTTAAAAATTACCCTCTTGTACACAGTTGGCTTATGATCACTAAAAGTGGCACTGAATTTCGTCCCTTCGAACGGACCGATACTAGCATAATCACAGCTCATGGACTTTCCTTTCACTGGGGATGACAACACCAACGAAGACTGACTGATACAAGTTGATGAACTTAGCGGTGCCACAGAAGCTGTTGTTGTTCGACCTTTAGAAGGTTGTCTATTCGGAGGATTATCACCACTGCTATCGTTTATGATTAGCTCCAGTTTAGCATTAACACCTGTCGATAAATGGACTACACGCGGATCACTTATACTGACGGTCTCTTGAGTATCCATACTTTCTGCAACCTCATCTGCCTTTAATTCTAATTCATGTTCAAGTTGTACAGAACCTTTGTTCAACTCAGTTGTAGTAGGCATTCCGCTCACCTCATCCTGATCAGCCAAAGACAAATGTGCACTATCTTGACCATTGTCACAAATATCCACTTTACCGCCGTTTGTATGATCGACTTCATCATTTTCAACCTCTTTAATAACAGCAGTAGATGACTTGAGTTCTTCCTCATGAATCCCTAAAGGTTTTATTCCTTTACTCTGACTAGTAATACCTTGTAAACTTGTGGAGTCAGAACTGGACTCTGAAACTGTAACCCTCTTCTTCTGCACAAACTGCGGTGTCGTCTGTAACACGCTATTCAACAATGGCTTACCAGTTGCAACTACAGGCTTCTTCACCGCACCATCATTATCGTTACACGAATCGGAGTCGGAACTTGATGACACCGACTTCACATATAGCTTATCACTAAACTTGCTCACTCCTTTACAGCTCACTTCTGTATGCACTACTTTCAAACGGATAAAACACAACCATGTTTGTCTTGCAACTTGTAACCTATCTGTTGCGGACGTCCCACGAAAGCTGTCACACTTATTAAGTTTGTATGGATTATTAGACACTATACAGCTTTCTCGATATCCACTTCTCTGAGACGCCTTCGTCATAAATGATCGCGTTTCGCACTCTGACTTCTCTATTCCAGGAGAGGGATGAAATATACTGGCAAACTTGCTGATAGCTTGGTTAACACTGTCGTTCACCAGTCTCAAAATATCTTCAAACTCGGGCTATAAACTATCCTCTTCTAAAATAGGAGCTTATTTTTATGAACTTTCTTTGTAAGCGAACTGATAATCTCTTAGTGATTGCCTCAATAACACAGCTTGAGTTCAACTCATCCATTCAATTAAGAGAAACGAGAGTATTTCTGTGAATCAATAAACTATCCAGAAACTTAGCGAGTTCCTCGGAGTTATCGTTTAACTGGGCAACCATTACCCTTAACGGTCTCAAAAACACTCCTAGATATCATAAAAGGCCTCCCAAACCTTTGACGTAATATCCTCATGTCCTCTGTGTATCTTTCGTTTGGGGGGTATAAACTTGCAGCATTGTATAGCTCTTGCAGTAACACCAGTGCAATAACTCAACAAATACATCAACTTCATTTCGTCATTTATTACATAAACACTCAACATGACTTCAAATTCTTTCACGAACTGTGGATATTCAGCTGGGTTTCAATTAAAGCACCGAGGCTCAAACTACGGTAACGTGAAACCCCTACTATCACTAGATATCGAAACATGAACATCAACCTTGTCATGCTAAGCACCAAACACGTCATTACAAATTACAGGCAACTCAACATCACTTACTTTTCTGTCTGTTTCGAAAGTGCCACGTCTCTTCTTTGGTCCAGGGATCATCCAACGTCACCAAAAGTTCCAAATTGCGTTGCGATAAACCGTGTCCAAAGATGCTGGCGGCAGATCAAGTAAGTAATCCTCAGAAGAGTTCCAGAATGCGCTCCAGAAAACGAACAAGGAATGAAAACTGTCAAGGAACTTAACTTTAAGTTCCCATTATTTGCGAAGTCGCGCGAACGGTCAATTACTGAGTACCATATTGAACTTTCTTCCAAAACACAAGGACTTGATATAAGTTGAATTGTTCGGCATTTACAGTCAATACTCTGTACATATTCTATGCAAAATGTTTTACAAGGAATACATGCTAACATTTTGCGTATTCCTTTGTGAACTTTCTCTGAAAGCTTTTAATTTGATTTGGATTGTCCTTTGTACGAGATAGTGGTCGGAGTCAACGTCTGTTCCTCTTCTTACTTTTGTGTCCAGCAGGCTGCGCCTCCACTTCCTTGAGCAGCATTGAGATGAAGTCAATTTGGTTTTTGGTTCGTTCATCTGGTGACACCCATGTAGCCTTGTGGATATCCTTGTGTTTGTATACGCTGTCACCAATCACCAGTTCATTGAAGGCGCAGAAGTCGGCGAAGAGTTCTCCATTTTCATTCATTTCTCCGAGAGATTCTCAACCCATGATGTGTTCTCTTCCTGTGTTGTCTGATCCCAGTTTGGCGTTCATGTCTCCCATTAGTATTTTAATGTCACGAGCTGGAGTATTGTCCATTGTTACCTGTAGTTGTTTGTAGAATTCTTCTTTCGTTTCAAGGTCTGCGTTGTTGTTCGGTGCATAGCATTGTATAATTGACACTTTCCTTCCTTTGGAGTTGAATATGGCGGTCATTATCCTGGGCGAGATCGCCTCCCATTGCATCAGGGCCTTCGTTTCCGTTGGTGACATTGTGATAGTCACGCCCTCGGTGTGCATGTGGTTATCCTCTGGGTGACTGGAGTAGATCACTGACTCACCCGTTGACAATTTGGTGAGTCCATTCCCGTTCCATCTGCTTTCACATATTCCCAGTACTTGAATTCCGTATCTTCTCATTTCATTTGCGATCTGGGCAGCTTTGCCAATCTCGTACATGGTGTGGACATTCCATGTCCCCACAGAGAGGTTTCCTTTAGGCGCAAGGAGATTCATCGTGCTGAAGTTTCTGTAGCAACTTTGTTTACAGGGTGGGATTGCTAGCCTTACGCCTGAGAAGGGGATTGTTACATTAAAATATAGTTTAGAGAGAAGCGACCTTGTGGGTTGCTCCCCTTAAAACCAGGAAAAACAGGGAATAAAACAATCAGAACCACTCCAGCTCAGGAAAATAATTCACAACAAGAAGGGAAACAAGCGACAACAACATTATTAATATCACAGTCAAATACAGCTAACCAAACTGATAGCAAAATCATAGACTCACTGACTTGATCCAAAGATTCACTTAGTTCTCTGTTTCTCTCGTAGTACCGATTTTTGTTATTTTTAGTGTTGGAGATTTATTTCCTTGTGCATCGATCGCTTGATAGTAAGTGTGATTAGAAAGCGTCTGGTGTGGAACCGGACTAAATGATGAATGTTATTTCTTGGGTGTAATATGCAAACTGCAAATGCAACTTGTCATCACAATATGATGAGTCCGTGTTGACTCTCTCAGTCGGAAAGTTCTGTGTTTTCTCACGTTCTTATCGCGATCAATGAGTGAATGTTAGTTAATTCAGCTCGTGAAGGATTTGATGATATTTGTTCACAGCAAGGAAGAAAGCAATTTCAATGACACACGTGTGACCCAGGTTGAATACGCCGATGAATTCCCTGTGTACGAAGTAGAAGAAAATGACAGTTGATTTTGGATCAGCGGACAGCGAGGATATAGGAAGTTATCGCGCGAACGCATTCTTTTTCGTTGCCATACTTGAATAAGTAATTTCGATGTTTCACAATAAACATCATTGTGGATTACGTCACATCAGGACTAGCTACCACAGACAGCTGAAGTGTCAGATATAAGCCGGTGAGGTTGAGATTTGCCAACTGGAACAACTCGTGTTTCTCGATAAATCGGCCATCGTGAGTATCTCGTCTCGTATCACAATATGTAGGAAAGAAACATTCAAGCATGCTACAACAGCTACGATTAGGCGACTAGAATTCAAAAAATCTGCAGTCCTGAATCAATAGAGGAAGAGATCGCCCGCTTAAGGAAGACATTGCTCGAGAATGGCTACCCACCCCGTTTTATAGACAAGTATATGAAGCCTAAGACTTACAAAGAACAACCCATTACAGTCCAGAAGAAGAATATGGTCTACATGAATGTACCCTTCAAAGGTGACCTACTGGCTGACACACACCTCGAAGAAGAGGATATCTACTGCTCTCAGAAGGACATTCTTCACTGCCACACTACGACTGACATTTTCCTCCCGGTCATTGTTCTTCAACTACTCTAAAGATAAACTATCGCATTTGACCACTTCCATGTGTATCTACCAATTCACCTGCTCTTGAGGAGCGAGGTATATAGGTCGTTCGATGCGTGTTTTATCTAAAAGAGTTCAAGAACACTATCCGCCTGGCTACGGAAAGGTAACAACGGAGCAATAAGGAGCGCCATTATTGAGCATATACTCAACACTCGTCATTCGATTTGCAAGGAGAAGTCGTTCAAAGTCATCTTCTGTAAAGTCAAAAGAAGCCTTCCAAAATCGACAAGCTTCCGTATACTTTGTATTGCTGAAGCCTTAGCGATTTGGATAGAAAAGCCTGATTTATGCACACAGAAGAAACTTCTCCACCCCCTCCTACTGCCGTGGGTTCAATTTCAACTTTGATTATTAATCACACATTTTAATTTCTTTATTATTTTGATGATATAATCAACAACCCACACTAACTGTTATTTTGATTTTGACAAACCCAATGTACACACACACACAAAATTAATTGTATATATATTTGCGACTGTACAGCTAAGTGAATGAATTCGCCGAAAAGAGACTCTTCGCTGAACTAATTTGTTCTATTCTCCGATTTACACCGATGATTCGGTTGATTACGATCGAATTTCATTGATTATTGGTGCACACAGTAATGATTCGGTTGATCAGAGATGTGTTGGATGTAGGTTTCCTACAATGTGAGTTGTATCACACAAGGTGGGTGTTTTGAACAGACTTGAGTGAAGGCCAGTCGAACAGTCTGTCAGTGATGGTCACTCCTAAAAACGTATTCGAATTCTCTCACTCGCTATTGTCTATCCATAAAGATTAGCCATCTCCACCTTGTGGGAACACTCGGCTCCCTCTCGTTTGATGAAGATGTCAATATTCGAGATCAGATATTAGGATGGATCATGGAGTTGAGTTTCTAGTGCTCCATGAGTGATAACATCACTGGACATTACACCCTGTCACTTCGATGGCATTCATATATTGTGGGATTGTCCGTCTCTTCCTCAATCACTACTGATGACTGCTTTTTCAATTATCTTCACTTGTAGTGATCAACCAGCTAATGATTTCATGATTTTATTTTTCCCTTATTTCCTCTTAACACTCATAGAGGCACAGGGTAAGTTTTGCTTTTATTCGATTTACGTTTCTGTGAAATATTTTAGTTTGCATGTAAGATTTCAGTATACTAGCCAGAATTTGAAGGCAACGACTGAATTAAACTGAGGAATCGAGGCCTTCGAATACTTAGTGGCGCATCCGATAGATGCATGAGGATAAGTGGGACGTGTGGTAGTCTTTAGAATGTGTTGTATTGCTGGAATGCTACATCACATCAATGTAAACATAGAGAGAACTTGGTGATTTGAAATACATTAAGATGTAGTTTCCGACCTCATCAACTATAAGAAGAGATGATCGAATGAGTTTAGAGGACATGTAGAAAGAGGGGGGAGTAGCGTGATGATATGAACTACTGATTGGTATGAGTAACTAGTTAACACTGACGTGGAACATTACTGCCTTCTGACGAAACTGGTATTATCTAAATCTCGAAACGTTGTATAACATGGTTGGAGGCAATGGGCCACAAGAAGATCTGAACCTAGGTTTCTTGTTTGTTATCCGTCGTCATCAAGACATAACCGCAACCACATTCACGGAACAGATGATGTCCCACAAATCTGAGATTCGAACCCGCGTCACCCAGTGAATACTCATGTAAGACACGTTACCACTGAGCCATCTATTTGGTCTCGCGATTTACCTTCTGTCGGACTGTAGTGATACTTTGATTTGACACTATTGTGTAACTAGTGTGATGTGTCAAGTCCTTTCTTTCGGTGCAGACTTCATTCTATCAGTCAGTCAGTCAGTCAGGTTTGCAATGTGACCACCAATCTGGGTTGTTCGCCATCACGGTGTACATTGATTTGATGATATTAGATGGTTGGAATAGACACATCACACTAGTTACTTGTGTTCAATGAAAGTACTCGAATGCTGGTTTCGCTCGTTCACGACCTACCTCTTCAGTTGTGTAGTCAGTGTGACTCAGCTCACCGAGTCGAATCACTTCAAACCATCTGAATTCCGTCCAGATGTCTACTTCGACGAACTGGGAATACGTAGAATCAATTTCGTCGTTTGCAAATTACTCATCTCGAGGTGAGAAAACACACCACAGTCACTCTAAGAAATCGAAAGTGTTCAAATCTCTTGATGGTGTGGTGTGCTTGATTCTGTAAATGACAATCAGGAAAGCTGGTGAAATCCCTTTGATTTAATGAGTCGGCGGGAACAGGTGCCTTCTTAAGTGCAGGTATGCAAGTAATCCTGACATTGGAATTATTTCATCTCTTTTCTGACGATGTTTTCGTGTGTTTTTTCTTGTAGATGTATTTTGTGCGTTTTTGCCTGTGTTTTGTTTTGTTTCTTGCAGGTTTGGAATGTTACGTTTGTTCGGATTGTGAGTCTCCTGGAAGTGATAAGAAGAAAGGCTGTGGATCATGCAGGGTTTGTTCAATCTTTTATTTTTAAATATTTTCTTTTTCTCAGAAATATTATTTAATTATTTTTATTTGTGATGTTTTCGGCGTTTTCTTTTTTGTAATGCGGATAAACTGTTTGCGTTTTGTCTTTTGATTATGCCTGGGTTTTTATTGAATTTTTTGTTCTCTTCTTTGCTGGTTGGTTGGTATGGCTCCTCATTGGAATGGATATTACCTGATCCACACTTCGAACGACGCTTTATGTGTGTTTTTCTTTATGGATTTTTTACCCTTAAGGCGACTATTATGTCTCATATTTTGTCATATATTCAATATCTGTTACAAAATGTGAGTGAGTACGAAATATTTGTGTATTATTGTGGATGTTGTGCATCGGTGAATGAATATCGAAAGCTGTTTATCCGGTGGGTGGGAAGTCGAATTTCAGGTCTTCTCAAAGGCGAACTACTTGTTTGTAGCTTCGATTCGATAAATTGAAAAATTCGATACCATTTCTACTTTCTTTCATTGATTGCTAAGACGACGGACATCTGAAGGCATCCATCAATTTTGTGCAAGGTTAGACAAAAAAGGAATCGGTACAACAATTTCTGTTCAAAGGAAAGTGGATCAAAAACACGTTTATATGCTGTGAATGCATGTGAAGGAATCTGGTGAACTATCAGATCTACTGCATTCCCGACTTATTTTTATTATTCAACTTTGAATTTAAGTTAGTTAACGTGTTAACTTCGACCGGAACAGGCTGGATTCAGGAGGAACAAGTCATGCATTGATCAGATCGCCACACTACGGATCAACATTGAACAAAGCTTGGAGTGGCAGTCACCTCTCTATCTCACTCAACTTCATCGACTTTGAAAAGGCCTTTGACAGCGTCGATCGAGAGGTGATTTGGAAACTACTTCGCTGCTACGGGGTGCCACCGACAATTATACATCTCATCCAACAGCTGTACGACAACTTACGGAATCCTTCGAAGTGAGGACAGGAGTAAGACAAGCTGGCTGCCCACTATCACCAGTGTTTTTCCTCATTGCAGTATGTTGGATAATGCAACAAACAGCGGGCAATGAGGAAACAGGCATAAAATGGACACACACAAAAAACTTGGAGGATCTGGACTTCGCCGATGCGAGGTATATGTCTGATTTCCCACAAACTGGAAGATATGCAAGTGATAAGCAACAAGTTAGCAGAAGAAGCATCAAAGATAGGACTTCAGGTGAACATAGAGAAAACAGAGGTGATGAAAATTCCTGGGCAACACCACCAACAGCAACAACAACAACAACAGAAAACAATCAGCATAAATCGGAGGAACCTGAAAGAAACAACCTCTTTTACCTACCTGTGAAGCATCGTATCAACTACAGGCGGACACTAGTGACGAAGATATCAAAGCAGACGGAACGGACGAGAATGTCAAAGGAGCGAGGATCGGGAAAGCAAGACAAGCTTTCACTACTCTCATCAAGTCTGTGTGGATGTCAACACTCAGCAATCGGCATGAAAATAGAAATTAGGTCTGGATTTTCAACTCCAATGTGAAGTCAGTGCTACTATATGGATCAGAAACTTGGCGCGTCATAAAGAGCATCTCCAACAAACTACAGACCTTCATTAACAGTTGTCTTCGCTCAATACTCAAGATCAGATGGCCGGCCAGAAAAGATCAGCAACAGAGATCTCTGGGAGTGAACCAACACAGCAGGAACCGATTGTGAAACAAATAGGCAGGAAGAAATGGAGATGGATTGGCCATACTCTGAGGAAACAAACCATCAAGTGACATCACTAGACAAGCCATTGCTCGAGTGGAACCCGAAAAGGAAGCGTCGAGTTGGTCGTCAGTGTGAGGGTGGGTGACTTGGAGGAGGTGATATGAAGAGGAGATGAAAACGTGTGGGCAGACTTGGAGCCAGGTGAAGACTCTAGCAGAGAACCGAACGCAATGGAGACGTGAGCGGCTGAAGTCTTATGTTCCTCTAGGAATTAAAGGATACAATAATAATAATAATAATAACGTGTTAACTGCTCCATACACACTGTAAACTAGTTCATTGTATTACTTACTGAAAAACAAAAACCTCCTGCCGTACATTCAACAAATGAGCCGCTCTTATTCATTTCAGTCACTGTACATACTCGTCAATCAAAGCCACTCGCAATCACATCCACACAGAATGGTTTCTCACCCCCCACCCCATTTTCTGTCATTACAATGTATGTGAATATCTGTTCTCACTATGTCTACTGCAGAATAACGCCGGCGTTGAATCGTAATTGTAACTGTAATATATTGAGTAGCACAATAACGGGTAGTTTTTCCCGGTTATTTCAAAGTCTGAATGAAGGTGGGAGAATATGTGTGGGCTGTTAGCATTGTCAGTTTCCGCCATCTCTGGTTTAGTAGACGTGATATTCGACTATCGACCATCATCATCAGTCCGCTCCGTCCTTCTTTATTGCTAACTGGCTGTGAGACCTGGCCATTAAGAGTAGAAGACATGAAAAGGTTAACCAGCTTTCTTTGATCATAGGTACCTGCGTTCTATCTCCAGTGTGAAGTGGTATAATAAGGTGAGCAATATCGAGATGAGGCATCCGTCGATCGCTAGGTAAGTAGGAGGAGAAATCAATCGACGACGCTGTGAAATTACATCGACTGAGATGGTTAGGACATGTGTTACGTATGCATCCCTAGTCATCGCCTTCCTCAACAATGGGCAATGTTAGCTGACATTGGATTGGTCGGACTGGAAAAGAGAGAGCTGGCGGCAGTCAAACCGAAACATGACACCAAACAATGAAATCTACAACAGTTGGATTAAGTCACGTAAGAAGGTGTAGACTGGCTTCCTGACTGGTTGGGGTACTTGGGACGGTTAAAACCAATGAAGGCTGGAAACAATTGATGACATGGCTCAAAATCGTTCTCAGATTCATCCACTCCTTGTGACTTATGATTTCCAATAAAACTATATTGTTCTTGGTTCCTTTGTCTTACACCTCTGTTTCCTGTCTCTCTATTATGCATTTCTCCTACTTTCTTCTCTTGCTTTGTGTGTGCTACAAGGAGTGGGGTGTGGCGACTTGAACTTCCGCACATCGGTGCAAAGCAGTTCTGTGTTGAAACCAGACAGACAGATTGTAACTTTTAACAGAAATCAATTAATGGTTTGTAATGGAACTCTACGGAGTGAAATTGTTACAATATGTAATTAAACGGCTCAGCTTATTGGGATAATCATATCAGTTCAAGGGATTATTATTACTATTATTATTAATATTATTATTATTTTTATATAGTCAATTTTCTTAGCAAAGAAAGAATGCACGCATAGACGTATCATTCGAATTGTAAATTTATTTTGAGATAAATTATAAAACGAAAAAACAAAAAGCTATTACGGTCATAATGATACCTGTTTGGATATATATTCCTTCTTTCCGAAGCAAAATTCACTGTACATGTGCAAATCGCTGAGTTAATTCATTTTTTCTGTCCTCAAAAAGCGATACGATAGGCTTAAAGCACTTCAACTTCATTATGGATAAGATTTTCTGTTTTGATAAACTGTCACCCACACAGTGTGTGTGTAGTGTTATACAGTAAGTAATATTAACTGATGGCCGACCACACGCTTCGAGCACAATTTAATAATATTGCCACTCATAATCATCATATCAAGTCACTCAATCACTCACTCACTGACACAACTTTCGTCTTCCTTCATTTATATACATGAGTGGAATTCATGATGATTAGACATTTGAATACAAATCAGTAATATGGGATAATGTACATTCAGAAATAATAATAATAATATGAGTGTTATTCATGAATTACAGCAATGAGATGGGAAATAAGACGAGTGTTTATTTTACAGTGACAATAAGTGAGTAACTTGTTAGAATGTTGTGATGTACGTGAATTGAATTGAAATAGAATACAATTTAAGATTATTCATTATCCTCCTCTGATTTCCCTGACTGACTGACTGACTGGTGGTAATAATATATTCCATGCGTATCTCTGGTATTTGCATTGAGTGATTTCTGTTGCATGTGTTGTGTTGGGTGTAGAGTCACTCGATGAACCAGGCAGGATTCAGTAATCAATCTCTCTCGCTCTTCACCTACAAAGATTAATTCTTAGAATGTTAGCCCTCTCCCACCATGCTATTGTGTGGTAGTGTTGGTTAATCCATGCAGTGCAGTGCAGTGTTGAGCATTTTTGTAAATTCCTTATCTTCTCGGAGGGGTGAGGTGAACCATTCTTACCTGAGCAACTAAATTCTTATGTTTCGACAATCTGACTACCTCCTACCTACTAGTCTGTTTCACCTGTGTAGTTGACCTAAGTGACAGTCATTGTAGGGTATTTTATGAATTATATTATTTTGTTTAATTGGGTCCACCGACAGGGTCTTGTAGCCAACAGAGCTTGTCCTACCTGAGTGAATCAGTTTGTGGGTTTGAATGCCACCACCACTCTAACTCCTGCTTTGTCATTAAGAATCCTACGTTGGGAGTGAGTGTCACAGATATCCCCTCCTTATATGGTATAACTGCTGTAGATGACTTATATTCCCTCTTATTTGATATGATTATGAGTGGCAATAATAATGAATTGTGCTCGAAGCGTGTGGTCGCATCAGGTAATAATATACTTACTGTATAACACTACACACACTGTGAGTGACAGTTTATCAAAATAGGAAATCTTATCCATAATGGAGTAGTTATACTCTACCACCCAAACCACAGTACCCCCCAAAGTGTTATACTTATATAAAAGCATTTTATTCCTGATCAGAAAGTGATCTCCAATGTACCTTTCACCTCATCAAATGATCAATAAAATGGGAAACATATATTTCAGAACAAAATGTTTAGAGCGAACAATTGTGGTTTCAATAAATTCTTCTTCAGGCTACACATTTATAAATCCATTAATTTAAGCATACAATAGCCAGTCAGGAAAGGCAAATTAGAATCATATCAGAAAGTGTGTTGTGGAACAAATATAAAATGGGATGGAATGGAACAATAGTCATATAGTTTTTTAATATGCATGGTCAATGAGAACATGGGACAAAATCAGATGAAGTAATTTAATTTAATGATGTGTGTATATATATTTAAATATAGTCAACAGAAAATACAGGTTTCGAGAGTGAGTGTAATCAGGGTGTCTGAGAGACAATATGAAAATAGACCAACGAATGGGGCGGACTAGACATAAGTTCAAGATTGAAAATAACGACAATAAGAATGATTGTAAAATAATAACGATGATATGATGGCGTAAAATTAAAAGTAGTATTGCTGAATGATTGTCGAATAATAATAATGAATATAATGAAGTGGAATGAACAGGATTTTGTAAATACGATAACAAGTTAGAAAAGCACTACTCAAACCTAAGGTCATGAAATCATAAAAGTCGAAAATGAACGATTGTCAATGAAACAGAGGAATAGAAGAAGAAGAAGAAAAGAAAAGAAAATTGTGAAAGGAATTTATAGTGTTAATGGAGGATTTGTTGGCTTTATTGTAGGCCAAGGTAAACATACTGGTTGAACATACTTCTTCTGTATGCAAATAGATGGTCTTGTGGTATTAATTGCCACCGCTTCAGCTACTGATAGAAGACGTAGTCGAGCTCCTCTAGATAAATTACTAGGAACGCGGTAAAAATAACTGAGAACGCCTGGTCAAGTTTTATCTGGTGTCCAGTATCTACCAGGTGGGCTAAGACTGCACTATTTACACACTTGGTTACTCCTTTACTCAACCATACAGGTACATGTTCACGTGCGCGGATGGATAAAGCCCTCTGAGTACGGCCAATGTAACTAGCTCCACATGAGCAGTTAAATTCATAGATGCACATTGATGAGGCCATCTTTGGTAATTTATCCTTTACTTGCTGTGTGAGTACTGGTTTAGTTGAGAAGTTGAGTACCAGTTTAGCTGCAGGAAATGTTCTATCTACTGCTCTATTAAGTCGACATTTTGGAATGTCAGCTTCAATTTCCCCTTTGTAACTTAGCTTAAGATACAAAGGTTTCTTTTCTACGTTATCCACCTTTACCTTGTCTGCAGGTATTGACATATACTTTTTTAGGAAGCTCTGTGGATATCCATTTTCTTGTAGTATGAGTTTCATTTTATGCATTTCTTCCTTAATGCATTCCCTTGAACATATACGTTTTATTCTATAGCTTAGACACTTAACTAAGTTTCTTTTGTACTGAATCGGTGCGAAGCTATGGAAATGGGTGTACTGACCCGTCCAAGTTTTCTTTCTAAATAATTTCCTTTGTAGATATCCGTCTGTCTTCATGGTAAGGAGGACGTCTAGGAAAGGTAAACTGTTATTTTCTTCTTCGTCACATGTAAACTGAATAGTTAGGTGAACACCATTAACAGCATTGAGTTAAATTACTTCATCTGATTTTGTCCCATATTCTCATTGACCATGCATATTAAAGAAAACTATCTGACTATTATTCCATCTTACTTATATTTGTTCCACAATACACTTTCTGATATGATTCTAATCTGCCTTTACTGGCTATTGTATGCTTAAATTAATTAATGGATTTTTAAATGTAGAGCCTGAAGAAGAATTTATTAAAATCGACAATTGTTCTCTCTAAATATTTTGTTCTGAATTAATTATGGGAATATTCAATTTACTGAAAACATATATTTGTCTACGATCTACGGTAGAATGTCTCATATTATTGTTTTGTGTTTGAATATATAAACATTCAGCATTATTATTATCATACCTGTTTATCTATCGCCTTTAATTTTACCCCTCCCCCTCCTCCGTCCCACTTGCAGAAACATTACAAAGATAACAAAGTTAACAAATACGAATGTAGTGAACAGAAGGGATGCGAAGATGTCAAAGATTCGAAAGGTGAAAATAGAACTGAATGTTGTAATGACAAAAATTTGTGCAATTCCACAGGAAAGAATAAAATCAATACAATACTTCTAGGAAGTACAATTTCCTTTGTCATAATAATTCTATTTGAAAATTCGATGATATCAACCTGAACATCGACCACCACTCAACCTTCTTCATTCATTATATCCTACAAACAAAAGCAACAATTTAAGATGTACGGACAAAAATGTTAACTTATAAAACCAACAAAATTTATTAATGTGTGTATAAATATAGTTGGTCAATAAAAACAAGTGTTATTTAGGAAAAAAAACAAAAAGAAAAACACGTTTTTCTTCAATTTTTGTTGTGTTTATTGAACCAATCATTCATTACTTTGAAATATGAGCCGTCATATTTCCCCGTCAAGGAAATATATTTATAAACATGTTATGCAACTGAAATACACCTGCACATATTAACAAAATATTCTAAAGGAAATCAGGCGGAGAAGTTCCCCCTCCCCGAAAAAACAGGACGATTACTGTTCATTGAAATAAGAACAAAGTAGTTCAGCGAAGAGTCTCTTTTCGGCGAATTCATTCACTTAGCTGTACAGTCGCAAATATACATACAATTAATTTTGTGTGTGTTTGTGTGTGTACATTAGGTTTGTCAAAATCAAAATCAAAATAACAGTTAGTGTGGGTTGTTGATTACATCATCAAAATAATGAAGAAGTTAAAATGTGTGATTATTAATCAAAGTTGTAACTAAGTGGGGTGAAGATTGGTAAGATGTGAGTAGGGTTAGGCAATGTAGACATGTTTAGAAAGATTAGATGCTAGTGAAGGAGTATGGAGACAATTATGAAAACAAACTAGATAATAAAAGGTGAAAAGATTGAATGGGTTAGTTACTAAAAATTATTATATGAAAATTGCAAAACAAAATTTGATAACAAAATGTTGATGACAAATAAACTTGAAATTAAACCCACGGTAGTAGGAGGGGTTGGAGAAGTTTCTTCTGTGTGCATAACTCAGACATTTCCATCCAAATCGCTAAGGCTTCGGCAATACAAAGTATACGGAAGCTTGTCGATTTTGGAAGGCTTCTTTTGACTTTATATATGACTTTGAACGACTTCTCCCTGCTAATCAACTGACCAGTGTTGAGTATATGCTCAATAATGGCGCTTCTTATTGCTCCGTTGTTACCTTTCCGTAGCCAGGCGGGATAGTGTTCTTGAACTCTGTTAGATAAAACTCGCATCGAATGACCTATATACCTCGCTCCGCAAGAGCAGGTGGATTGGTAGATACACATGGAAGTGGTCAAATGCGATAGTTTATCTTTAGAGTAGTTGAAGAACAATGGCCGAGAGGAAAATGTCAGTTGTAGTGTGGCAGCGAAGAATGTCCTTCTGAGAGCAGTAGATATCCTCTTCTTCAAGGTGTCAGCCAGAAGGTCACGTTTGAAGGGTACATTCATGTAGACCATCTTCTTCTTTTGCACTGTAATGGGTTGTTCTTTGTACGTCTTAGGCTTAATGTGCTTGTCACATACACTCCTAGATGACATCATGACAAGTATCAATTAGTGAATGAACGCCTTTCTGTTATAACTGTAGCCGGGAATTAAATGAGGACGTTGTCGCCTTTTTCTATCTGCGCCTGACTAATATGCCTATCTGCTTGTGGTACCGTCCGATTCAGTGTGAACCACGCAAATATCAAAAGACAAAGTCTGGTGTCTGTGACTGTATATTGTAGTACGACAACAACTACAACGACAAAGAAACTTATTTAGGAAATGGTATTTATACATTTTTACAACCAATACAGACAGCTTACAGCATTTGAAATAATAATTGATCAATAACAAAGTGCGTGGGATTCTATCACCTCTCTCCCCGTAAAAAGTGTAGGACTTGCTTTTTGGATCTATTTGAAAAGGTTTCGGAGCTCTTCTTTGTCGAGTTGATCTTCGCGTGGTACTGGATAGAGTGTGATCTGTGTCCCGGGCTTCCGGCTGCGGAAGATTAAATGTATCTACTCATAATTCTAACGTGATGTCTCGTCTCCCATTGTCGGGTCTATCTGACGCATCTCGTATATGATTCGTGTGTCGGACACATAACTGTCCATCTACATTCACTTTGTATAAAACCCTTCCTTTCTGCCCCACTATTTGTCCTCGAATCCATCTCGGAGGTGAATAGCGAAAATCTCGTACATAAACTTGCTGATACAATTTGAAAACTCGATCGATGTTTAGCTGTGTGATGGCGATTGAATTGCTTTTCTATTGCTTTTGTATTTCTGCCTCTCTGCTTTACTTGCCTAGGCTTAATTGAGTCGATAAAGCAGTTCTGATCTTCCGGCCAAATATAATTTCCGCTGGGGATGGATAACTGATTTGGGGAAGGGCGGAAGGATTTGGCGTCGTACGATAGATAATGCAGCAAGAATCTATCCAAAATTTCTTCTGTTGTTCCCTCCCTCTTCGCTTTTGCATAAGCACGCCTAAAGGTGTCGACGAAACGTTCAGCCTGTCCATTCGATTGGGGATGATACGATGGGCGGGGGAGGGGCTACGAATATGCTGGATGCCAAACAGTTTGCAGAAATCTGAGAACAGTGATGAGGTGAACTGCGATCCATTATCGGACACCAGAACATCAGGCATACCAAAACGACAGAAACAACGAGAACACTGAGCTTAGATGAAATACAAGTGCATGAGAGAGAGAGGATTAAACGCGTCGATGAAGACTTTCGTGGATTAACACTCTTGAAAGTGTCATTCTTAGGATAGAATTAGCATGAAGTGTAGCAGATGAGGCAGTAGTGGTAGTCGATGAACTACTTCGTGAGGAATATGCATTAACACTAAAAATGTCCAGAAAAACATTCAGGAATATTAGCGCCAAATAACAGGGGTTTCAAAATCAGATAAGGTGAACTCGACACGGGGTTATGGGCAGATCAGATTATATATACCATGAAAGTCAAACGACTGTCATGATGAGGAGATTAAGAAAACTATAGAAAAAGGTTAATGAATAGGAATAATCGAGCAAAGAATATTCCCCTTTCGATAAATTCCTCCTCCTCTGGCACTACAATTATATACATATATGCATGTTTATATTATTATTATTTTCAATGTTTCCTTTAATTCCTAGAGGAATATAGGGCTTCAGCCGCTTACGTCTCCATTGCGTTCGGTTCTCTGCTAGAGTCTTCACCTGGCTCCAACCAAGTCTGCCCACACGCTTTCATCTCCTCTTCACATCACCTCCTCCAAGTCACCCTCACGCTGACGACCAACTCGCTACTTCCCTTTCGGTTTCCACTCAAGGGCTTGTCTAGAGATGTCACGTAATGGTTTGTTTTTTCAGAGTATGGCCAATCCATCTCCATTTCTTCCTGCTTATTTGTTGCACAATCGGCTCCTTGTTGGTACGCTTCCAAAGATCCCTGTTGCTGATCTTTTCTGGCCGGCCAGCCATCTGATCTTGAGCATATTGAGCGAAGACAACTGTTGAGGAAGATCTGTAGTTTGCTTGAGTTGCTATTTATGACGCGCTGGCCAAGTCACTGATCCGTATTGTGAGTAGCACTGACTGACTCCACATTGCAGTTGAAATTCCGGATCTTATTTTCATTTTTTCATGCTGGTTAGTGCTGTTGACCTCCACACAGACTTGAGAGTAGTGAAAGCTTTTTTTGCTTTCCCGATCCTCACTGCTGTGATATCCTCATCAGTTCCGTCCACCTGTAGTTGAAACGATGCTCCCTAGGTGGGTGGTGGGTAGGTAAAGGAGGTTGTTTCTTTCAGGTTCCTCCCGTTTATGCTGATCGTTGTCTGTTGTTGTTGTTCTTGTCCAGGAATCTTCATCACCTCTGCTTTTTCTACGTTCACCTGAAGTTCTATCTTCCCTGGATGTTTCTTCTGCCGACTTGTTGCGGGAAATCAGACATATATCAAAGTTTTTTTCCATCACGTTCCCCAGTGGAACATAGGGCTTCAAGCTAGTTGCTTGAAGTTTATGTAGCAGTGTTTATTTTACAGGATGGGGTTGCTGGCCTCATGCCCAACCTTTCCTCTTCACCAGCAATATTACTGGCTTAGCGAGGTAAAGGAGTGCGTCGGTGGCCGGGGATCGAATCCCGGACCATGTGCATGGTCGGCGAGCGTCCCAACCGCTATGCCACCGACGCACAATATTAGTGTGCTTTTTAAATAATATAGATTTGTAAAGTAAGATCACAATGGAATCACCACAGTTCATTAAAGATGCTTGGATTAGAATAATAATAATAATAAAGATATAGTAGCAAATAGAATATCAACTAAAATTAGGAAAATAACACAAAAATTCAGGATCGATCATTCAAACCTAGATGGCCAAGTTGGTAAGGATAATGTCTGGATGCGCAAATTAGGCTTGTTAATTTGAATCCCAACGGCCAGCCAGCCAGTCTCAGCAATATTAAGTAGTCGAACTCTTCAGGCAAAATTGAGATTTGTTGTTGGTATGCGATAAATGACCCTGAAAGCCTTCTATGCCCACAAGATGAGACACGATTTGTCGAAAAGAATATTCTTTGCTCGATTATTTTTTATGTTTTATAGATGTCTGAATGAATATTTTTGCTATAATCAATAAGATTCGAATGCCTACTACAGTCAATCCGTTACACATAATGAGGTCATTCCTGGGTAAGTCAAGTCGAACTGATGGTTTAACGCTTAATGCATGAAACTAAAATTTCTAGTAGGCTGTATAGCATTGTCAACGTCTTCTATAAGGCGTCTAGCCCGGCAAGACGGAGAGCTAGCTGACTTTAGAAACACCCTGACGTATGCACTCGCTTCAGAAATTTACAATCAATACCATGTCCGATTATAGACCAGTTAGATTCTACCTTAACTAACTGATACGAATGAAAGAATAGCAAGAGGAAATTCAATAGAAAAAAAGTGATTAAAAACCGCCATGGAACGCCTAGAAGACGGTAGTCTTCAGAAGTTAATTTATCGTAAGTCCACATGGAAAGGACAATACTCACATTTCAATAGCCTTTGTCCAAATAGCTGTAAACGAGCACTGGTCAAGACTCTGTACTATAGAGCGAGAAGAATATGCTCTACAGAGAAACTAGAGGAAGAATTTGAGTTTCTTGAAAAGACATTGAAGAGCAATGGGTAAGTACCCTCAAAGGTTCATCAACAAGTACGGAAGATCTGCAGTCGCAAATGAAAAACAAATCACAGTAAGAAAAAAGCCAATCTACTTTGAGCTTGATTATAAAAGGCGAAAACATTGCAGCGATGATCAACAGAAGGCTGAGTACATCACTAGCCATAGCCTATCCTGCAGCTAAGCTCGTCCCCGTCTATCAAACAACTCGCTCTCCTTTGGTGCAATCAAAAATCGATAGATATCCTTCTCAGGTTAACAACTCCAACTGTATATACAAATTTACATGTATCTGCGGGAGCAGTTACATTGGAAGGACAGAAAGAAGATGGGCATTTCTACGATTTTCTGAACATGTACCAAAAAGCTTACGTGTAAAAGTAACAAATGTTTTAGGCAGTGCCATTATTGCTCGGAATTGTGTTCAATATTGCATTTATATATATGTATATATTATTAGTGTATGCGTATATTGATCGGTTGATTTCTGTTTAAAATGAACTCTGTGCAAGATACATTTAGATACATTTAATAATGTTTTTGCCCTGTAAGCAGCTGAAGAGAAGGCGACGAAATAAAATATGGTACCATTTTATTCTGCTAAATCTGTAGTTGTTGCTTTGTTCAAAAACTGATTAGTCTTGAAGCAATAAGTTTCTACACACAAACACACGAATATCCTGATAAATGAAGCTTTGGAATTAGCTGGAAACCAAGTGGTAAAGTGGTAAACATTTCTCCAGAATTATTATCCTACATCATGCATGTGACATGGAATTAGTTGTGGTCTCTGACAAATATCGGCGGCTATTCCAACGTATCCGGGCCTCCAGCAACAAGACGGTCTATGAGGCAGATTATCAACATGCCGATTATCAATTGGAAGAGGCAATTGAAACACTGAGTAGTGTATCCTGAAATTTGTTGATATATATCCTCGTCTTTGAGCAGTTCTTCAGCTTTCTTGGTGTATTCTTCTCTGTCCATGAGTACTGTTGTTCTTCCTTTGTCGGCTGGTAGAATGACAATGTCTTTCCTATTTTTCAGCTTTCTGAGGCCCTTTGGTTCTTGAAAGTTGAGTTGTGTGTGTTGTGTTCTTCTGTCTGACCATTGGTACAATTGTTTGGCGTATCTCTCCCTGTGTTTCCTCGTTCAAGTTTGATGATTTGAGTAATGATTCAAGAGCAGTGAAGAAATCAGTTTTTGAGGCATCTCCGGTGTAGTAGTTGTTGTTCTGTTTTTGATAATGGTTGTTTTGTTAGGTTGACTACGCAGTCTATAGGTGTGTTGTCTGGATGTTGTTTTCTAATCTTGGCTAGCGTGGTTTCGAGGACTCTTCGTCTTTGTTCTCTGTGTTTTCTACTTGACTTGCAGCACTCCCACCTTAAGGAAAATTGAAGAAAGATATCTTATGGACGTCTTCCAAAACAATGGATGGATATCCACGGAATTTCATCAAAAGACATATACCCCAAGCCAACCTACCAAACCAAAAGCCTCCAGAGAAAGCACAAAGAAAATCGTCCTACCATATATAAAGGATATATCAGAAATCACTGCAAGACTCTTCAAACCTTTAGGAATTGACGTCACACACACAAACCAACAAAATCACTTCACTCAGTTGGCTGTATGTCAGCCAAAAGACAGACCCAACAACGAAAGAAGATAAAACCAACATCATCTACAAAATAAATTGTAACAACTGCGAAAAGCACTACATTGGCTAAAGGGGACATCCCTCCTCTTCGTCTTTGTATCCATGAACATAAGCTAGCCATGAAAAGATATGACATCCACTCCTTCACTCATATCGCCTCACAACCAACGTTCAAATATTAGACAGAGGAAACAACACCAAGAATGCTAGAGAATTTTTAGAAGCCTACCTGGTATTCCAGTGAATCATCAATCAATAGACACATCGAGATAGACAAAACTTACCAACCCATAAGAAAGAAACCTCACACACACAAAGTGTCAAAGTTCAAGCCAAAGAAACAATGAGTTCCAATACAAGTAGCCTAGAAGGTGTGAAAACACACAAAAGCAACCAAAGAATCACGTCCCAGGTGGTCACCGACCAGAAGAGATGATTAATGGTGAACTCGTGGAGAAATCGAAAAGCTCACTTCAATTCAAGTTGAAGCGTATGCAATGAAGGAAGATGTTGCCTAGTAGGGGGCGATGAAAGCTTCGCAAATTAACTATCCATCCAGCCAGCTCAGAAAACACAACCACATCAAAATCATCCAGCTGAGCTACAAATCTTCTCCATCAGGTACCTGTTTTCTTGATCACTAGCCAACCACATTGAGAGTAGTTTCATCTGATACTTTACTGAAGTAGCGTGTGGAACTAGTTTGTTTCTGTCAAGCTGTTTGGAATGGAATTTTCCATCACAAAATCACATGACAAGCAGCCTGGTGACCACATTGAAATGTGATTAGAATCGAGAACTAGCACCACCACCAACACTACTGCTTTACGCAGGCATATCATCAGTTGTCGCTAGCCATGTGGCTGATTCATCCAACAGCAGCCGTACGACAATGCTGCATGCCGCCAAGTAATCCACAACGGGAAACTTACGGAATCCTTCGAAGAAGTGAGGACATGAGTAAGACAAGCTGGCTGGCTACCTACTACCGCCAATGATTTTCCTGATTGCAGTAGATTGGATAATGCGACAAACAGCGGGCTGGGTAGTGAGGAAACAGGCATAAAATGGAATCACACAAAAAACCTGGAGGATCTGGACTTCGCCGATGATATATGTCTGATTTCCCACAAACTGGAAGATATGCAAGCGAAAAGCAATAAGTTGGTAGAAGAAGTATCGAAGACAGGAAGGACTTCAGGTGAACATAAAGAAAACAGCAATGGTGATGAAGATTCCTGTACAAGAACCTCCTTTACCTAACCACCACCTACCTGGGAAGCATCGTTTCAACTACAGGTGGGTGGAACTGATGAGGATATCAAAGCAAGGATCATCGGGAAAGCAAGACAAGCTCATACTACTCTCAAGTCTGTGTGTAGGTCAACAGCACTCAACATCAAAAATAAGATCCGAATTTTCAACTTCAATGTGAAGTCAGTGCTACTATATGGATCAGAGACCTGGCCAGCGCGTCATAAAGAGCATCTCAAAAAAACTACAGATCTTCATCAACAGCTAGTTGTCTTCGCTCAATGCTGAAGATCAGATGGCCGGCCAGGAAAGATCAGCAACAGAGATCTCTGGGAGCGAACCAACCCATTAGGGACCGATTGTGCAACAAATAGGCAGGAAGAAATGGAGATGGATTGTATTGGCCATACTCTGAGGAAACAAACCATTAAGTGACATCACTAGACAAGCCATCGGTCGAGTGGAACCCGAAAGGGAAGCGTCGAGTTGGTCGTCAGTCTGAGAGTGGGTGACTTGGAGGGTGTCATGTGAGGAGGAGATGAAAACGTGTGGACAAACTTGGAGTCAGGTGAAGATTCTAGCAGAGAACCGAACTCAGTGGGGACGTGAGCGGCTGAAGCCCTATGTTCCTCTAGGAATTAAAGGAAACAATTTTAAATAACAATGTGATTGATTTGAGTAGAACTTGATTGGCTGACACACAGAAAGAATTCTAGATAACACAACAACAACAGTGGCTGTGGTCCAGCTTTGTTCGACTCAGGTTGTGATCAGCGCAAAGCTGCAAAATATGCTGGCTACCATCTGATCTGCGACCACCTAGTCCCTATTGGCCAGGCCGGCCACCTAAATGGCTGGCTTTCCTCTGCTCTGAGTTTAGACGCCACACTTGTGGTTTCAAGTCTGAGAATAACAGTATGATATCTCGTCTGACAGTGTCAGTCAGTCAGTCAGTCAGTCAGTCAGTAAATAGTAGAACTCATTCCTAATTGTATCCGATCTTCAGTCTGTTAACGCTGAACTCTGATGTCATGGGATCTAGAAGATAAGCGCAAGTGGAACCTACTATTTGATTTGACCGATGGGTTATTGTTTCCGGGTCTCTGAGATGTAGCACACATCCATAGCTATGCTCCCCGTGTTGTTGACTGAACCTCTACTTTGGTTTATACGCGAATAAAACTGACAAAACAAACACAAAAATGTGAGTATGCACGTAGAGAGGAATTTAGTCCACACAAATTATTATACATATAAAATACAAATACAGTTACTTGGTGGGTTGTTATTGTCCCAAAATACTCATGGAAGTCTGGAAGACATGAGAAGGCCAACTGGTTATCTTTTATCATAGGTGACTGCATTCTATCTCTGGTAGGAAGTGGTATAATAAGGTGAGCAATATTGAGGTGAGACATCGGTCGAATGCTAGGTGGGTGGGAGGGAAAATCAAAAAACGAGGCAGTGGAATTACATCGACTGAGATGGTTAGGACATGTATTACGCATGCATGTCTAGTCATCGCCTTCCTCGACAACGGGCAATGTTAGCTGATTTAGGGTTAAGCTGGAAAAGAGAGAGCTAATGGCGGTCAAACCAAAACATGACTTCTTCACCAGTCAATGAAATCTACAACAGTTAGTTTGAGCCAGCCAGTCAGCCATATAGGAAGGTGTAGACTGGATTCCTGACTGGTTGGGGTCCTCGGGACGGTTAAAACCAATGAAGGCTGGAAACAATTGTTGATATGGCTCAAAATCGTTCTCATAGGCTGGGGCAGATGCATCCACTCCTTGTGACTTATGATTTCCAATGAAACTATATTGTTTTTCGTTATTACTACTCCTTTGTCTCACACCTCTGTGTTTACTCTATCTCTCTATTATGCATTTCTTATACTTTCTTCTATTGCTTTGTACGTGCTACAAGGAGTGTGGCGACTCGAACTGCCGCAGATCGGTGCAAATTTCTATGTCGAAAACAGACAGACAGTCTCTAAATACACAAGTATAGGCGTACAGAATTGTAGTGATGAATCAATCTTTTCCTGGTATACAGTTACTCACTCCACGTAAGAGTACGCCAACAGCCCGCCCTCCCACCCGATCAAGGGTACTTGCAGAGAGAAAAGCAGATTGAAGCAAACCA
Source organism: Trichobilharzia szidati (assembly GCA_944472155.2). Classification (NCBI taxonomy): domain Eukaryota; kingdom Metazoa; phylum Platyhelminthes; class Trematoda; order Strigeidida; family Schistosomatidae; genus Trichobilharzia; species Trichobilharzia szidati. Next base: position 4,932,593 of record OX235279.1, read on the forward strand.
TCCGAATTTCAATGTACAGATCAGATACGAGCCAAAGATGATTGGCAATAGTGGAAAGCAAGAAGCTGGAGAAGGGAAGTTTTGTCGTCCGTACAGCGCGCTGAACCAGGTCGCGTTCTGATTCAATCTCAATTAACAACCATGATGTTCAATGAATTCATCATATTTACTATCTTACAATGAAAGTGTTATTTGATATTTTTCGGCCTCCACACCCGGATTTCTGGCACAACTTCCTATCTACATGTCGCGCACTAGAGTCCAATGTTTGTATAGGAAACTCAAGAAGGTACAGTTAAACTGAGCTTCAAACAAATAGAGAACGGAAAGATTGAGCAACGAAGAAATATTTACTTTTCAATTAGATCCTCTTCTCTGGCTCTACTCTAATATATATAGCATTTTTACAATACACAACAATTTACCGAACAAGCGGTGATATGTTTGTTAACAATAATTAAACAGTGTCAAAATGTCAAACAGTGGGGTGATATTTAACGAAGAAAATCAATACACACACAATTAAAAGGTAGAAATGGATAGAATAAATTAATTTTACAAGGATAACACGTAATTAAAGATAAAGTGGTCAAAATAAAAATAAAAAAAATTTGGACGAATATAATTTAATAGGGGGAGGGGGGCGACGTAGTCCTGTCTTGTAACGATGGCCAAAGAAGGTAAGGAAAGTGGCTGTACAAATTTCTTCTGAATACACACACAGGTTTGGCTTCTTCAGGTGGATTCATATTGCTTCAGCTGTCGTATGTAGAAGACGAACTCGTAGAGCAAAGTTAAGATTAGTCGGAATGCGATAAATAATTTTAAATGCAGTATTCACATCAACCTTGTGCTCGGTATCAACAAGGTGTGCTAAAATAGAACTACGAATAGATCTTGTTTGTCCCTTGGTTAACCACGCTGGATGATGTTCAGAAATACGACGATGAAACTGCCTAATTGTACGCCCAATGTAGCTGGCTGGCTTCGCAGCTGCAGTCGAACTGGTAGACATACATAGAAGAGGCAGAATTAGCTAGTTTATCCTTATTTCTCGAACATAGAATAGGGGTGGTTGTGAAGAGACAACGTACCTCTCACTGCTGCATAATAAGCTCTTTTAACTGCATTCTTCAAGCTCTGTGTTATGATTTCGCTTATGTTGTCACCGAGGAACTGCAATTTTATGAACATTGGCTTTTTCGAAACTGTAGCAATACTGACTGTCTTTGGTGCTGAATTCATATTCTTCTCAATAAATTTATCTGGATAACTATTTTTTCTAAGTAATTCTTTAATAATCTCAAGCTCCTCATTGAGGCAGTCGTCTGAACAGATTAACTTAGCTCTATGAACCAGACACTTTACCAGGTTACGCGTTTATATTTCAAAGGTACAAAACTCAAAAAATGAGTGTACTGTCCTGTTGTTGTAGGAGGTTTCCTATACACACACTCCTTCTTAGTATGCCATCCATCCTCTTTCCCTGCCATGAAGACGTCTAGGAATGACTGAGATACTGTCATTACTTTCTTTCTTTCTCTCTGTATGGTAAAGTTTATTGCTGAATGTGCATCATTAAACTTGTCAAGGATATTCATTGCATCATTCTTGTCTTTCATAACCACAAATGTGTCATCCATATATATCGACTGAGAGAGAGAGAACGGCTGATGACAGGAACAATGCTAAAAATGCAGTTTCAAGAAGAAAACATGATGGCTCGTAAATGAGAGTAACAATAAAATGACGAATCACAGACGACTGAAAATGCGATTAATGAAGTAATTGTTGTCGTAGAGAGTAAGAAGTGGATAGAGATGACTTTTATTCTCAAGTTACAGGTCGTGGGAAATATACAGAAGGGGTTACAAGATAATTATCTTATGAGTTGACAAGACAATAGAGCAACGTATGGAGTTTTGCTTCTGTTTTTGTGGTCGGCGGTGATTAGAGGACAGTGTCGTGCTCTTATGGGTAAATTTTATTTTGATAAAGTCTCACAGTCTTGTTATACAGTAATGTTTACTGATGACAACGTTTCGAGCACAATTTATTCCTGCTCATAATCATATCAAGGTAATCACACGACTTCCTAAATTGATTTATATAGTTCCGTTGTTTCTCACTTGATTTGATTGGTAGTCATATTTTCCATATTTCGGGTATGAGTGATGTTATTATTACTAGTTTCACAATTATTTTCATTTTGGCCTTTTATAATCTTTCTAATGCATTTTAAAGGATAATTATTTAATACCAACGCCAAGGCCACAATAAAATTAAAAATAATTGTGAAACTAGTAATAATAACATAAATAAGAGAGAATATAAGTCACCCACTGTTATACCATATAAAGAGGGGACATATGAAACCCTACGTAGGATTCTAAATAAAGCAGGAATTAGGGTGGCATTTAAACCTACAAACTCACCCAGGGACAAGCTCTGTAGGTTAAAGGACCCTGTCGGCTGTCCCTATTACACAAAATAATACAATTTACAAAATAGCCTGCAATGACTGTCACTTAGGTCAACTACATAGGTCAAACTAGTAGGTCAGGGGTGGTCAGATTTTCAGAACATAAGAATTTAGCTAAGATAAGAATGGTTGACCCAGAGAAAATAAGTAATTTAGAAAAAAGCTCAGCAATTGCAATGCATGCATTAGCACAAAACCACACAACAGCATGGTGGGAGAGGATTAAAATCCTAGTCTAGGTAGGTGGAGACAGAGAGAGGTTGATTACTGAATCCTGCCTGGTTCATCGAATCTACACCCAACACATGCAATAGGAATGATTCATCACTCATACCTGAAATATGCAAAATACTACTACCAATCAAATCAAGTGAAAATCAAGTGAAAAACAATGGAACTATATAAATGAATTTAGGAAGTCGTGTGATTACCTTAATATGATTATGAGTGGCAATAATTTGTGCTCGAAACGTCATCAGTAAATATTACTGTATAACACTGTGAGACTTTATCAAAATAAAATTTATCCATAATGGAATTATGGAGTTTTGCTTTTGTTTTTTGATCGGGCGCTGTTTGTTCGTTTCAGATGTTGGAAACTACTCACGTGATTAGTCTACATACTGGGTCTACAAACATTCTCAAGTGAAGCTTTCATATCCACAAGTCCAGCGATGAATACAGAGTACTCCCCCCTCCTCCTTAGTTCACTATTGTAAACATTGAATTCTGCTCACCATGAACTGTAGCCAGCCTCAAGTGGATGGCAAGGCCTAAGAGCAATCGGCTGTTGTATCTCAGGACATTCAAAATATGTAAACATGTACTCTAATTCCCTTTATAGGAGGTGTGAGTAGTCACAGTTACCTGACACATCTGTAGTGTGAAATGCTCAGGTTCTGCTACGGATCACTTGTTAGCCAGTTTCATGTTGGAAGCCGTAATCTGTAATTTGAAGTGGTCTCGATCGAGAGATAAGGAAGATCGTAATAATGCACATCTTTGAGTGGAGGAAAATCAAAGAAAATTAAAAGAGATGAGAAAGATAATTGGTGTCCATGCAGAACTCAAATGTTGACAGTGATGTGCAGTTGTTGGTTGACATTGATTTGTTGCTCACATTGTGGAAGTGAATTCCTCTCGTTTTGCACTTGAAAGGTCGAAGGATATCTGTATAGATTTGGTCACCTGTGACTTGTTTAGACACGTATTTCGATTTTTGCGTGTCGTAGGAAAGTGCTATAAGGGAAGTCAATAGGTTCTAGAACACAATCATTCCTACCCGAATTCAACATGTCATACTTCTCTTGACCTGACTCTGTCGGCCGTCAATCCGAAAGTAACTCCGAGTACTATCATGTTCTATGTTAGTCGATCCAGACAACCCAATCTCCGGCTCCTTTTAAAGGTTTTGGCAGCCTGCTAATCAGAATATTGACTGGATTGTTCAGGAAAGAATGTAAAAATGAGGATATTCCGTCGATATAGAATGGAGCCATCATCTTCCCCATCTTTAAAAAGAGCCGACTTAACAAGTACGATAACCATAGGAGTATTAGCTGGCTACAAGTTGCGTCTAAAATATTGGTTACTGTTCTACTTCTCAGGCTGTGTACAACACGTGAGGATATGTGATTCACGAGGAGTATGTCGGGTTTCCTTCATGCCATTTATGCGTCGGTAATGTGTATTCACACTTGATCAGTTGTTGGAACACTGTCACACCTGTTGCACACCGACAGATGTTGTTTCTGGATATTCGGCCTGTTTTCGATTCAGTCAAGAGAATCGCTCTCTGAAAATGTCTGTTAGAAGGAGATGGATGCTCTTGAGAATTTTTAACATCCTGAGAGGTCTATACAGAAATATTTCAGTTCAAGTGAGGGCATTCAACCACCTGTCACCAATGTTCCCAACGAAATGTGGGGAGTTAGATAGGGTTGTCCGATTACCATTACCCATTTCTATCTAAATTTCATATCGATGACTTTCTGAAGTCGCCTCTGCAGGGAGTGCGCGATGGTGGGTAGATTTTCTTTGTTTCTGGAGAAAGACTTTTCAACTTCGATTATGTAGACAATATCATCTTACAGTGCGATAACATGCACGTAAGCTAAATCGTACCTCATCTCTGTTGGTGGTCCACGTCAAAGAAGTATTGTATGTGCTTTACGCCATCTATGTAGAAGACTGGCAGCAGCAACCTGTATCTACACCCGGCCTTGCAGGTAAATCGCTTGAAGCTGTTGACAAATTCGTGTATTTCCGTAGTTGTATGATGGACGAAATCTCTAAACTCAGAGTAAAATCTAGGGTGGCACAATCCAGTTTGGGCCACCTTTGGCTCCGCAGGAACATAAGCCCAGTTGACAAATGTCGAGTTTAGAGGGCTTCAGTGGGCACAGTTTCTCTTTACGCCTGTGAGACTGGAACTCTGTGAGATGGGTATATGCGGCGACTGGGTGTACAATGGATTACGGTAGCCTCCATACAACTGCATCCATCTAGCTGTATCATTGTGTGAGTAATTCTGAGTTATGGTAGCGTGTATCTGGCTGGATACGGCGGTTACCAATTATTGTGTTCACCTTGAAACACTGGTTTTGCTGGCTAAGACATTTTCTATGAATTTTATTCTAAAGGCTCTCATATATCTGTTGCTGTTAGCTAGCTCTGGAACTGATTGGAAAGGTAGTGACAAAGTGTGGATAGTCGGATAGGTTTCCATCAAAATACAGAGGCTCAAACTACGGTAACTTGAAAGCCCTACTATCACTAGACGGCGAAATATGAACATCAAGCTTATCATGTTGAGCACCATACACATCATTACAAATAACCGGCAACACAACATCACTTAGTTTTATGTCTGCTTCAAAAGTGCCAGGTCCCTTTTTTGGCACAGGCATCATCCAACGTCACCAAAAGATACAAATTACGTTGTGATAAACCATGTCCAAAGATGCTGACGGCAGACCAAGAAAGCAGTCTCCAAAAAAGTTCCAGAAGGGCCTAGAAGATCGAAAAGAAGAATAGAAACTGTCAAATAACTTAACCGTAAGTTCCTATAATCTCCGAAGACGCTCGAACCAACAATTACTGAGTACGATATTGACCTGAATTCCAAAACACAAGGTCTTGTAATAAGTTGAACTATTCGGCAGTTAAAGTCAATATTCTGTACATATTGTATAAACAAATGTTTTACAGGGAATACACCCCAACATTTTCCTTATTTATTCTCGTACTTTCAAATATAACACGATAGAATCACTCGAAACATCGAGTTTCTCGCCAATGGCAACTAATGCGAATGTTCCAACGTACAATGTTCCCAATCATTTACAGCAACAATTCTACTTAGCTCGCCATCACGGTGTACTTTGATTTGATGATATAAGATGGTTGGACAAGACGCATCACATTAGTCACCAGTGTTAAATCAAAGTACACGGAAGGTTGTTTCGCTCATTTACGGCCGACCTCTTCAGTTGCGTAGTCAGTGTGACTCAGCTCACAGAGCCGAATCAGTTCAAATCATCTGAATTCTGTCTAGATCCTTCGACGAAACGGGAATACGTAGACTCAATTTCGTCGTTTGCAAATTACTCCTTTCAAGGTGTGAAAACACACCACAGTCACTCTCAGAAATCGAAAGTGTTCACATCTCAGTATGTGGTGTACTGGATTCTGTAGGTGACAATCAGGAAAGCTGGTGAAATGCCTTTGAATAAATGAATCAGCAGGAACAGATGCACTCTCAAGTGCAAGTATGCAAGTAATCCTGACATTGGAATCATTTCATCTCTTTCCTGACGATGTTTTCATGTTTCTTTATTGTAGATGTTTTTTGTGCGTTTTTCCCTGTATTTTGTTTTGTTTCTTTCAGGTTTGGAATGTTACGTTTGTTCGGATTGTGAGTCTCCTGGAAGTGATAAGAAGAAGGGCTGTGGATCATGCAGGGTTTGTTCAATCTTTTATTTTTAGTATTTTCTTTTTCTCAGAAATATTATTTAATTATTTTTGTTTGTGATGTTTTCAGCGTTTTTCTTTTTCGTAATGCGTATAACTGTTTGCGTTTTGTCTTTTGATTATGCCTGGCTTTTTATTGAATTTTTCGTTCTCTTCTTTGCTGGTTGGTATGGCTCCTCATTGGAATGGATATTACCTGATCCACAATTTGAACTACACTTTATGTGTTTTTTCTTTTTGGGGTTTTTACCCTTAAGGCGACTATTATGTCTCATATTTCGTCATATGAGTGGGTTCATGGATAATCCCCATCCAGGCATTAATGAAAACAAAACACGTAGATCAGCGAAGAGTCTCTTTTCGGCGAATTCATCTTCTTAGCTGTACAATCGCAAATATATATGCATTGTTTTGTATGTATGTGTACATTAAGTTTGTCAAACAAAGTTACAATTGGTTAAGGTTAATTTTAACTAAACAAGTGAAGGTTGGTAATACAGGTCAAGAAAATTAAGTGAAACTAGGGTAGTAACAAAGGTGATGAGTTGTCACAAACAGTTGTTAAAAGAAGTTATGCAATAATAATATGAATATTTTGATGAGTGAGTTTTACTCAGGATGCACATAGAAACAAAGTAGATAATACGAAACTATGTAAGAGATCTAAGTGAATACAAGAATTATAAGCAACTAAGGAACAGGCAAAGAAACAAAGTTAAGTTATCAGAATAAAATAAAATAAAAATCAAAAAATCAAAACATTGTTACCATGAGAGTAGAAGTGGTTGAGTAATTCTCTTTTGTATGCACAGCTCCGGTTTTTCCATATGAATGGCTAGAGCTTCAGCGATACAAAGGAGACGAAACCTTATTGCCTTTGACATGTTGTTCTTGACTCGGTAGATTACTTTGAAGGAGGCGTTCGTTGAAATGCAATGATCAGTGCTGACCAGGTGTTCAATTATCGCACTCGTTATTGCACCAGTATCGCCTTTTCGCAACCATGCTGGATAGTGTTCTTGAATTCTCTTGGACAGGATGCACGTCGAACGACCGATGTACCTGGCTCCACAGCAGCAGGTAAACTGGTATATGCACATAGAACTGGCCAGATGCGGGATCTTGTCCTTGAGGCTTCTGCAGATCAGTGGGCGACTGGAGAACACTATTCATAGCGTTGCTGCAAAGAATGTTATTCTCAGAGATGATGTGATCCTTCTCTTGAGAATATCGCTTGCTAAATCTCCCTTGAAATCCAAGTTCATGTAGATTTTCTTTTTAGGCGCAGTCAAAGTTTCGTTTTTCCGAATTATTGGTTTCATATTTTTGTCGATAAATCTTATTGGGTAACCATTCTGGATGAATATTTCTCTCAGAATATCTTATTCTGTTTCCACAACGTCGGGACTACAGATGCGTCGGATGCGGGAAGCAAGTGATTTAATTAAATTCCGCTTTTGTTGAATGGGTACCCAGCTATAGAAGCTTGTTAGTTGACCATTCCACGTAGGTTTTCTATAGATTGATCTTCTTTGTTTCTTTGCCTGTTCCTTAGTTGCTTATAATTCTTGTATTCACTTAGATCTCTTACATAGTTTCGTATTATCTACTTTGTTTCTATGTGCATCCTGAGTAAAACTCACTATTATTATTACAACTGTTTGTGACAACTCATCACCTTTGTTACTACCCTAGTTTCACTTAATTTTCTTGACCTGTATTACCAACCTTCACTTGTTTAGTTAAAATTAACCTTAACCAATTGTAACTTTGTTTGACAAACTTAATGTACACATACATACAAAACAATGCATATATATTTGCGATTGTACAGCTAAGAAGATGAATTCGCCGAAAAGAGACTCTTCGCTGATCTACGTGTTTTTTTCATATGAGTGAGTGTTGTGCATCAGTGAATGAATATCGAGGCTGTTTATCCAGGTGGGGGGAAGTCGAATTTCAGGTCTTCTCAAAGGCGAACTACTTGCGTGTAGCTTCGATTCGATAAATTGAAAAATTCGATCCCATTTCTACTCTGATTGATTGCTAAGATGACAGACATCTGAAGGCATCCATCAGTTTACGCCAGGTTAGACAAAAAAGGAATCGGTACAACAATTTCTGTTCAAAGGAAAGTGGTCCAAAAACGCGTGTGCATGCTGTGAATGCATGTGAAGGAATCTGGTGAACTGTCAGATCTACTGCACACCGACTTATTTTTATTATTCAACTTTGAATTTAAGTTAGTTAACGTGTTAACTGTTGCATACACACTGGAAACTAGTTCATTGTATTACTTACTGAAAAACAAAACCGTCTACCGTACATTCAACAAATGAGCCTCTCTCATTCATTGCAGTCACTGTACATACTCGTCAATCAAGCCTCGTCGTAATCACATCCACACAGAATGGTTTCTCACCCCCCACCCCATTTTCTGTCATTACAATGTATTTGTGTATTTGTTCTCAATATGTCTACTGCAGAATAACGCCGGCGTTGAATCGTAATTGTAATTGTGATTAATATATTGAGTAGCAAAACAACGGGTAGTTTTTTCCGGTTATTTCAAAGTCTGAATGAAGGTGGGAGAATATGTGTGTGCTGTTAGCATTGTCAGTTTACGCCATCTCTGGCTTAGTAGACGTGATATTCGACTATCGACCAAAGGGCGTGTGTACTGCTCAGCCAGCAGTCCGCTCCGTCCTTCTTTATTGCTGGCTGGCTGTGAGACCTGGCCATTGAGAGTGGAAGACATGAAAAGGCTAGCCAGCTGTCTTTGATCATAGGTGCCTGCGTTCTATCTCCCGTGTGAAGTGGTATAATAAGATGAGGAATATTGAGGTTAGGCGTCGGTCAAATGCTAGGTAGGTGTGAGGGGAAACCAATCGACGAGGCTGTGAAATTACATCGACTGATATGGTTAGGACATGTGTTACGTATGCATCCCTTGCCATCGCCTTCCTTAACAATGGGCGATGCTAGCTGACGCAGGATTGGTCAGGCTGGAAAAGAGAAAGCTAGCGGCGGTCAAACAAAACATGGCTTCACCAGTCAAAGAAATCTACAATGGTTGGTTGAAGTCACGTAAGAAGGTGTAGACTGGCTTCCTGACTGGTTGGGGTCCTCGGGACGGTTAAAACCAATGAAGGCTGGCCGGCTCAAAATCGTTCTCAATGGCTAGCTGGCACAGATGCAACTACTCCTTGTTACTAATGATTTCCAATGAAACTATATTGTTCTTCGTTATTACTACTCCTTTGTCTCACACCTCTGTGTTTACTGTCTCTCTATTATGCATTTCTTATACTTTCTTCTCTTGCTTTGTGTGTGCTACAAGGAGTGGAGTGGAGTGTGGCAACTTGAACTTCCGCACATCGGTGCAAAGTAGTTCTGTGTTGAAACCAGACAGACAGATTGTAACTTTTAACAGAAATCAATTAATGGTTTGTAATGGAACTCTACAGAGTGAAATTGTTACAATATATAATTAAACGGTTCAGCTTATTGGGATAATCATATCAGTTCAAGGGATTATTATTACTATTATTACTAATATTATTATTATTTTTCTATAGTAAATTTTCTTAGCAAAGAAAGAATGCACGCAAAGATGTATCATTCGAATTGTAAATTTATTTTGAGATAAATTATAAAACGAAAAAACAAAAATGAATTACAGTCATAATGATACCTGTTTGGATATATATTCCTTCTTTCCGAAGAAACTTCACTGTACATGAGGAAATCGCCTGAGTTAATTCCTTTTTTCTGTCCTCAAAAAGCGATACGCTGGGCTTGAAGCACTTCAAATTCATTATGGATAAGATTTTCTATTTTGATAAACTGTCACTCACACAGTGTGTGTAGTGTTATACAGTAAGTAATATTAACTGATGGTCGACCACACGCTTCGAGCACAAACTATTATTATTGCCACTCATAATCATCATATCAAGTCACTCACTCACTCACTCAGTCACACAACTTTCGTCTTCCTTCATTTATATACATGAGTGAATTCATGATTAGAAATTTGAATACAAATCAGTAATATGGGATAATGTACATTCAGGAATAATAATAATCATAATAATATGAGTGTTATTGATCAATTACAATCAGATGGGAAATAAGACGAGTGTTTCTCCTATAGTCATAATAAGTGAGTAACTTGTTAGAATGTTGTGATGTACGTGAATTGAATTGAAATAGAATACAATTTAAGATTACTTATTACCCTCCTCTGATTTCACTGACTGATTGACTGGTGGTAATAATATCTTCCATGCCTATCTCTGGTATTTGCATTGAATCATTTCTGTTGCATGTGTTGTGTTGTGTGTAGACTCGATGAATCAGTCGGGATTCAGTAATCAACCTCTCGCTCTCTCTCCACCTACATAGATTACTTCTTAGAATCTTAACCCTCTCCCACCATGCTATTGTGTGATTGTGTGTTAATGCATGCAGTGCAATGCAGTGTTGAGCATTTTTGTAAATTCCTTATCTTCTCGGGTGAGGTGAACCATTCTTACCTTCGCTAAATTCTTATGTTTCGACAATCTGACTACCCCCTAACTACTAGTCTGTTTCACCTATATAGTTGACCTAAGTGACAGTCATTGCAGGGTATTTTGTAAATTATATTATTTTGTTTAATTGGGTCCACCGACAGGGTCCTTCAGCCTACAGAGCTTGTCCTACCTGAGTGAGTGAGTTTGTAGGTTTGAATGCCACCACCAGCAGGCTAATTCCTGCTTTGTCATTCAGAATCCTACGTAGGGAGTGAGTGTCACAGATATCCCCTCCCTCCTTATATGGTATAACAGTAGATGACTTATATTCCCTCTTATTTGATATGATCATTATGAGTGGCAATAATAAATTGTGCTCGAAGCGTGTGGTCGGCCATCAGTTAATATTACTTACTGTATAACATTACACACACACACTGTGAGTGACAGTTTATCAAAATAGAAAATCTTATCCATAATGGAGTAGTTATACTCCACCACAACACAGTACCCCCCAAAGTGTTATACTTATATGGAAGCATTTTATTCCTAATCACAAAGTGATCTCCAATTTTTACATTTCACCTCATCAAATAATCAATAAAATGGGAAACATATATTTCAGAACAAAATATTTAGAGCGAATAATTGTGGTTTCAATAAATTCTTCTTCAGGCTCTACATTTATAAATCCATTAATTAATTTAAGCATACAATAGCCAGTAAAGGCAGATTAGAATCATATCAGAAAGTGTATTGTGGAACAAGTATAAGTAAGATGGATGGGATGGAACAATAGTCAGATAGTTTTATTTAATATGCATGGTCAATGAGAACATGGGACAAAATCAGATGAAGTAATTTAATTTAATTTAATGATGTGTGTATATATATAAATATAGTCAACACAAATACAGGTTTCGAGAGTGAGTGTAATCAGGGTGTCTGAGAGACAATATGAAAATTGACCAACGAATGGGGCGGACTAGACATAAGTTCAAGGTTGAAAATAACGACAATAAGAATGATTGTAAAATAATTACGATGATATGGTGTAAACTTACAAGCACTATTGGTGAATGATTGTCAAATAATAACGTTGAATATAATGAAGTGGAATGAAGAGGATTTTAGAAATACGATGGCAAGTTAGAAAAGCACTACTCAAACCTAAGGTCATGAAATCATAAAAGTCGAAAATGAACGATTGTCAATGAAACAGAGGAATAGAAGAAGAAGAAGAAAAGAAAAGAAAATTGTGAAAGGAATTTATAGTTTTAATGGAGGATTTGTTGGCTTTATTGTAGGCCAAGGTAAACATAATGGTTGAACATGCTTCTTCTGTATGCAAAGAGATGGTCTTCTGGTATTAATTGCCACCACTTCAGCTACTGATAGAAGACGCAGTCGAGCTCCTCTAGATAAATTACTAGGAACGCGGTAAATAACTGAGAACGCCTGGTCAAGTTTTATCTGGTGTCCAGTATCTACCAGGTGGGCTAAGACTGCACTATTTACACACTTGGTTACTCCTTCACTCAACCATACAGGTACATGTTCACGTGCGCGCGCGCATGGATAAAGCCCTCTGAGTACGGCCAATGTAACTAGCTCCACATGAGGAGTTGAATTCATAGATGCACATTGATGAGGCCATCTTTGGTAATTTATCCTTTACTTGCTGTGTGAGTACTGGTTTAGTTGAGAAGTTGAGTACCAGTTTAGCTTCAGGAAATGTTCTATCTACTGCTCTATTAAGTCGACATTTTAGAATGTCAGCTGCAATTTCCCCTTTGTAACTTAACTTAAGATACAAAGGTTTCTTTTCTACGGTATCCACCTTTACCTTGTCTGCAGGTATTGACATATACTTTTTTAGAAAGTTCTGTGGATATCCATTTTCTTGTAGTATGAGTTTCAGTTTGTGCATTTCTTCCTTAATGCATTCTTCTGAACATATACGTTTTATTCTATAGCTTAGACACTTAACTAAGTTTCTTTTGTACTGAATAGGTGCGAAACTATGGAAATGGGTGTACTGACCCGTCCAAGTTTTCTTTCTAAATAGCTTCCTTTGTATATACTCGTCTGTCTTCATGGTAAGGAGGACGTCTAGGAAAGGTAAACTGTTATTTTCTTCTTCTTCTTCACATGTAAGCTGAATAGTTGGGTGAACACTATTAACAGCATTGAGAAGCTCTTGTTAATTAAATAACTTCATCTGATTTTGTCCCATATTCTCATTGACCATGCATATTAAATAAAACTATCTGACTATTGTTCCATCCCATCTTATATTTGTTCCACAAAACACTTTCTGATATGATTCTAATTTGCCTTTACTGACTGGCTATTGTATGCTTAAATTAATGGATTTATAAATGTAGAGCCTAAAGAATAATTTATTGAAATCGACAATTGTTCGCTCTAAATATTTAGTTCTGAATTAATTATGGGAATATTCAATTTACTGAAAACATATATTTGTCTACGGTCTGTAGAATATTATATTATATTTGAGTTTGAATATATATATATACATTCAGTATTATTATCATACCTGTTTATCTATCGCCTTTAATTTTACCCCTCCCCCTCCCCCGGCCTCCCCTTTGCAGAAACATTACAAAGATAACAAAGTTAACAAATACGAATGTAGTGACACGAAGGGATGCGAAGATGTCAAAGATTCGAAAGGTGACAATAGAACTGAATGTTGTAATGACAAAAATTTGTGCAATTCCACAGGAAAGAATAAAATCAATACAATACTTCTAGGAAGTACAATTTCCTTTGTGATATTAATTCTATTTGAAAATTCGATGATATCATCCTGAACACTAACCACCACTCAATCTTCTTCATTCATTCTATCCTACAAACAAAAGCAACAATTTAAGATGTACGGACAAAAATATCTTAACTTATGAAACCAACAAAATTGATTAATGTGTGTATAAATAGTTGGTCAATAAAAACAAGTGTTATTTAGGAAAAAAGAAAAAAGAAAAACACGTTTTTCTTCAATTTTTATTTTGTATTGAACCAATCATCATTTATTGCTTTGAAACATGAGTCGTCATATTTCCGCCCTAAAAAATATCTATATATGCACTTGTTATGCAACCGAAACACACCTGCTCATATTAAGAAATATTCTAAAGGAAATCAGGCGGACAAGTTCCCCCTCCCCGAAAAAACAGGACGATTACTGTTCATTGAAATAAGAACAAATTAGTTGAGCGAAGAGTCTCTTTTCGGCGAATTCATTCACTCAGCTGTACAGTCGCAAATATATATACAATTAATTTTGTGTGTGTGTGTGTGTGTACATTAGGTTTCTCAAAATCAAAATCAAAATAACAATTAGTGTGGGTTGTTGATTCCATCATCAAAATAATAATAAAGAAATTCAAATGTGTGATTAATAATCAAAGTTGTAACTAAGTGGGGTGAAGATTGGTAAGATGTGAGTAGGGTTACGTAATATAGACATATTAAGAAAGATTATATGTTAGTGAAGGAGTATGGAGACAATTATGAAAATAAACTAGATAATAATAGGTGAAAAGATTGAATGGGTTAGTTACTAAAAATTATTATACGAAAATTGCAAAAAACATTGGATAACAAAATGTTGATGACAGATAAACTTGAAATTAAACCCACTGTAGTAGGAGGGGGTGGAGAAGTTTCTTCTCTGTGCATAACTCAGGCTTTTCTATCCAAATCGCTAAGGCTTCTGCAATACAAAGTATACGGAAACTTGTCGATTTTGGAAGGCTTCTTTTGACTTTATATATGACTTTGAACGATTTCTCCTTGCAAATCGAATGACCAGTGTTGAGTATATGCTCAATAATGGCGCTCTTCATTGCTCCGTTGTTACCTATCCGTAGCCAGGCGGGATAGTGTTCTTGAACTCTTTTAGATAAATTTCGCATCGAACGACCTATATACCTTGCTTCCCAAGAGCAGGTGAATTGGTAGATACACATGGAAGTGGTCAAATGCGATAGTTTATCTTTAGAGTAGTTGAAGAACAATGGCCGGGAGGAAAATACCAGTCGTAGTGTGGCAGCGAAGAATGTCCTTCTGAGAGCAGTAGATATCCTCTTCTTCGAGGTGTGTGTCAGCCAGAAGGTCACCTTTGAAGGGTACATTCATGTAGACCATCTTCTTCTTCTGCACTGTAATGGGTTGTCTTAAAGCAATAGTCTTGAAGCAATAAGCTTTTACACACACACACACGAATATCCTGATCAATGTAGCTCGCTAATACGCTGGAAACCAAGTGGTAAAGTGGTAAACATTTCTCCAGAATTATTACCCTATATCATGCATGTGACATGAAATTAGCTCTCGTCTCTGACAAATATCGGCGGCTATTCCAACACATCCGGGCCTCCAGCAACAAGACGGTCTATGAGGCAGATTATCAACATGCCGATTATCAACCGGAGAGGCAATTGAAACGCTGAGTGGTGTATCCTGAAAGTTGTTGATATATATCCTCGTCTTTGAGCAGTTCTTCAGCTTTCTTGGTGTATTCTTTGCAGCTTTCTGAGGGCCTTTAGTTCTTGAGAGTTGAGTTGTGTGTGTTGTGTTTTTCTGTTTGACCATTGGTATAATTGTTTGACGTATCTCTTCCTGTGTTTCCTCGTTCAAGTTTGATGATTTGATTAATGATTCAAGGGCAGCGAAGAAATCAGTTTTCGAAGCATCTCCGGTGTTGTAGTTTAACCTTTTTTGTAGTAGTTGTTGTTCCGTTTTTGATAATGGTTGTTTTGATAGGTTGACTACGCACTCAATCGGTGTGTTGTCTGGTTGTTGTTTTCTAATCTTGGCTAGCTTGGTTATGAGGACTGTTCATCTTTGTTCTCTGTGTTCTTTCTACTTGACTTGCAGCACTCCCACCTTAAGGAAAATTTTAAGAAAGATATCTCATGGATGCCTTCCAGAAGAATGGATATCCACGGAATTTCATCAAAAAAAAACATATACCCCCATGCCAACCTACCAAACCAAAAGCTTGCAAAGAAAGCACGAAGAAAATCATCCTACCATATATGAAGGATATATCAGAAATCACTGCAAGACTCCTCAAACCTTTAGGAATTGACATCACATACACACACAAAAACCAACAAAATCAGTTCACTCAGCTGGCTCTATGTCAACCAAAAGACAGACTCAACAACGAAAGAAGATAAAAGCAACATCATCTACAAAATAAGTTGTAACAACTGCGAAAAACACTACATTGGCCAAAGTGGACGCTAATCCTCTTCGTCTTCGTATCCACGAAAATAAGCTATCCGTCAAAAGATATGACATCCACTCCCTCACTCACTCATATCGCCTCACTGCATTCAGACAACCACGGACATCAATTCCACTGGGACAACGTTCAAATATCAGACAGAGTCTGGTATTCCAGTGAATCAACATTCAACAGACATATCAAGATAGACAAAATCTACCAACCGATAAGAAGGAAACTTCACACACACACAAAGGGTCAAAGTTCAAGTCAAAGAAACAATCAGTTCCAATACAAGTAGCCTAGAAGGTGTGAAAACACACAAAAACAACCAATCACGTCCATAGTGGTCACCGACCAGGAGAGATGATTAATAAACTCGTGGAGAAATCTAAAAGCTCACTTCAATTCAAATTGAAGTATGCGCTAAAGATGTCACCCAGTAGGGTGATGAAAGCTTCGCAAATTAACTATCCAGTTAGCTCAGAGAACACAAGCACATCAAAATCATCCACGTGAGCTACAAATCTTCTCCATCAGGTACCTGTTTTCTTGATCACCAGCTAACCACATTGAGTCTACTTTGGTCTGATACTTTACTGAAGTAGCGTGTGGAACTGCTTTGTTTCTGTCAATCTTTTTAGAATGGAATTTTCCATCACAAAATCTAATGAGAAGCAGCCTGGTGACCACATTGAAATGTGATTAGAATCGAGAACTAGCACCACCACCACCACTACCTGACGCAGCCATATCATCAGTTGTCGATAGCCATGTGATTGATTCATCCAACAGCAGCCGTACGACAATGCTGCATGCCGCCAAGTAATCCACAACAGGAAACTTACGGAATCCTTCGAAGTGAGGACATGAGTAAGACAAGCTGGCTGGCTACCTACTACCGCCAATGATTTTCCTGATTGCAGTAGATTGGATAATGCGACAAACAGCGGGCTGGGTAGTGAGGAAACAGGCATAAAATGGACTCACACAAAAACAACTTGGAGGATCTGGACTTCGCCGATGTGATATATATGTCTGATTTCCCACAAACTGGAAGATATGCAAGCGAAAAGCAATAAGTTGGTAGAAGAAGTATCAAAGACAGGAAGGACTTCAGGTGAACATAGAGAAGACAGAGGTGATGAAGATTCCTGGACAAGAACCTCCTTTACCTAACCACCACCTACCTGGGAAGCATCGTTTCAACTACAGGTGGGTGGAACTGATGAGGATATCAAAGCAAGGATCATCGGGAAAGCAAGACAAGCTCACACTACTCTCAAGTCTGTGTGGAGGTCAACAGCACTCAACTTCAAAAATAAGATCCTGATATTCAACTCCAATGTGAAGTCAGTGCTACTCAATATACGGATCAGAGACTTGGCCAGCGCGTCATAAAGAGCACCTCAAACAAACTACAGACCTTCATCAACAGTTGTCTTCACTCAATACCACTCAAGATCAGATGGCCAGCCAGAAAAGATCAGCAACAGAGATCTCTGGCAATGAGCGAACCAACCCAGCAGGAACCGATTGTGCAAAAAATAGGCAGGAAGAAATGGAGATGGATTGGATTGGCCATACTCTGAGAAAACCAACAAGTGACATCACTAGACAAGTCCTTGAGTGCAACCCGAAAGGGAAGCGTCGAGTTGGTCGTCATTGCAAGGGTGACTTGGAGGAGGTAATGTGAAGAGAAGATGAAAGCATGTTAGCAGACTTGGAGCCAGGTAAAGACTCTAGCAGAGAACCGAACGCAATGGAGACGTGAGCGGCTGAAGCCCTATGTTCCTCTGGGAATTAAAGGAAACAATTTTAAATAATAATGTGATTGATTTGAGTAGAACCTGATTGACTGGCACACACTGAAAGAATTCTAGATAACATGACAACACTGGCTGTGGTCCAGGTTTGTTCGACTCAGGTTGTGATCAGCGCAAAGCTGCAAAATATGCTGGCTACCATCTGATCTGCGACCACCTAGTCCATATTGGCCGGCCCGGCCACCTAAATGGCTGGCTTTCCTCTGCTCTAAGTTTAGTCGCCACACTTCTGGTTTCAAGTCTGAGAATAACAGTATGATATCTCGTCTGACAGTGTCAGTCAGTCAGTAAATAGTAGAACTCATTCTGAATTGCATCCGATCTTCAGTCTGTTAACGCTGAACTCTGATGTCATGGGATCTAGAAGATAAGCGCAAGTGGAACCTACCATTTGAGATGTAGCACACATCGATAACTATCGTCCTCGTGTTGTGGACTAAACCGCTTAGCTCGTTTATACGCGAATTAAAAGAACAAAAGAATAATAATAATTTGCTTTATTCCAAAAACAGCACTACTTATAATACAGAATGGAATTCTCAGCATTTGTCACAATATTGCATCTGATTTACTCAAAGTGTATATAAAATTAAAAATTAAAACAAAAATTAATCGGAGGAATTTGTCCACATTAACAACATAATTATTAGATATAATAATAATAATATTTACTAATAACAGTGAGTTTGTTTCAAACGGTATCGTCGATTCAGTTTGGAAACTTTAGCATGTTATGGATAATTGGGTCTAATGTTCTGTTGATATGGTATAGTGAGGTGAAATACAAAGTTAACAGTCATAATACAGCTTAAAATTATGTCCACACTTATGAAAAATAAGAAATGGTATAGTGGAATTTTTATACTTAGACGTACGTGCATAAAGTCTTCTGAAAAGACTTCTTGTTTTACCTGAGGAGACACAAGGTTGGAGCTGCTGGTAGAGTGGGTGCTCAGAGTCTGACAAAATTCCTCTAGCGAATCTGTTGCATGACATCAAATGTCTATCGATGATAGTGCCAACGATATGGCCCAATGGGATACCACTCGTCCTACTGACAGTCTTCAGAGTTCTACGAAGTATGACATAGTCCTTTTTTAGCAATCCAGCAAAGAATAATGGTGAACAGTAAAGAAGAATAGGTAAAATACACGAGTTGACAAACTGTAAGAGGAGTGGTTGGGTTATGCCTGAATGCCTCAACTTCTTAATGCAAGAAGTCAGACGAAATATTCTTTGAGAAATCGCTAAGACATGAGAAGACCAAGATAGGTCAGAAGAGAGAACTAATCCAAGATACTTAACTTCAGACTGGGTTTCTATATTAGTATCATCGATTTTGCAAGGGTCACAGGAACCAACAGTTTCATTTAACTTTGGTTTACATCGGAAACTGAAATTAACAGTCTGACATTTGGAAGGATTAAGTTTAAGGCCGTTAGACGAAGACCATTTGCTAATTTCTGATAGAAAGCTGTTCATCTTAGTACAGTCTGTCTAGCTGGGAATTAACAGACATTGAAATAGTTCGATTGTCGGCATACTCAACAAAGTTCATTTCATCGGAGTGAGGCAAGTCATGCAAGAAGTAAGAAAACAGAAAAGGAGAAAGGACAGCGCCTTGAGGGACACCAGCCTCAGTAAGCAATGAAGTGGACGACTTTCCCTGACATACAGTGTATTGCTTTCTTTCTGAGAAATAAGAATGGAGCCATTTGACAACCCAACAGTCAGTTTGAGTTTCAGCAAGCTTGTTTAGTAAAATGTCTCTAGGTACTGAGTCGAAACATGTGAGTAGGTACGTAGAGGGGAATTCAGTCCACACAAATTAATATACATATAAAATACAGTTACCCTCTTGGTGGGTTGTAATTGTCCCAAAATACTCATGGAAGTCTGGAAGACACGAGAAGGCCAACTGGTTGTCTTTTATCATAGGTGACTGCGTTCTATCTCTGGTAGGAAGTGGTATAAAAAGGTGAGCAATATTGAGGTTAGGCATCGGTCGAGTGTTGCGTAGGTGGGAGGGGAAAGCAATCGTTGAGGCTGTGAAGCTACATCGATTGAGATGGTTAGGACATGTGTTACGTATGCATCCCTAGTCATCGCCTTCCTCGACAACGGGCAATGTTAGCTGACATAGGATTGGTCAGGCTGGAAAAGAGAGAGCTAGCAGCGGTCAAACCAAAACATGACTTCTTCACCAGTCAATGAAATCTACAACAGTTAGTTTAAGCCAACCAGCCAGCCACGTAGGAAGGTGTAGACTGGCTTCCTGACTGGTTGGGGTCCTCGAAATGACAGTAAAAACCAATGAAGGCTGGAAACAATTGGTCATATGGCTGGCTAAAATTCGTTCTCAATGGCTGGTGCAGATGCATCCACTCCTTGTGACTTATGATTTCCAATGAAACTATATTGTTCTTCGTTATTACTACTCCTTTGTCTCACACCTCTGTGTTTACTGTCTCTCTATTATGCATTTCTTATACTTTCCCCTATTGCTTTGTATGTGCTACAAGGAGTGTGGCGACTCGAACTGCCGCACATCGGTGCAAAGTAGTTCTATGTCGAAAACAGACAGACAGTCCCTAAATACACAAGTATAGGCGTACAGAATTGTAGTGATGAATCAATCTTTTCCTGGTATACAGTTGCTCACTCCACGTAAGAGTACGCCAACAGCCCGCCCGCCGCCCGCCCAATGGTACTTGCGGAGAGGAAAGCAGATTGAAGCAAACCATCCGTATTTGATTGTACAGATCAGATACGAGCCAGAGATGATTGGCAATAGTGGAAAGCAAGAAGCTGGAGAAAGGAAGTTTTGTCGTCCGTACAGCGCGCTGAACCAGGTCGCGTCCTGATTCAATCTCAATTAACAACCATGATGTGCAGTGAATTCATCATATTTACTACCTTACAATGAACGTATGATTTGATATTTTTCGGCCTCCACACGCGGATTTCTGGCTAAACCTCCTATCTACATGTCGCGCACTAGAGCCCAACTTTGTACAGGAAACTCAAGAAGGTACAGTTAAACTGAGCTTTAAACAAATAGAGAACGGAAAGATTGAGCAACGAAGAAATATTTACTTTTCAATTAGATCCTCCCATCTCACTCTGGCTCTACTCTAATATAATATGTATAGCATTTTTATTACAATACACAACAATTTACCAAACAAGTGGTGATATGTTTGTTAACAATAATTAACCAGTGTCAAAATGTCAATGGGTTGATAATTAACGCAGAAAATCAATACACATTTAAAAAGTAGAAATGGATAGAATAAATTAATTTCACAAGAATAACACGTAATTAAAGATGAAGTGGTCAAAATAAAAATAAAATAATTTGGACAAATATAATTTAATAGGGGGAGGGGGGCGATGTAGTCCTGTCTTGTAACGATGGCCACGGTAAGGAAAGTGGCTGTACAAATTTCTTCTGAATACACACATAGGTTTGGTTTCTTCTGGTGGATTCATATTGCTTCAGCTGTCTGTAGAAGACAAACTCGTAGAGCAAAGTTAAGATTAGTCGGAATGTGATAAATAATTTTAAATGCAGTATTAACATCAACCTTGTGCTCAGTATCAACAAGGAATAATCTTGTTTGTCCCCTGCTTAACCACGCTGGATGATGTTCAGAAATACGACGATGAAACTGCCTAATTGTACGCCCAATGTAGATGGCTGGCTGCGCAACTGCAGTCAAACTGGTAGATACACACAGAAAGCAGCCAGAATAAGGTAGTTTATCCTTATTTCTCGAACATAGAATAGGGGTGGTTTTGAAGAGACAACGTACTTCTGCTGCATAATAAGCTCTTTTAACTGCATTCTTCAAGCGCTATGTTATGATTTCGCTGATGTTGTCACCGAGAAACTGAAGTTTTATGAACATTGGTTTTTTTGGAACTGTAGCAATACTGACTCTCTTTGGTGCTGAATTCATATTTTTCTCAATGAATTTATCCGGATAACAATTTTTTCTAAGTATTCTTATAATCTTAAGCTCCTCATTGAGACAGTCATCTGAACAGATTAGCCTAGCTCTATGAACCAGACACTTTACTAGGTTACGCGTTTATATTTCAAAGGTACAAAACTCAAAAAATGAGTGTACTGTCCTGTTGTTGTTGTAGGTTTCCTATACACACACTCCTTCTTAGTGTGCCATCCATCTTCTTTCCTTGCCATGAAGATGTCTAGCAATGAGTGAGATACTGTCATTACTTTCTTTCTTTCTCTCTGTATGGTAAAGTTTATTGCTGAATGTGCATCATTAAACTTGTCAAGGATATTCATTGCATCATTCTCGTCTTTCATAACCACAAATGTGTCATCCATATATATCGACTGAGAGAGAGAACGACTGATGACAGGAACAATGCTAAGAATGCAGTTTCAAGAAGAAGACATGATGACTCGTAAATGACAGTAACAATAATAAAATGACGAATTAGACGACTGAATTTTTGATTGATGAAGTAATTGTTGTCGTAGATAGTAAGAAGTGGATAGAGATGAGTTTTATTCTCAAGTTACAGGTCGTGGGAAATACACAGAAGGGGCTACAAGATAATTATCTTATGAGTTGACAAGACAATAGAGCAACGTATGGAGTTTTGCTTCTGTTTTTTGTGATCGGCAGTGATTAGAAGACAGTGTCATGCCCTTGTAACGACAGAAGGCAAGGGTCAGGCAACAGATCGTTTATTAAGGAAATCAACGCATATTTATATATTTTCATGTACATTACTATGGATATTTAAGTAAGCAAACACAGTCTTCCGATTGGTTGTTTCTCACTCAACGTTAGTTAATCTTTCATCTATTTGTGACTGTTTCATGAATGTCAGATCATCTATATGTTAACTGCATCCGCCTACGCAAAGTCTGCTGTGGTCGGTTTTGAATCAATCTTTGTTCACATTTTCTCACGACAAATCTTGGGAACGTTAACATTGCCGTAAATTACTGTCTAACAATTTGGCTAGTAGACAGCTCTCACCACACCCTTATGGGTAAATTTTATTTTGATAAAGTCTCACAGTGTTATACAGTAATATTTACTGATGACCAAGTTTCGAGCACAATTTATTGCCACTCATAATCATATCAAGGTAATCACACGACTTCCTAAATTCATTTATATAGTTCCATTGTTTTTCACTTGATTTGACTGGTAGTATTATTTTGCATATTTCGGGTATTAGTGATGTTATTATTACTAGTTTCACAACTAGTTTTATTTTTATTTTGGCCTTTTTTAATCTTCCTAACGAATTTTAGAGGATAGTTATTTAATACCAACGCCAAGGCCAAAATAAAAATAGTTGTGAAACTAGTAATGATAACATAAATAAGAGAGAATATAAGTCATCTACAGTTATACCATATAAAGAGGGGACATCTGAGACCCCCTACGTAGGATTCTAAATAAAGCAGGAATTAGCCTGTTGGTGGCATTTAAACCTACAAACTCACTCAGGTAGGACAAGCTTTGTAGGTTAAAAGATCCGGTGAACCCAATTAGACAAAATAATTCAATTCACAAAATACCCTGCAATGACTGTGAGTTAGGTCAACTACATAGGTCAAACTAGTAGGTCAGGGGTAATCAGATTGTCGGAACATAAGAATTTATCTAAGGTAAGAATGGTTGACCCAGAGAAGATAAGTAATTTAGAAAAAAGCTCGGCAATTGCAATGCATGGATTAACACACAACCACACAAGAGGGTGGGAGAGGGTTAAAATTCTGAAAAGTAATCTAGATAAGTGGAGAGAGGTTGATTACTGAATCCTGGCTGGTTCATCGAATCTACACCCAGCACATGCAATAGGAATGAATCATCACTCATACCCGAAATATGGAAAGTATTACTACTAATCAAATCAAGTGAAAAACAATGGAACCATATAAATGAATTTAGGAAGTCGTGTGGTTACCTTGATATGATTATGAGCAGCGATAAATTGTGCTCGAAACGTCATCAGTAAATATTACTGTATAACACTGTGAGACTTTATCAAAATAAAATTTACCCATAATGGAATTACACTCTACTACAGTGCCCAAGTTTTATTCTTATATCAGTGTCATGCCCTGTTCAGATGTTGGAAACTACTCACGTGATTAGTCTGCATTCTGGGTCTACAAACATTCTCAAGTGAAGCTTTCATATCCACAAGTCCAGCGATGAATACAGAGTACTCCCACCCCCCCTCCTTAGTTCACTATTGTAAACACTGAATTTTACTCACTATGAACTGTAGCCAGCCTCACGTGGATGGCAAGGCCAAAAAGAGCAATTGGCTGTTCAGTTTCAGGACATTCAAAATATGTAAATATGAACTGGAATTCCCTTTATAGGGGGTGTGAACAGTCACAGTTACCTGACACATCTGTAGTGTGAAATGCGAAGGTTTTGCTAAGGATGACTTGTTAGCCAGTTTCATGTTAGTTGGTGTAATCTGTAATTTGAAGTGGTCTCGATCGAGAGATAAGGAAGATCGTGGTAATGGACATCTTTGAGTGGAGGAAAATTTAAGAAACTTAAAAGAGATGAGGAAGATAATTGGTGTCCATGCAGAACTCACATGTTGACAGTGATGTGCAGTTGTTGGTTGACATTGATTTGTTGCTCACATTGTGGAAGTTAATTCCTCCCGTTTTGCACTCGAAAAGTCGAAGGATATCTGTATAGATTTGGTCACCTGTGACTTGTTTAGACAAGTATTTGGATATTTGCGTGTGGTAAGAAAGTGCTATAAAGGAAGTCAATAGGTTCTGGAACATAATCATTCTTACCCGAATTCAACATGTCATACTTCTCTTGACCTGACTCTGTGTGCCGTCAATCCGAAAGTAACTCCGAGTACTATCATGCTCTATGTTACTCGACCCAGACAACCCTATCCCCGGCTCTTTTTGAAGGTTTTGGCAGCATTCTACTCAGGACATTGACTGGATTGTTCAGGAAAGAATGGAATAGTGATGATGTTCTGTCGATGTGGAATGGAGCCATCATCTTCCCCATCTTTAAAAATGGCCGACATAACAGGTACGATAACCATAGGGGTATTAGCTGGCTACCAGTTGCGTCTAAAATATTGGTTACTGTTTTACTTCTCAGGCTGTGTATAACAGCTACAGCACTCACTAGATACAATTACACACGACCACACAATAGGATGTTAGTTTAAAAATCTAATTTCACAGAGTGTAGGGAGTGAGAGATTGATAACAACGGAAGCTTTGTTTATGCAACCAACTGAGAGTGAATACGTGTAATAGGAATGATTCAGCTAACACCTGTCTAGCCAGATATCTGGAAAATTCTACTACCACGCCTTCGACGACGACAAATAATAATTAATAATTAAAAACTTTTAGTTAGTTAGTTAGTACGCAGCGCTGATGAGCTTTATTCCCAGAGAACAGAGTGGAAATGTTGTGTGGTCCCACTCACAATGAATGATTATAATCATCTCATAATAAGGATGGGATAACAGATATATAGATCTGCTTGAGAAACACTTTCCACTACACGCAAATGAATGCTGAAGCAATTGCAATCAAACGTCTCAGACCAAACTTATGCACACAGAAAGAGAGTGTAGTCAATCTCTCACTCCTTTGGTAACCATATCACTTTCATTACACTGATTACTCATAGACAATACTGAGTTCAACTCACTAAGCAAGTATTCACATTGATGAACTTTGACCTTGTTGAGTTGCCATATTGACACTGTTTATTAGATTTTTCTGTTCTCTGTCTTCTCTCACCCCCCCCTTTTCTTCCTTTTTTCATAGTTTGATAGTATATAAATTGATGGTAACTTAAACTACAAAAATTTTAATCCTTATATTCCGGATGCGTTCATCTTATAATGCTTTCTGTATTACCTTTCAAACAATGAAGTATGAAATGTTATTATTTATAACCATTGTAATTTCAGGTAGTTTGCAGCTGATGAGAATCTGTGAAATAGAATGACATCATTTTATACTGCAAATCTGGCCTTTCTTTCTCTATCTAAATTTATCAAGGGAACTAAATGTATGAAATCCCATATTAGTTTGTTTATTAGATGGATGTATCACACACAATCAGTCAGTGAAACAGTATTAGTATTTACTGGATGACACAGTTTCGAACAAAATTCATTATTGCTGTTCACAATCATTTCATCAATGATAACCACACGACTTCGAAACTTGACTTTTATAGTTTTCTTTCTTCTCTCCCATTTGTCTTCGTCATTGGGGCAGTAGAATTTTCCAGAGATGTCTGGCTGGACAGGTGTTGAATCATTCCTATTACACGTATTTGCAGTTGATTCGATAAACAAAGCTTCTCTTATCAATCTCTCCATCCCTCCCTCCACCCTGTGACATTAGATTTTAAAACTGTCATCTTATCTCATCCAGCCTATTGTATGGTTGTGTGTAACTGGATGTAGTGCTTGTGGTAGCTGAACTATTCTCTAGATTTCTTAACTTATTCAAGTCAACTAATCTGGATTTGCTAAGTTTTTTATGCTCGGCTGGTCTGACTCACTGACCCTGTTCTACTACTTTGACCTATATATTTGACCTGAAAATCATTGCAGCACCAGGGTATTAGATAAACTCGATTGTTTTGTTTCAACGGCTCCACAGGATTGATCCTTTAACTGACAAAGCTTGTTTCGAATTGAGTGAGTTTGTGGTTGGTTTGAATTCTAGCCACTTTTATTGCTGCCAGCATTGTTAAGAATTCTGCATACGATGGTTTCCGAGGTTCCTTCCTTGGACTGTTTCACTGTGTGATACATCTAATAAACAAACTAATATCGAAAGTTACTCACTAATAATCTGAGCTACGTGGAGAGAGCGAGAGAGTTGTAGTTTGTCGAGATGCTAAGAATCATTGATTGCAGACTACCAGTAACTAGGACTCAAAATATTACACAGTAGCTCAGCTGCCTTTACACCATATCATGTCCCATATTCTCAGAATACTGACTTTCAAGTTGCATTGAAAAGCGATTTCCGTACTTGTCAAGGGTAAATGAGCCTCATAACATCTCATAGATTAAGCAGTGACTGGGTTACTGTCTGGACGCTCAGATAAAAGCAAGTGCTTGTCTTAAAAGCTTCACCTCTCCGAGAATTTGACTGGAATTCTCTCATCAAGAAGAAAATGGAGAAGTGTCAGGTGTTACGTTCCCATGGTTTCTTGTAACCAAAGCGATTCCATACTCTGTTCTATCCGTTCGAATTCTGGAACCAATGAACGTAAAGTTTGGCTGGTTTGGAGGTGGCTTATTGACCTTCTTGTACACAGATAGAGTGAATATGTTAACTCCGTGTATTAATACTTCACCCACCGCCCACGTCATATATTATTATTATTGTTTCTGATGATATTAGGTGGTTGGAGGCAATCGGCAGGAAGCCTTGGACCTAGGTTTCGTGCTAGTTGGCACTCGTCAGCAAGGCGTATCTGCAACCTTGAAGGAACTCATGTCCCTTCTGAGATTCGAACCCGCGTCACCCAGTGCTGCAGTCAGAGACGTTACCACTGAGCTATTCGGGCTCGCGATTGACCTCCTGTAGGACTGTAGTGGATATTTTGATTTGACACTAGTAACTAGTGGGATGCGTCTAGTCCTCTCTTTGGTGCAGACTGAATTTTACCACATTACAACCTGACTGATAAAATTCAGTCTGCACCAAAGAGAGGACTAGACGCATCCCACTAGTTACTAGTGTCAAATCAAAATATTATTGTTTCCTTGGGTTCCTAGTGGAAAATAATGCTTCAACTGCACGCCTCCACTTGCTTTTGTCTTCTGCTGTACTTTTCACTTGCATCCATGTTAGTCCATACTGTTTCAACTCCTCTTCACACGATCTCCCCCATGTCACCCTTGAACGTCCCACTCGCCGCTTCCCTTTCGGGTTTCACTCGAGCGATGGCCTGACACGCGATGTCACTCAACGGCCTCCTCAGCGAGTGTCCAATCCATCTCCACTTTCTTCTGCATATTTGTTGGGCGATTGGTTCCTGTTTCGTTTGTTCCCATAGCTTCTTGTTTGTGATTCTTTCCGGCCATCTAATCTTCAGTATGGAGCGAAGACAGTTGTTGATAAAGGTCTGTAACCTGTTGAAAATATTCTTGGTGACCCACCGCCAAGTTTCTGATCCATCCGTATAGAAGAACTGACTGACTTGACGTTTGTATTGAAAATCCAAATTTTGTTGTTGAGTGTTGCTGAGTGACGAAGATTTCCAGATTGGTTTATAGAGGTTGATGAATGTGGTTTTCGCCTTCCCGATTCTCAAATTGACATCCTCGTCCATTCCTTCTGTAGTTGAGACAATGCTCCCTAGCTAGATAAGTAAATGAAGTAACCTCTTTCAAATATATGTATATATATGACGTGGGATTGTTTTATTTTATGTAACTGAACATCTAGTTAGGATATTATTGTATTTTCAAGTCATTCTCCCTCCTTACTGACACAAACTGGGACCTGTTTACTGAACAGGCTCTTCATAACACAATTACTAACATAACACATTATCTCAATCTTGTGGAGCTGAGTACATCAGCCGTACCATGCGCCAACTTGGAAAACGCGCTCGCGAACACTATCCAGCCTGGCTAGTAAAAAAAAGAACGAAAACGTGTATATAGTTCAGTGACAGAACATCTGGTCAACTCAGGACATTCAGCGCCTTTCGAAAAGTCCTTCAAAGTTATATACAAGATTCGATTAAACCTATCAAAGGGAGTCAAATCAAGATATCTGGGCATAGATGAGGCGCTAGCTATTCAAAAGCTCAAACCCAAAAGAATTACGTCCAAACCCTGTCCCTGCCATGGCCAACATAAACAGGTACATTTTTTTAGTAATGACAAACTCATTGCCTTTCTTATCTAAACTTCCTGTTTATTCATGTTATTTTTAAGTTTTTTTTAATTCCTCCACTATTTACACTACCATATTTTCATATCCACACTTCCTGTTTATTTTGTCATTTTAATATTTCTACATATTTAATCACTGATTGCATAAACAATTATTCACCACATTAGTTTTTTATCCAAACATCCTGTATATTTTTTTATTTCAACATTTCTAACCCCCAATCGCACAATGTCAATCTTCTTAGTTATTATGATGCTACTTTGTTTGAGTTTTATCCGTCCCACCCCCTGTTTATTATGGCATTCTAATTCCTAATTGTAATTTTTATTAATTTGACCCTTAACCGGAAATTATTCCGGAACTTTCCCATCCATTTGATATAAATACACGAATGTACAGCCTAGATGATGACTTCGTCGAAAAGAAAATTTGCTTCGCTGCACTTGTCTTTTTAATAACTCCTATGACCCAATGTGTATATTCCGTGATCTTAATTTCTGTCTTGATGTTTGTTGTCCAAAAGAGACAATCTTCTTAAAATTTGACCGCTTCTCCTCTTCTCAACTCAAAAAGCTTCGCCGTGAAAAAGAGGTTTTACAAAATGAGAAACAAATCTGGTGTTAAGAGAATGAACACTTTGATTAAAGCCGAATTACGAAGACTAAGTTCTCTCTGTAACCAGAAGTTTCTTTCATGTAAATCCTCATCTAATATGTGGAAGTTATTAAAGGAAATCACAGGTGGTAAGCAAATAATGAATGATACTTCTGTTGATGTTGATATGCTCAATAAATCCTTCACTTGTATCCCTGCAGATGTTATCATTCCTAATTCTAATAGTGTAAATAAAAGACAGATTAAACAATGGGCGGACCACTTCAAAGGACTCGAACCGACCACCACCTACAACCCGTCCAGAAATACCAACAACAGCACGTACACAACTGCAAGTTAACACCAATCCTCCAACGAAAGCTGAAGTCTTGAATGCAATCAAGCTTCTGAAACCTGGAAAAGCAGCTCAACCAGATGGAATACCCCCGGAAGCACCGAAAGCGGACCCGGAGACGACAGCAGATATGCTGACTCCATTATTGCAAAAGGTCTGGAAGGAGGGAAAGGTGCCTACTGACTGGAGGAAAGGTTACCTGGTGAAACTATCAAAGAAGGGCGACCTGGGACTCTGCAAGAACTGGCGAGGAATCATGCTCCTGTCGACGCCAAGTAAAATCCTGAGTCGCATCATCCTGGAGAGAATAAAGGACGCACTGGATACAGAACTCCAACCAGAACAAAATGGATTCAGGAAAGGCAAATCATGTTCTGACCAAATTGCAGCTCTATGCATCATCATCACAGAACAAAGCATGGAATGGCAATCAAACCTATACCTCAATTTCCTTCATAGACTTTGAGAAGGCTTTCGACAGCGTTGACCGTGAAGTAATTTGGAAACTAATCGAGTACTACGGTGGCGTACCCCAAATATTCATCATTCTTATTCAACAGCTGTATGACTATGACATATGTCAAGGGGTCCACAACGGAAAACTCAGCGAGGCGTTTGGAGTAAACACAGGAGTCAGACAATGGTGCTTATTATCACCAATGACATTTCTAATTGTGATGGACTGGATTATGCGTCGTCAGACAGTGGGAAACGAGAAGACAGGGATATCCTGGACTGACGTGAAGAACCTAGAAGACCTGGATTTCGCCCGTGAATGATTTATGTTTGATGTCACACAAAATCGAAGACTCACAAGCGAAAACCGACAAACTGATGGAAGAAGCAGCAAAGACAGGACTCCAGGTGAACAAAGACAAGACGGAGGTTATGAAAACAACCAACCAACGACATCAACAGCAGAAGCAGCAAAAGGTAGCGCCAATCACCATCAACGGGAGGGATTTGAAAGAGGTTACTTCATTCACTTATCTAGCTAGGGAGCATTATATCAACTACAGGAGGAACGGACGAAGATGTCAAATCGAGAATCGGGAAGGCGAGAAACACATTCATCAACCTGAAACAACCAATCTGGAAATCTTCGTCACTCAGCAACACTCAACAACAAAGTGATTCGGATTTTCAATACAAACGTCAAGTCAGTCAGTTCTTCTATACGG
The DNA here is from genome assembly GCA_944472155.2 of Trichobilharzia szidati. NCBI lineage: Eukaryota > Metazoa > Platyhelminthes > Trematoda > Strigeidida > Schistosomatidae > Trichobilharzia > Trichobilharzia szidati. The sequence goes on from OX235279.1 coordinate 4,963,722, forward strand.
ATGGATCAGAAACTTGGCGGCGGGTCACGAATAATAATTCCAACAGCCTGTTGCACACCTTTATCAACAACTAACTGTCTTCGCTCTATACTGAGGATCAGATGGCCGGAAATAACGTGAACCAACAAGAAACTATGGAAACAAACAAACGAAACAAGAACCACTAGCTCAACAAATATGCAGGAGGAAGTGGAGATAGATTGGACACTCACTGAGGAGACCGCTGCTGGTGAAATCGCGCATCATGCCATCGCTCGAGTGGAACCCGAAAGGGAAGCGGCGATTGGGCGTTCAAGGGTGACATGGAGGAGATCGTGTGAACAGGAACTGAAACAGTATGGATTAACATGGATGCAAGTGAAAAATACAGGAGAAGACAGAAGCAAGTGGAGACGTGTAGTTGAAGCCCTATGTTCTATTAGGAACCGAAAGGAACAACAATATTGTAAATAATGACTGTTTCTCATGCTTTAATACGAATGATGTTCTTAAGTCTCTTCACTCTCTCAAACCTACTCAGTCCCTTGGTCCTGATGGAGTTCCTGCTGTTATCCTCAAGAAGTGTGCCGACATCTTATATTCCCCATCAACTGACATCTTCAACGAATCTTTCTCCAGAAGTATTACACCTGACCATGGAAAAACATCAAGGTTGTTCCAGTGCCCAAATCAACAAGTGGACCTACTGTCAAGTTTAGACCCATTGCTATTACCTCACCTTTTTTGAAAGTTATGGAAAGACTTATTATACTTAATCTTGAACCCTGTTTAAAGCCTTTCAATGACCCCAACCAGTTTGCTTATAAACAAAGTAGGTGTATCTTAGATGCCGCTGTTGTTCTATATCATAATATAGTCTCTAGTTTAGATAGAGGAGCTAAACACGTTCGGTGTGCCTTCCTTGATTACACATCTGCATTTAACTCTCTACCTAGATCTCTCTTCCTAAGTAAGCTTGCTGTAACACAGACTGAGAGCTGGACAAATAAGTGGTTGCATTCCTATTTTTCTGATAGGAAGCAGTACACTGTCTACAATGGAAAGTCTTCCACTACCTCACTTACTTTAGCTGGTGTTCCTCAAGGTGCTGTTCTTTCTCCTTTTCTGTTTTCTTCTTTCTTACATGACTTGCCCCATACTGATGTTGCCACTTTTATCAAGTATGCTGATGACCTCTCTGTCTCCATGCCTGTCAACTATCAGTCAGATTGTTCCAAATTTAATTACTTTCTGTCGGAAATTAGTCAGTGGTCCTCTTCAAACAGTCTTAAGCTAAATCCGTATAAATGTCAGGTAGTCAATTTCACTTAGAGACGAAAACGTGACCTACAACAAGTAGCTAGCTAGCTCACATGGTCCCACTATCATTGACGGCATAGAGGTCGAAATTACATATAATGTCAAGTACCTTGGACTGAGTATTTCCTCTGATCTTTCCTGGTCCTCTCACATCTTGCTAGTGACTAGAAAGATGTTTCGCTTAACGTTCTACGTTAGGAAGTTTAGGCAGTCTAGTATAAAGCAGTCTTTGCTTTCTCAGTTTGTCAATTCTTGTGTTTGCTACCCATCCCTCTTTACTGCTCCCCATTAATCTTTCCTGGACTACTTAAGAAAGATTTTGCTTTGCTGAGAAGGGCACTAAAAGCTGTTAGTAGGGGAAGTGGGATTTCGTTAAACCAACTGGTTAACACCATTGTGGATAGACATATAATGTCATGTAGGAAACTAGCGAATACTATATTGTCAGACCCCGAATATCCTCTCTATACGAAGCTCACTCCTTGGATTTCATCTGGTAGAACTAGAAGCAACTATAGGAGGCTATATGCTAGGACTACCAAGTACACAAAAACTCCACAATACCTTATCTGGCACAGCTGTTATTATGTGATGAGAAATCCGTTAGGTATGACACGATCAACTTACTGCGGCACTCTAACAAATAGTCCCCATTAGCTTTTGTTTTCCTTTCTTCCTTAATATTATATTGTTGCTCACATATTCTATTACACACTAATTTTATATTTCATATCCTGTGGTGCATTTGTTAAAATGTGAATGCAATGGTGTTCTCTTTTATTTCTTTTCTTTTTCTTTTCTTCTTTTTGTTGTTGCTGCTTTTTGATTTTAAAATCTTATAAAATTTATGAGGTAATTAGATGCAATATTGTAATGCGCGCTGAAAATTCCATACCTGTACCACAAATACTGTTTGGAATAAAGCTGTTTTTATTATTATTATAGAATAGTCCGATGATTTTCAAGACATGTTTACGCAAACGACTCAAAGACAGAAGATTACCAAGGAGTCATATTATTCGAATAGCAGTCACAGACAGATCAACAGCCTGTTTTGTGATATTCAGTCAATATCAAGAGGATTGCAGATCAAAAAAGAAAAGAACTCAGTCACGGGTAGTGAACTTAATTGATCAATCAAGATTGTTAAGTGTATCCCCTCATAGGCTAAAGCATAATTATAGTATATTTTAATTGAATTTTAGATTTTCCCGTAGATTGATTGATTGGACCGAATTGCTCGTCGGTCTCAGGTTGACATGTCGGCGTCTTGTGCAGATGTGCATCCTAGATTCCACTGCTAGTCTTCACCATGCACCAGTTAAATTCTAATTACATGCCCAGAGACATAGTCAAAGCATCTGCAAAAGAAGCCATCAGACATGTCAACCTGAGACTGACGAGCACTTCGGTCCACTCAATCAATCGACGGGAAAATTTAAAATTCAATTATATTAACATAACCCGTTGCACAAGAGGTGGCTCTGGCGGTCCAAGTGGTCTAGCGGATAATGCTTTGACTGGTGTTTGAAACTATGGGACACTGGTTTCAAGTCTCGGTAATGGGAACATCACCACTGACTCACTCACTGGGTCATGCAGCTACATCCAGCCAAAGGACGAGTCCTAAATAGGACCGGTGAAATGCGCGTTATCCTGGACTGAACTGGATTCCACTGCTAGTCACCATCCACCAGTTAAATTCATAATTATAGTAATCATGAGTGTAACTCCTGTTAAAAGTGGCAGAAAAGTCAATTAGGACTCCTTAGTATCGATAGAGTATTACTGACGTAATAGGCAGTGAATGTAGGTGATGAAATGAACACGTGGGTGAGTGATGGCAGGGTTCAAACTAGTAGTCACCAAATTTCTGGTCCGCCTCTCTAAATTATTCAATCGCTAATTCTGTCACCATACCCAAATGTCCCGTGAAGCAGCAATGCATTACTGAGCGTTCATCAACACACCAACCGCCAAGGCCATCATTCATTCTCTCGTCAGTGAAATTAATCATAATGGTGGATTCGACACGGAGAAACAAGATGTTTCACTGATGGTGAGGAGACTGTCTAATATGCATTGAGTCCTACTTACAAGAAAACCATAAAAAGAAAAAAAAAGCATAAAAAGAAATTAACATAGAAAAAGTACTTGGACGGGACAATATACACACTTTCATAGCTTCGTTCCCATCAAATACAAAAGGAATTTAGTGAAGACCCTTAGCCACAGAGTCAATTAGAGCTATATGCTCTGAAGAAGTAATTAAAGATGAATTAAACATTGTATATGATACTTTAATTGAAAATGGTTATCCTGACAAGTTTATCAAGAAACATATGACGAAGAAGGCCGAAAAGGACGTCCCACTATCTGTAAACAAGAAGCCCCTTTATATACGACTACAATTCAAGGGCGATAAACCAAGTGAGTTAATTACAAAGAAATTAAGAAAATCAGTTCAAAGGACTTTTAATGCTGGCGAACTACACGTATTATTCTCTACAAGACCGATGGTACTACCTTTACTGAAAGATAAAGTACCTAGACTAGCTGGCCACTTCAAATTGTATTTATCAATTCAACTGCGCTTGTGGAGCGAGTTATGTTGGCCATCGCTCTAGGAACTTGATTTTTCGTGCTCACTCGCTCGAGAACATATCCCACTATGGCTAAGTAAAGGTGTAGATAAAACTATTAACAGCTCAATATTAGACCATCTGGTGCAAACTGGCCACAAAGCCAGCGTAGACGAATCCTTCTCCATAATATACCGGGTGCCTAACAAACTACCAAAATCGTCGAAGCACCGAATGCTCCTCCAAACAGCAGAGGCTATTGCAATTCGCCTCAAACAACCAGTGAGTGCTCTGTGTCCAAAAGAAACAATTTCATCCCTTACTACTGCCCTGGCCCTCAGTAGAGACTATAAACTCATGAATTTGTACTATTATCTTTCATAATTCTTCTAACATTCAGTTTATTGTTATGTTGATGCTGTTCAGCTGTAATCCATCAATATTATTGATTTGATGTTATTTAAACAGCAGCATTAATGTCGTTCATAAGACTAATTCATTCATTCATTATAATGCATATATAATTGTAGAACCTGATGATGAATTTATCGAAAACAGTTCTCTTTATTCCGTGTCTATTCTTTTGAAAGTTATAATTATTATTATATTATTATTATTGTTATATTAATATTATTATACTATTATTGTTATACATGAAAAATATAACACAACAACAACAACAAGCCAACTGAAGTTTTATTCTCGAAATCGCCAATCTTGTCTACACAATGGACACTGTTGAGCCATCTGTTGACTATTCAACCATTTTATAATACAATGCATATGAAAACAATGATTACATTGACCCCAGACAAGTGGGCAGTCGTCACCGGGAAGTTTACAGTCAGCACAACACGTTTCAAATGCATTTCGACAGATCCCACAATCATCATCATTTGTACACCATTTCCATGAGGAGACAGCAAACCAATGATTAATCTGAAAAGCAAGTAAACAAAGCAAAAAAAAGAATGAGAAAAGAATATCAATGATCACTTGACGAGTCCCAAATAGGACTGGTGAAATGCGCGTTATCCTGGACTGGATTCCATCCACTGCTAGTCACCATCCACCAACAATTTAAATCTGAAAAAGAGTCTTTTTGATATGGTTGTGTTCTCTGAGCTAAGTGGATAGATAGTTAATTTACGAAGCTTTCATCGCCCCACTACTAGGCGACATCTTCCTTCAGCGCATACGCTTCAATTTGAATTGAAGTGAGCTTTTAGATTACTCTACGAGTGAGTTTATCAATCATCTCTCCTGGTCGGTGACCACCTTGGACGTGATTGATTGCTTTTGTGTGTTTTCACACCTTCCAGTCTACTTGTATTGATATTGGAACTAATTGTTTCTTTGACGTGAACCTTGACCCTTTGTGTTTGTGAGGTTTCCTTCTTATCGGTTGATAAATTTTGTCTATCTCGATGTGTAGATTGATTGATGATTCACTGGAATACCAGGTAGGCTTCTAAAAATTCTCTGGCTAGCATTCTTGGTGTTGTTTCCTCTGTCTAGTATTTGGACGCTGGTTGTCCTAATTGAATTGATACCCGTGGTTGTCTGTATGTAGTGATAAGAGGGAGTGAATTTCATGTCTTTTGACGGCTAGCTTATGATCGTGGATACGAAGACGAAGAGCAGGGACGTCCACTTTGGCCGATGTAGTGTTTTTCCCACTTGTTACATTTTATTTTGTAGATGCAGACGTTGCTTTTATCTTCTTTCTTTGTTGAGTCTATCTTTTGGTTAACATGGACCCAGCCACGTGAGTGAAGTGATTTTGTTGGTCTGTGTGTGTGTGTGACGTCAATTCCTAAAGGTTTGAAGAGCGTTGCAGTGATTTCTCAGATGTCGTGTTTTATATATGGTAGGACGATTTTCTTCGTGCTTTCTTTGGAGGCTTTTGGTTTGATAGGTTGGCTTGTTTGCAGATGTCTTTTGATGAAATTCCGTGGATATCCATCCATTCTTTTTGAAGACGTCCATGAGATATCTTTCTTCAATTCTCATTAAGGTGGGAGTCCTTATTTATTTATATTTAAGTCATTTTTGATGCTTAAATTTGAATGAACTCGACTTCTGTTCATATATGGTGAGAGCTGGCTGCTAGTCAAAATTAGTAGACAGTAATTTACGTCACTGTTTATATCCCCAATATTGGTCATGAGAAAAGAAGAACAAGAAAAAAAACTGACTCAACCAATAACCAATCACAGCACACTTTGTTTGCGTAGGTGGATACAATTTGCAGATAGATAGATGACCTGACCTTCAAGAAACAGTCACAAAGAGAAACAACCAATCAGAAGCCTGTGTTTGTTTGCTAACAAAAATCTATAATAAGGTACATGAAAATCTTCTATAAATATGTGTTGATTTCCTAAATAAAGGCGATCTGTTGCCTGGCCCTTACACATATGTCAAACCCCCTCCTAGCACGGACATTTCGATAATGTCTAACCGGAGAAATAATGTTGTTTGGTGGTTCATGGTACCAGTTGGCGGTAGAACTAACAATGCGTTATGCCGGAGTACATCTGCATGCCTAATAAGCGGTGGTCGTCTCCTGTCTGAAACTTGAAACTAGCACCTGTCGTATCAAATTCTACGGTGTTATATATTTAAGTCATGAGGACAGTCTGATGTGCATCTAGTAGTGAAGCATTTAAAACGACGACAGTTGAGCTGAGTTCAAGTCTTAAACGGAACAGTATTAGTTACAGGATTTCATCATGAGCTGACATTGGCCAGAGAACCATTGGAAAATCTGGGAGTACTGGACAGCTGTTTCATCCTAGCCTGGGACTCTTCATCAGTACGCGCCCACCGGGGTTCGAACCCAGGACCTTCTCGTAACAAGGCGACCTCGTATTCCATTGGGACCTTAAGACCCTATCTAATGACCCGTGAATTCTAACTTCTGCCAGTGGGTGCGTACTGATGAAGAGTCCCAAACTAGGATGAAACAACTGTCCAGTACTCCCAGGTTTTCCAGCGGTTCTCTAACCAATGTCAGCTCATGATGAAATCCTGTAACCAATCAACCAAACCCCTGCAAACCAATACTTGAATAGGAACAGTATTAATCGCTAGGATTGCAGATGCAGGCAGATAAGGAGTCTGGAAGAAGACGAAACATGAGTCGTAGATTCTACCAGTTACCACCACCACCAACCATATAATAAATAACAATTTTGCTGATGATAATGTCCAGTAAAGAAAACGAAAAAAATGGCTGATCCAATACTTTACCGCTGATGTATCTGCTTCATTCGGTATTAGATAAACTAAATTGTTTTGTTTTAAAAGCTCCACTGGCAGGATTGATCCTTCAACTGACAAAGCATGTTTCTAATTGAGTTTGTGGTTGGTTTGAATTCCAGCCACTTTTATTTCTGCCTACCTTGTTAAGAATTCTGCGTAAAGTGGTTTCCGAGGTTGCTTCCATGTATGGAATTACTACTGATGATTTAGATTCCTTATTGTTGGTGTTGTCACTATCTTGCGCATATTTGACATGCATTATTCATTTTATTTTTACATTCCCTTAAATATTTCCAGACTAATTTATCAGGGTAATTATTAAGCTTCACTTCCTGTCTTAGATTTTCCTTGGTACTACTAAGATTGTGTGCCCTGTTGTCACTTAAACATTTCATCAATCCTATTTATACTGACATAGGATGGGATGATCGAAAGTCCAGATATCTGTTTGAATGTATGGGTTTCCTGTAAACACATTAGTGTTTAACTTCCCATCTTTTTTCCTTTTCACGCTGCAATCTAACATCGAAAGCTCTCCCGCTACCTGACTTTCCAATTCATCATAAGTGAATTGAATTGCCTCCTACTTTGAGTTATTGTGTTCGAAAAATCTATCTACATCCTGTGTTCTAAGTACAGTGAATGTTTCATCTACATACCTCCACCATATTTTGGGGTTAGTGGGGGTGAACGTTTCAATCGCTATGCTTTCCCACTTATCCATGAATATTTATTAGGGATATTGGTGATCCCATGGCAACTCCTTCAGTTTGTTTGTATATTTTCCCTTGGAGGAATTCAAATACTATCGAAGTCAGGCATAGCAAGCTGTACTCACAGCATTATGTTGTCCTCAAGTGCCACTTTCATCCTAAGTTCCAGTTCTTGGTCAGAAATGAGTTCGTTTCTAATTGCCTCTATATTGCCATATTTATTATAGGTATACGTGTATATAAACTGACAATGTCAAAACTAACCATTTTTACTCTTCATTATCTAATTTTAAATTATCTAATCCATCTATGTTTTAGTTCATAAGAATTTGTTAGTCTTGATGATTTTGAGTGGCTTTTAAGGGGGGATTTAATATCATGGCTAAATATATTTAGATAATTCATAAGTAGGTGAATTTCTAAAATCAACTATAGATCTGTTTAATAGGGTATCCTGACTTATGAACATTTTAACAACACTACACATCCTACTGGGTGTTATTAGTTTTGGGCATTAAATTAAACCACTTAGACTCACCTAGAAACGGCCTCATTCGGTTTCTGCTTTATTTCGTTATTTAATGCTATAGCTAACTGCTGTACGAATGATGCAATACGCCTGATATATGCGCTTGCAACTACATTGATTGTGAATATAATGGACTAATAAATAAAGCTGTTGCATATAGGTTATACACTTCCTAAAAGTTCTAAAAGTTGAACACAGAATCCCGGAACAAAATCCTATTTTTGGACGTCTTAGAGTCAAGCGAACAACCACAGAGGAATAAGGAAACTCAAGTTTATAGAAAATCAATTCACACACAGACCAATCCAATAACACACACACAAAAGGAATTGCATACAAACACTATTCAAGAGGGTCAGCCAGTCAGGAATCATTGCAGCACTCCCACCTTAAGGAAAATTAGAGAAAGATATCTCATGGACGTCTTCCAGAAGGAATGGATAGATATCCACGGAATTTCATCCGGAGACATATACCCCCAAGCCAACCTATCAAACCAAAAGCCCCCAAGAAGAAGCACAAAGAAAATCGTCCTACCATATACATAGAGGATTTCTCAGAAATCACTGCAACACTCTTCTAACCTTTAGGAATTGACATCACACACACACAAACCAACAAAATCATTTCACTCAGCTGGCTCCATGTCAACCAAAAGACAGACTCAACAACGAAAGAAGATAAAACCAACATCTGCATCTACAAAATAAATTGTAATAACTGTGAAAAACACTAACTACATTGGCCAAAGTTGACGTCCCTGCTCTTCGTCTTCGTATCCACAGACATAAGCTAGCTATCAGAAGACATGACATCCACTCCTTCACTCATATCGCCTCACAACTAACGTTCAAATATTAGACAGAGGAAACAACACCAAGAATGCTAGAGAATTTTTACAAGCCTACCTGGCATTCCAGTGAATTATCAATCAATAGTCACATCGAGATAGACAAAATCCGCAAAACTGATAAGAAGGAAACCTCAAAAACACAAAGGTTCAAAGTTCAAGTCAAAGAAACAATCAGTACCAAGACAAGTAGCCTAGAAGGTGTGAAAACACACAAAAACAAGCAATCACGTCCAAGGTGGTCACCGACCAGGAGAGATGATTAGTAAACTCACTCGTCGAGAAATCGAAAAGCTCACTTCACTTCAAATTGAAGTGCATGCACTGAAGGAAGATGTCGCATAGTAGTGGGGCGATGAAAGCTTCGCAAATTAACCATTCAGCCAGCCAGCACAGAGAACACAACCAAATCAAAATCATCCACCTGAGCTACAAATCTTCTCCATCATACAGATAGTACATTTGTGTGTGTGTGTGTGTGTGGGCGTATTGGGAATTCTCCATTGACTGTACAGGTATAAGAGGTTACAGGTGTTTTAACCACTGGGGGTTGAGACGGAACACTTCCCTCAAACAAAAGACGCATCCATCCTTTAAATTAAAGCAACAACACACATACACACACACAATGAGATCTGTTCAGAAACTTTTGGCATAAAAAAGACTGAATAGAAAAAAAATCAATATCACTAACCTTAAGTTTTAAGGGTGATGTAACGCCATTCAAGTTTTTCGCGGCAGCTGTTTGAGAATCGACCATCTGTAAAGAAGTAAAACCTGAGCTTAATGTAAGTTGCTCGCACACACACAATTCTAAAATAAAACGGCACAAATCAATAATGAGCACAATGAGAAGAAAATTCCTATTCAAAAGTTGTCATCAAAGAAGGATAGGGTGCTATTGCACAGCGACAGATGATTACCTTGACGTGATGGTTAGGCTTGCCTATGGTGATCACCTAACAGGCTATTCTAAATGTAATGAATATTCATTCGTGGGCAAGGTTCAACAATAGCGTCTCAAGGGATGCGAATGCACACGAGTGACCTACAGCCGACCAATCATAGAAATGAGGAGATTTTGCACAAAAATTATTGATATATATTTTAAAAGAAAATGCATGAAAACACACACAATAAACAGGATATCTTTCTCTGGCATGACTTGAAAATACGTCCCAGTTATAGAGAGGAGTATCAGTTGCTAAGTAAGACTAGTTTCTTTACATGTATTTACCGAGGTGAATGAAGATGAGCTGTGTTTTGTGAATCGTTTATCTCTCTTATTCAGTTGTGCAGTCTTCCTCAAAAGACGCCCCCCCCAACCGGTTGAATTACTATGGTTTCCAGTAAGAGGATTGACAACTCTACTTACTCACAAATGTGGGTGAGAAAACTGTTTTATCATTTATTATAATTTGCAAATTTAAAAAATAAATGACATCAACTCTAAATCTATCCCTAATCGTTACACTTACCTTAATCCTGGTCCTAATGACAACCCTTATCCTTACCGTAAACCTAACCCTGATCCTAACCCTAACTCCAATACTTACCTTAGCCATAATCCTAAGCCTAACGAGCTATTAACAAATTCATGTATAATCCCCATCCAGGCATTAATGAAAACAAAACACTTAGATCAGCGAAGAGTCTCTTTTCGGCGAATTCATCTTCTTAGCTGTACAATTGCAAATATATATGTGTTACTTTGTATGTATATGTACATTAAGTTTATCAAACAAAAATAGACAATTGTTTATGGTTATTTTAACTAAACAGGTGAAGATTGGTAATTGGAGTTACGTAATACAATACGTACAATACAATACGTATCATCTGCTTTGTTCCTATGTGTATCCTGAGTAAAACTCACTCATCAAACTATTCATATTATTACATAACTTCTTTCAACAACTTTTTGTGACAACTCATCACCTTTGTTACTAACCTAATTTCACTAACACCTAATTTTCTTGACTGATTTTGTATTACGTAACTCCAATGACCAATCTTCACCTGTTTAGTTAAAATAACCATAACCAATTGTCTATTCTTGTTTGATAAACTTGATGTACACATACATACAAAATAACACATATATATTTGCGATTGTACAGCTAAGAAAATGAATTCGCCGCCGAAAAGAGACTCTTTGCTGATCAACGTGTTTTGTTTTATTAAAAAATTGTTCAAACAATACTTGAAACTGATCTGGGTGAAATTTGCTCCTACGTCGGTGAATACCACATTGATATTTCTTTCAGCTATTGATAATGACAGGTGCCGTTAGCCAACCGACTAGTATGTAATCAAGGTCATTGGAGAGAGAGAGTTCACACCCCTTGGATGCTATTGTCGAACTTCGCCTATTCGTGAAGGAAGACCTTATCACGCTAGAAAGGTTAGTTGTACAGACTAGAAGTGGTTTCCGTCATTGTGTAGGTTACGCATACACACTATGTTGTAGATTTGATATCAAAGTCATGCTGTCGTAAAACCACCAGTAAAATGTTCTCCTCGAACGACTACTACTACTACTGCCTAGACATTCTGGAAAGGAAGGGTTAGAAGCGACATAAGTATTTCAGGGAAACCTCGGAAACCACCTTACGCAGAATTCTTAACAAGGTGGGTAGGAATAAAAGTGGCTGGAACTCAAACCAACCACAAACTCAATTAGAAACAAGCTTTGTCGGTTGAAGGATCAATTCTGCGGAGCCTTTAACCGACAAAACAATTTAGTTTATCTAATACCCTGCAATCATTGTCAGGTCAAATACATAGGTCAAACTAGTAGAACAGGGTCAATGAGTCAGACTAAACAAACATAAAAATCCAGCCGTAAAATCTAGATTGATTGACCCGAATAAGATAAGAAATCTAGAGAATAGTTCAGCCATAGCACTCACTACATCCAGTTACACACAACCATAAAATAGGCTGGATGGGATAAGATGACAGTTTGAAAATCTAATGTCACAGGATGGATGGAGCGAGGGAGAGATGGATAACAACGGAAGCATTGTTTATCGAATCAATTGAGACTGGATTCGTCTGATAGGAATGATTCAACAGGTGTCCAGCCAGATATCTGGAAAATTCGACTACCTCAATGACGACGACATATATGAGAGAACAAAAGAAAACTATAAAACTCAAGTTTCGAAGTTGTGTGATTATAACTGATGAGAAGAATATGAATAATAAATTTTGTTCGCAACTTTGTTATCCAGTAAATACTAATACTGTTTCACTGACTGTGTCGAATATCTAATAAACAAACTAATATGGAATAGACATGAAGATTTCCGGGGAAGGGGTTCGATTTCAGCTGTTGACATTCAATCCATCATGTTCGTGTGAAGTTGGAGCAATATATTGTCAGTGATTTAATTTAGTTAGATGTAGTCCTCAGTATACAGGGAAATACACTGAGTGACGTTGTGAAGCCTTTTGTGGATTCAGGTAGTTAGAAAATGTGTTTCGAGTGCCAAAGACATCCGGTTTTCTCATCAAGAAACTTATTTGAATAATAGATTGGAAATTGGAAAGAAATTACAGGATGATGGCAACAAGTCTGTCTGTCTGGATTCAACATAGAACTTGCCACCAAAGTGCACCACTTCGAGTTGTCACGTTCCAAAGAGCACACAAAGGTAGACAAGAAGATGGATGAGTGATGAAGAGAATCAATAGAGTTTTGACAAGTATAAGAGTGAAATAGAATGAGTAATGATGGAAAGGAATATGAAAGATTACACAACAGACTGAATACATCTGCGTAAGCCATTGACAACGATTTTGAGCCGTGCATGTCACCTATTGTCTGTCTCCAGCCATTGATTCTAAAGAGTCCCGAGGGCGGGCCCCAACCCGGAAGTCTGCATCTCCCTCCCTACCTGACTGACTCAGTTTAACTGTCAAGGATTTCATGGATTGATGAGGCCATGTTTTTGTTTGGCCACCACTTACTCTTTTCCAACCTGCACCTATATCAGCTAGTAATGCCCGTCGGGAGGGGGAGCCGATGGTTAGCATGCGCAGCACGTGACCTAGCTATCTCAATCTATGTAACTTTATAGCCTCTTCCATTGATTTTCCCTCTTTACCCAACACTCTACGCCTAACGTCAACATTACTTACCATATTATACCACCTAACGCGAGAAAGATATCGTAAACATCTGTGGTCAAAAACAGACAATCTTTTCATGTCTTACGCTCTCAATGGCCACGTCTCACCGCCATAGGGAAGGACGGAGTGAACTGCTGAGCAGTACATACGTCCCTTGGTTGATAGTCGGATGTCACGCCTACACCCGACAGAGATGGTGTAAGTTAGCGAAAGCAGCCCGAGCTTTTTGGATCCGTGCTGAGATTTCGTCACCAATCAGTCCGTTGGTGTTGATTGATAGCAACAAGGCATTAGTGCTAACCCCTTCCCAACTGTTTGTTGATTTAGGCCATTTATGGTGTGAAGAGTTCTTGGCATGCTAATATCCAATGGTTAAGAAGATTTGCTAGAAAAATTCAAATGAATTGTCTGTCGTCAAGATCTGACAGAATAGTTCTAAAATATAATTGGGCGCCGAGTGAGAAGTAGACATTTGTAAAAAATTATTACATTTGTAAAATCTCAGCGAGATTGAAATGAGTAATTTCAACGTTTCCTGTGTTCGACAATCTGATTCGAACTTCTTCAGGGAAATTAATCGAAATTAACATAACAGAGGTTTATACATAAAAAAGGGGACATCACTTGTTTTTAAAAACTTTGTCCAATCATGAGTCATGAAACAGGTATCAACCAGTTTAATAAACAAAATTTTATGAGCTGTGGTCAAAATTTGATCTCGGACTTACAAATATTGGTCTACTTTTTGTTAAACACTTTAAACAGACTGTGTATGTGTAAACAGTTGTAAAACATTTCTTAACGTCTCCATAAGAAGATATGGACAGTCGAGAATTTTGACCAAGTATTAATAATTAGTGATACATATCCATTTTTTATTTATTAATCAGGATTTCCTATGCATCAGCTAACATCACACCACACCTTCATGTCTGTTCAAACTGTTAGTATATCTAGAATTTTATGATTAGACGTATTTTCAAAATAATGGTGTTTAGGATTACAGTTTAGTAGAAGCACCCTGTCGAACTTATTGCTTTGTCTTCTTCTTTCTGAAGATTGAGCTGCTTTATTCGACCTACTGGGAGTTGTCAGGTGACAACAACATGTTGACAAACAGGGCTTAAAATCTTTCACAGTAGTGTAGATATCAAAAACTTCTGGCTATCGTTCACACATTCTGAAATTGCTTATTAATCTCTATCTAATTATTATTCTTTTTCGCATTAGATTTTCATCTATCGCAATTTCACTTAAATTTCCTTTTGTGATTTTTTATATATATGACAATTTCAACTGATACACTGTTGTGTAAAGTTCTACACAGATTTCGAGTGTTCACATGGATCAGACGTTATGTTATTAGGCCTTAGATATTACTGTATAATAATCTTAAATTATCACAATATCTATAAAAAGAATATATTTATGTTACATGGAGGATTTCATCATGAGCTGACGTCACTTAGAGAACCACTGCCAGACAGCTGTTTCGTCTCTAGTTTGGGACTCTTCATCAGTACGCACCCATCACCATGGTTCGAAACCAGGACCTTCTGGTTACAAGGCCAGTGAGCTCGTAGACTATTAAGCCAATGGGACCCGCCAATCCAATATTATATTAATGTTAATAAACCAAAAAAGCGAAAAAAGGACACTGGTTCGTTCAGTGGTAAAAATGATCTATCTGATTAAAGAGACGCAGTCTGGAGTTCAGTTTCCAGATGACGCACTTCAAAACCTGGTCTACATTATTCACTAATATTAGATATGGTTGATATGTAATCACATGATGTCTGCCCATGTTTTGCCAGTCTGATTGGTATATCTTGCTATATGTTTATTGATCGTTATTCCATGATAACTCACAATATATCGATCTTGTCTGTCCATTAACCAAATAAACAAAATGTATCACCTTGGTCGCGTGACATTACAACCAATCAGAATCCAGTTGGTGGTGGTAAGAAAAACTACTTTATCTGTCTTCTGATTGGTTCATGTGTGTTGGTCTGGTTATTTTCTATATATACTCTTGTATTGTACAAATAATTTACACACTTTTGTACTTCGGTACTGTTCCGCTCACACTTTTGTGTGACAGTTAATCTTCCTTGTTGGGAAACGCTTGTATCCATTAGTGAAAGTGGTGGTGGTGGTCTCCTGATTTTCCTCTTCCGTGTCAGGACAAATTATCTACTACTCAGCAATACCAGTCTGTACACCTTATCGTCCGTTATATCTCATTAGCGCGCATATTTACACTCGGTCACACCATAATATTGGCGACGACACCATAACAATGGTTAAGAGACATAAGGTTTGTCGTGTGGCTAACGATCCTACCCACTAAACACTAATACTGTAGTGACGGCTGGCTGCTGGCTAAAATTGGTAGACTGTAATTTACGTCAATGTTTATGTCCCAAATATTGATCATGCGAAAAAAACAAGAACAGAGACTGACTCAACCAACAACCAATCACAGCACACTCTGTTTGCGTAGGTGGATACACTTAGCAGATGGATAGATGATCTCACCTTCAAGAAACAGCCACAAAGAAAGCCGACCAATCAGAAGACTGTATTTGTTTGCTAACAATAATCGATAATAATGTACATAAAAATCTTCTATAAATGTGTTCATTTCCTGAATAAACGATCTGTTTCCTGGCCCTTGTCTTCTGTTGTTACAATACTACTGCTTAGTGAAGTTTCAAGACTGCAGTTCTATGGTTCCACTTAAGAGGCAAATGTATGCAGAGAAAAGAGTATATTGCTGAAATCGACGAAGACCGACATACACAGGCCACAAGCCTGAAGAATATTTGACCTTATATAGAAGAGAAATTTACTGAACTAATAATATGAGCGATATCAAAGATTCGTTGGATAATTTCATCTTGAGTTAACATCGATTAGAGAAAGCCATTGCAAAACCGGGGAATACTCGACAACTGTTTCGTCAGCCTAGTTTGGAACTCTTCAACGGTACGCACCCACCGCCAGGGTTCGAACCTAGGACTTTCTGGTTACAAGGCTAGCGAGCTCGTAGACCATTAAGCCACTGGGACCCGATCCACTGACCGATCCCCCATGAATTCTAACTTCTGCCAATTCATAAAATAGCGCGACCACTTCGCAATGTCTACACCAGTAGGGTACAGCAGGTCGGGTGAGGACAAATACTCGCCGAAGAAATTGGCTAGTGCCAGTCACGCTATGTCGTGAATTGGCAGAACTTGTAACTAGAAGGTCCTGTGTTCGAACCCTGGCAGTGGATGCATACTGTTGAAGAGTCCCAAGCTAGTCTGACGAAACAGCTGTCGAGTACTTCAAGGTTTTGCAATGGCTTTCCCTAACTGATGTGTCAGCTCCAACCAATTAAACAAAATCCCCCTCACAAAACCAAATACTTCAAAAATATCAAAATATTATTATTTCAACCTACCTGTAACTGTTGCTTCTCACTTTTCTTTTGCAAGCAGGTGAATGGGTGGTGGTGGTGATGGGGTTGTAAAGTAAAGAATATCCTATTTCACTTCGCTTATTTTCGATGCGTATTATTCAACTGTGTAAAAAAGAAGTTAAAAAGTGAGATAATTTGATTAGTGTGCAAAAAAAATTGTCGTTTTGAAGGCGATAATTCATCTCATCACACTGAAACACACAAAAATGTGAACAGATTTCAATGTTATTATACAAAGATTTAAAATTCATAAATAAATATAACACTGGCTGCCGGGTGGTGGGTGGCCCGGTTAACACACCGCACACATCATAAACAAGCTGCGTGCTACTGCTAGTGTACCTCCATGAGACACAAATATAGGGGTATCATGAAATCTTTAATTTTACATTCTGTGATTAACTGATATAAGAATCAAACTTGTTCACTGTGGTTGTGGTAGAGTATAATTCCATTATGGGTAAAATTTGTTTTGATAAAGTCTCACAGTGTTATACAGTGTTACACATTTACTGATGACCAAGTTTCGAGCACAATTTATTACTGCCACTCATAATCATCATATCAAGTCACTCACTCACTCACACAACTTTCTAACTTCGTTTATATAATTCCATCACTATTTTTCATCACCTGATTTGATTGGTAGTAGTGGTATTCTCCATATTTCCTGCACGAGTGATGAGCCATTCCTATTCCACGTGTTGAGTGTAGACTCGATTAACCAGCTAGGATTCAGTAATCAATCTCCCTCTCCACCTACCTAGATTACTTTTTAGAATCTTAACCCTCTCCTTCCCACCCTATCGTGTGGTTGTGTGATAGTGCATGCAGTGCAATGTAGTGGTGAGCTGTCTTCTAAATTATTTATCTTCTCGGATGGGATCAACCATTCTTGCCTTAGCTAAATTCTTATGTTCCGACAATCTGATTACCCTTGACAAATTAGTTTGACCTATGTAGGTGGTTGACCTGACTCACAGTCATTGCAGGGTATTTTGTAAATTATATTATTTTGTCTAATTGGGTCAACCGACAGGGTCCTTTACCCTACACAGCTTGCGCTCTCCAAGGGAGTTTGTAGGTTTGAATGGCACCAGCCTAATTCCAGCTCTACTAAGAATCCTACGTAGGGAGTGTCACAGATGTCCCCTCTTTATATGGTATAACAGTAGATGACTTATATTTTCTCTTATTTATGTTATCATTACTAGTTTCACAATTATTTTTAATTTCCTTTCAAAAACACTCGTCTTATTTCCCATCTGATTGTAATTGATCAATAACACTCATATTATTATTATTATTTCTGAATGTACATTATCCCATATTACTGATTTGTATTCAAATGTCTAATCATCAGTTCCACTCATGTATATAAATGAAGGAAGACGAAAGTTGTGTGAGTGAGTGAGTGACTTGATATGATGATTATGAGTGGCAATAATAATGAATTGTGCTCGAAGCGTGTGGTCACATCAGTTAATATTACTTACTGTATAACACTACACACACTGTGAGTGACAGTTTATCAAAACAGAAAATCTTATCCAAAATTGACTTATACCACAAGTTTTATACTTATATCAAATTCTGAAATGCTGAAATATTAGCGAATTGACGGTGCCTACTTATAAGTAGTAAAACAATAAATGGTAGAATAATTCAAACTGGTAATTGAAAAGTTTAACGAAGAGTCGTTCCCTGTAAAAAAATTTTGATTTTTTTCTGTTTTAAAATTCTCAATCTTTGATTTTTTCATTTTAATTTAACTTTTAGTTTGCTTTCCCTTTTATTAATTAATTCACTATTATCACTTTCATATGCTCCCTGATGTACATTTTCACACCCTCTTCACCCTTGTTCAATTGACACTCGACTACCACCTTTATTCTCACTACTCAATAGCAATTTTAACCTTCCTGATCGAATTTCTATCTTTGTGCTGTCGAGTACTACGTAATTTTCAACTTCTAATTTTTCACTTCTAAAGCCACTTCACGGCAATTATATCAATTATGTCACCTCCTATTACTCAATAATAATATATATATATATATATATATATATGTATTTGCGATTGTACAGCTAAGAAAATGAATTCGCCACTGAAAAGAGACTCTTCACTGAACACTACATGTTTTGTTTTCATTAAAAAACACGTATAATTAGTAAAGAGTCACGCTATCCGCTAATTAAATAAATCATTGCATAACGACTTAAAAAGACATTATCATATAGGGATGATTTGCCATAAACCAACTATGCATTTACAGGTTCTCGTAGCAAAGTAAAACCTTCCCCCCCACATTCTTTTAGAGCTTATGGTATCACTTAGATTTATAAATTAACGTAGACATTATGATTGATGGATATTAACTGCCCTATGCACTATGAATCCTCTATAACTACTGTAACAGCAGAAGACAAGTGCCAGGAAACAGATCGCTTATTCACGAAATCAACACATATTTACAGATTTTCATGTACATTATTATTATCGATTATTGTTAGCAGACAAACACAGTCTTCTGATTGGTGCTTGTTTCTCTTTGTGACTGTTTCTTGAAGGTCAGACCATCTATCTATCTACTAACTGTATCCGCCTACGCAAACAAAGTGTGCTGTGATTGGTTGTTGGTTGAGTCAGTCTTTGTTCTTGTTCTTCTTTTCTCATGACCAATATATTTGGGACATAAACATTGACGTAAATTACTGTCTACCCCAATTTTTGGCTAGCAGACAGCTCTAAACCACACAACGAATATCTTTGTGTTCCAGTAGGGAGCTGCCAGCCATGACAGATAGGATGAATACACTTTGACAACATAGGAGGATAGCGGTTGTGCTCGCTAACATGTCAACAATTAGCAAGGCCTTAGAATTCAACGTGAAGGTATTGCGCTCGACTCCAAGCTGCTCGGGTAGAGTCACGCATATTGCTAAGAAGTGTCAAACTAAGACGTATCAACTGTCCAGTAACTCACGCACTCTCTCCAAGTGTTGTTTGTTTGATGATTGGATGGAGGATTTTATCATGAGCTGACACTGGTTAGAAAAACCATTGGAAAACCTGCAAGGAGTACTGCCAGACAGCTGTTTCATCAGCCCAGCTTCGGACTCTTCAGCAGTACGCACCCACCGCCAGGGTTCGAACCCAAGGCTAGCGAGCTCGTAGATCACTAAGAGTGAATGCATCGGCACCAACCAGCGACAAAAAGATTTTAAACCATTTCACCAATAGTCGTCAATAATCATTGGTTCTTCGCATCCCTCTACATAATTCAAACTAACATTCAAGACTTCATGGATTTGATGCCACGCTTTTTGGTTTGACCAAGAGTTATCTAACATTGCTCATTGATGATGTAGGCAGTGGGTTTGTTATGTGTGACACATATACCCCCCCCTAGCCGTCACAATCGAGGTAGCTGCATATAGCTAGCTGTACAACCTCATCGATTGACCCACCCCAACCCCACGGTCTTACCTAGCACTCAACACTTAGCCTCAATATATTACTCACCATATCACACACACACACAAAACAACCTTGACACAGGACAACAGGATGCTGGCTGGCTGGATTCAACATAGAACTCACCACCGAAGTGCAACAGTTCGAGTTGCCACGTTCCAAATAGCACATAAAGGTAGACAAGAAGATTAGTGAAGAGAATCAATAGAATTTAGACAAGTATAAGAGTGAAACAGAATGAGTAATGGTAGAAAGGAATATGAAGGATTACACAAGAGACTGAATACATCTGCGTAAGCCATTGACAACGATTTTGAGCCATGTCACTTATTGTCTCCAGCCATTGATTCTTAGAGTCCCGAGGGCGGGCCCCAACCCGGAAGTCTGCATCTCCCTCCCTACCTGACTCAGTTTAACTGTCAAGGATTTCATGGATTGATGAGGCCATGTTTTTGTTTGACCACCTGCACCTATATAGAGCTAGTAATGCCCATCAGGGGAGGCGATGGTTAGGCATGCGCAGCACGTCACCTAGCCATCTCAATCTATGTAACTTTATAGCCTCGTCGATTGATTTTCCCTCTTTGCCTAACACTCTACGCCTAACCTAACGTCAACATTACTTACCTTATTATACCACCTAACGTGAGAAAGAGATCATCGTAGACATCTATGATCAAAAACAGTCAACCTTTTCATGTCTTCAACCCGTATTGGCCATCTTTCAGAGAGCCATAGAGAAGGACGGAGCGAACTGTTGAGCAGTACACGCGTCCCTTGGTTGATAGTCGGATGTCACGCCTACGCCAGAGACGGTGTGGTGTAAGTTAGCGAAAGCAGCCTGAGCTTTTTGGATCCATGCTGAGATTTCGTCACCAATCAATCCGTTGGTGCTGATACAACTTCCCAAATAGGTGAAGTGGTCAGGAAAGTAAACATCTGTGAATTGACTGACCCCACATACACACATATATAGCACCCGCGTGATGACACTTGAATCAAAAAAAACACATCAAACAAACAAACGAACAAGATAAAAGAAGACAAATAAAATTTATTCTCTAATCACTATCTATTTGATCCATTGTTGTATGAAAAAAGATGAGACTTTATATTACAAAATATTCAATATTTGTACAACACACATTTAGAGACAGAGAAATTATCAAAACAAGACAAAAATAATAATAACACTAGACTGTTTTCTTTTCGTTAGTAATGAACTCCTTGTACTTTTGTGTGTTTCTGTAAATGCCCAAACAATGTGTCTATTTGTTGGCCATCTCTGAAGGGGAAGTATTATTTATTATTATTAAGGTTGACTAATATCGCTATGCTTATTGTTAACGCTTTCATTATTATTATTACCACATTCATTAAGTTTGTTATGTGTGACACATATAACCCCCCGCTAGCCGTCACAATCGAGGTAGCTGCATATAGCTAGCTGTACAACCTCATCGATTGACTCAACCTAGCAGCCACCGAACCCCACCCCAACTCAACACTTCGCCTCAATATTACTCACCATATCACACACATACACACACAAAACAACCTTGACACATGACAAACAGGTAAGGAAAGATCTGTGGATTGACTGACCCCACATGCATATATAGCACACACACACCCCACCAGATGACACTTGAAAAGGAATACATCAAACAAACACTATAAACTGTCACATAGTAATATTTAACTGACGACATCGTTTCGAGCACAATTCATTATTGCCACTCATAATCATCATATCAAGTCACTCACTCACTCACACAACGTTTTCCTTCATTCATTTATATTCATGAGTGGAATTCATGATTAGACATTTGAATACAAATCAGTAATATGGGATAATGTACATTCAGAAATAATAACAATAATAATAATATGAGTGTTATTCATCAATTACAACAATGAGATGGGAAATAAGACGAGTGTTTCTTTTATAGTCATAATAAGTGAGTAACTTGTTAGAATGTTGTGATGATGTACGTGAATTGAATTGAAATAGAATACAATTTAAGATTATTTATTATCCTCCTCTGATTTCACTGACTGACTGACTGACTGGTGGTAATAATATCTTCCATGCATATCTCTGGTATTTGCATTCAGTCATTTCTGTTGCATGTGTTGTGTTGTGTGTAGACTCGATGAACCAGTCAGGATTCAGTAATCAATCTCTCTCTCTGTCTCCACCTACCTATGTCACCTTTTAGAATTTTAGCCCTCTTCCACCATGCCATTGTGTGGTTGTGTAGGTAGGTGGAGATAGAGAGAGATTGATTACTGAATCCTGACTGGTTCATCGAGTCTACACCCAACACAACACATGCAACAGAAATGACTCAATGCAAATACCAGAGATATACATGGAAGATATTATTACCACCAGTCAGTCAGTCAATCAGTGAAATCAGAGGAGGATAATAAATAATCTTAAATTGTATTCTATTTCAATTCAATTCACGTACATCACAACATTCTAACAAGTTACTCACTTATTATGACTATAAAAGAAACACTCGTCTTATTTCCCATCTGATTGTAATTGATTGATAACACTCATATTATTATTATTATTTCTGAATGTACATTATCCCATATTACTGATTTGTATTCAAATGTCTAATCATGAATTCCACTCATGTATATAAATGAAGGAAGACGAAAGTTGTGTGAGTGAGTGAGTGAGTGAGTGACTTGATATGATGATTATGAGTGGCAATAATAATAAATTGTGCTCGAAGCGTGTGGTCGCATCAGTTAATATTACTTACTGTATAACACTACACACACACTGTGAGTGACAGTTTATCAAAACAGAAAATCTTATCCATAATGGAGTAGTTATACTCTACCACCACCACCACAGAGTGCCCAAGTTTTAAAATTATATCAAACAAACAACCAGGCAGACGAACAAACCAAACACTCCGGAGGATGAGGGAGGAACAGGTGTAGTAAAAAGATGAAAAAGAAGACAAATAAAATATATGTGTATTTTCTAATCACTATCTATATTTGATCCATTGTTGTGTATGAAAAATGGGGGGAACTTTACAAAATATTGAATATTTGTACAGCACACATTTAGAGACAGAGAAATTATCAAAACAAGACAAAAATAATAATAATAACTAGACTGTTTGTTTTTTTTCGTTAGTGAAGTCTTTCCTTTTTTGTCTCTGTTTCTTTAAATGCCCAAACAGTGTGTGTGGAGTGTATTGGCCATCTCTGAAGGATTATTATTATTATTATTAAGGTTGACTAATATCACTATCCTTATTGTTAACGCTTTCACCTTTATTATTGTTATTATCAGTATTATTAATATCACTTTCATGTAGTTTGTTATGTGTGACACATATAACCCCCGTTAGCCGTCACAATCGAGGTAGCTGTATAGCTAAGCTGTACAACCTCATCGATTGACTCAACCTAGACCCCACCCTAACTCAACACTTGAACAAACATATCAAACATACAAACGAACACCATTATGGATAAGATTTTATTTTGATAAACTGTCACACAGTAATATTTAACTGACGACCTCGTTTCGAGCACAAACTATCATTGTGACTCATAATCATCATATCAAGTCACTCACTCACTCACACAACTTTTGCCTTCATTTATAGACATCAGTGGAATTGATGATTAGACATTTGAATAAAATCACTAATATAAGATAAAGTAAAGATTCTCTATCTACTATTGTGTCTATAAAATAAAATGCTTGCTTGGAATGTGGTGCGATATACATCGGAGAAAAATCGCTGGAGAGAAATCAGCGTAATCAGAAGAAATGAACACCCTAGATCTGCCTCTGGTTGACCACCGAGAAATCCGGTTCCACTATAGAAAAGCTTGAAAAGTCATCAGCCAGCCATAGCTCGTCTACACGCTATATTGAAATAATCCAGAAAAAGCATTTCAGAAATCACAAAGAACGTCTCATATCATCAAGTGGAATTCAAATTGTCTGAACTGAATAGGAGTGATGGACTAAAACAGAATCTGACCTGGTTACAACACCCTAAACCCCTACCCCATGAAGTGACAAAATCAACACGAATGTGATAAGCAAGTTCACTATGTAAACACACACACTGCTTTTATAATTTTACACACTGATCAAATCCAACAGTCATCTACACTTGGTTTTGTTATCTTTACCAATTGACCAATTTGACAACGAAAAATCAACCCAGACTGAGGAACGATGATCAAGTTAGCCAGGGCAGATGTACTATTACCTCTGTTATTTGGTTTAGTGATTGATCTTCATTGTTATTTTGACCTTCAATATGTCCTCCTTTTAACTTGACCTAAGTGTCAAGTCTATTTTCTCACCCACCTCTTAACTCTTTGTTATATATAATGCTGAGTGGATTTTGTAAATTCTTCTGGTTTAATAATACTACTTTGATAAAGCTATTAGCAGCAGCATTAAATAGCGAAACGTCGTAGTAAAAACAGCAATATCGTTTTGTTCTTTTTCATTCATTGGGAAATACAAAAAGAACCTTTATTATTATGAAGTTATACTCTACCACACCATAGTGACCAAGTTTTAAATTATATCAAACAAACAACCAGCGAACAAACCAAACACTCCGGAGGATGAGGGAGGAACAGGTGTAGTAAAAAGATGAAAAAGAAGACAAATAAAATATATGTGTATTTTCTAATCACTATCTATATTTGATCCATTGTTGTGTATGAAAAATGGGGGGACTTTACAAAATATTGAATATTTGTACAACACACATTTAGAGACAGAGAAATTATCAAAACAAGACAAAAAAATAACTAGACTGTTTTTTTTCGTTGGTGAAGTCTTTCCTTTTTTGTCTCTGTTTCTGTAAATGGCCATCTGAAGGATTATTTATTATTATTATTAAGGTTGACTAATATCACTATCCTTATTGTCAACGCTTTCACCCTTATTATTATTATCATTGTTATTATTATTATCATTTTCATTTACTTTAGCCATATCTAAGCCTTTCCTCTTAATGTACTCTTGTAATTGCGCATATTCCTCCGATATCTCACCATAGATATCAAATCGACTGGCTAATTCGCATAGATCATTTTTCTCTTTTTCTTTATCATTATCATTACCATTACCGCCACCAATTATATGACGTTCAGCAAGTATACTCCGGGCTAGATTCAAACGACTCGGCCCGGGATAATCTTTATCCGAATAGACTTCATCTGGCATATTCCACAGTAAGATGCCAACAAGACGTTTTTCTTTTGGTGTTAAATAAAAGACAACCCCTTTGGTGAGTCGTCCAAGATTAGCATCAGGAACAAGACTTGAGAAAGGTCGAGGTGTAGAAGTTGTTTTCTCCGTGGAAGTATCATTATTGTCATCTTCGGGGGAGGCGAAAAATCCACGTGTTAATAGTAGACGTGAATCGATCAGGCCAACTGCATCCCAGGACAATTCAGGGCCAAGAGTAGACCATAGAGACGACTGATGTTGATAATGCGATGACGATGCAGTTCTAGGCGGCGGTGAATTATTACCTCCAGATGTTAACAAAGAGGCAGCCATATTTTTACCAGCCAGCGATCCAGCTTCTTCAGCGAAATTGAGATGTTCAACGCGCCGTCGACAACCAACAATTGGATCCCAATAGGAGGCAGCATCACCGGCGACGTAAACACCTTGTCTGGCTTCTAGTTCTGCATTGACTAAAAATCCTCCATTATTCGGATCTACTTCTAGACCTGCCTCTGAAGAGAGATCTGTATTTGGATCGATGCCGATCTACAAATAATAAGCAAAAAAATATTCATTCAGACATCAATCTATCTATAAAACACAAAATATAATTGAGCCAGCAAAGAATATCCTTTTCGATAAATTCCTCCACCTCTGGCTCTACAATTAGATGCATAAGCATGTTTATATACACAGAATATTCTAGATTAGTAGTCAATAACAATATTGGCGTGTGCTTTTTAAATAATATCGATTTGTAAAGTAAGATCACAATGGAATTACCACAGTTCATTAAAGATGCTTAAATTATAATAATAACAAAGATATAGTAGCAAATAGCTGTGCCTTACAAAGAGAAGATAGGACTTCAGGTGAACATATAGAAAATAGAGTTGATGAAGATTCCTGGATAAGAACAACAACAACAGACAACGATCAGCATAAATGGGAGGAACCTGAAAGAAAAAACCTCCTTTACCTACCCACCCACCTGGGAACCATCTTTTCAACTACAGGCGAAAGGGACTGACGAGAATATGAAAGCAGCGAGGATTGGGAAAGCAAGACAAGCTACCATTACTCTCAAGTCAGTGTGGAGGTCAAGAGCACTCAGCATGAAAATGAAAATAAGATCCGGATTTCCAACTCCAATGTGAAGTCAGTGCTATTATACGGATCAAAGACTTGACCAGCGCGTCATAAAAAGCACCTCAAACAAACTAAAGACCTTCATATACAGCTAGATGTCTTCGCTCAATACTCAAGATCAGATGGTCAGAAAACATCAGCGACAGGGATCTCTTGCAATGAGCAAACCAACACAGCAGGAAGAAATGGAGGTGGATTGGCTGGCCATCCTCGGAGAAAACAAACCATCAAGTGAATGACATCATTAGACAAGCCATTACTCGAGTGGGACCCGGCCGAATGGGAAGCGACGAGGTGGTCGTCAGTGTAAGGGTGAGTGACTTGGAGGAGGAGGTCATGTGAAGAGGAGATGATGAAAGCATGTGGGTAGACTTGGTTGGAGCCAGGTGAAAACGTTAGCGGAGAACCGAATGCAATGGAGACGTGCGCGGCTGAAGAAGCCCTATGTTCCTCTAGGAATTAAAGGAAACAATAATAATATTTATTTATTTATTTACAAAAAATTCAAACAAAAAGGATAAAAAAGTACTTACAACACAAACAACATGATCCACATCAACTTCTTCGACTCTTTCAATTCCTGATACGCTACGACGAACACGCAAACGAACACGTTCAGAGCTACTTGTACTAGCGGCAACTGTTCCCATGGGGACAAATTTAGCCTGTTCTTTGACAGTAGCTTGTGTAGTAGTAGTAGTAGTATGTGTTTTGTTTTCGGGTACAAGTGACAAGCCGACAACATCTGAAGAACTCCACAACTCCACGCCTTTACTTGATTCAAAACGTCCGACAGCTGAAGCCAGACACGGTGGTAGTACACTGCTCATAGGGACTGTTTCACGGAATGCATGTATAACAGACAATTTTGATTGTATTGGATCTGGGGAATCCTTCGTCGTTGTCGGCGGCGTTGTTGTCGTTGTACTGGCATCTGTTGACTTTGGCGGTTGTTTCAATAAACTCACAGATAATTCACTACCAAGGAAACCACCACCGATAACAGCTATCCGACCACCAGTTTGACGAAGTTTGTCGGCAAGATCTCTGAGACGTCTGTAAAAAATTTTTAGTGATAAAAAGTAATTTAATAAGTGGGGATTCAGTCAAAAGCAGATTGGGCGGATTACATACACAGTATAATGTGTAAAGTACAAAAAGTATGAATACAAAAAAAATCTTTAATTGGAGGATGGTGACTAGCAGTGGGGAATTCAGTCCAGGATAACGCGAATTTCACCGGTCCTATCTGGTACTCGTCAGTTGGCTGGATGTGCGTGCATTCCCCAGTGATGATGTTCCACGCACCGAGGCTCGAACCCAGTGCCCATAGTTTCAAACACCAGCAGCCAGAGCGTTATCCACTAGACCACTTGGGCCACGAGAGCCACAGTCTCTTGTGCAACACGGGTCATCATCACTCACTGGGAGGGAAATGCAGGTACATCCACCAGCCGACTGACCAGTCAGTCCCAAATAGGACCGGTGAAATGCGCGTTATCCTGAACTGGATTCCATTGCTAGTCACCACCATCCACAAATTAAATTCTAATTAAATGCCCAGACATCGTCGAAGCATCTGCACAATAAGCCAACGGACATGTTAACCTGAAACCGAGCACTTCAGCTCAATCAATCGAAGGGAAAATCTAAAATTCAATTTTAAAAAAGCATCTCATAGGAATTATTAAGAAAAAGACGGTTACAGCGAGGAAGAAAATTTTCTTTTCAACGAAGTCACAATCAACTAAGGCTGTACATTCGTGTATTTCTATTAAATGTGTGAAAAAGTTCCAGAATTATTTCCCGTCAGAGGTCAGATTAATAAAATTATCAAGTTACAGGATTTTATCATGAGTTAACACTGGTTATAGAACCACTGGAAAGCCTGCAAGGAGTACTCGACAGCTGTTTTGTCGGCCTAGCTTGGGACTCTCCAGCAGTACACACCCACCATCAGGTTTCGAACAACACAGGACCTACTGGTTACAAGGCGAGGGAGCTCGTAGACCATTAAGCCGCTGAGACCCGATCCAAATTACTAAGTGTAATAAACAGAAGATAGGTAGGTAGTAGTGGTACTATTCTAGAAATATTTCATGTCAAAGGTCAAATTAAAAAGTTCCAATGTGTAATAATAAGGAAGATCGGGTAGAAAAGACAAAATAGGATTATTGTAATTAATGGAAAACTCATCAGTTTGTAGTATCGACGAAATCGGTAGGAAGTTCGGACATATAAAGATTTAAAAAAACAGTAATCAAATCTAATCTAATGCAGATAGAGGGGGATTTAAAAAGGTAAACAACATAACAGAAATAATCGGGAAGGTTGGACGAAAGAAAGGTAATAGGATAATCATTATTGGTGAGACTGACTTTTCATGATGGCCACGACAGGGACAACGGTTGAACATATTTCTTTTGGACACATAGAGTAGGCTTGGGTTTTTTTGGATCACCAGTGCTTCAGCCTATTCCTAGATGTCTTGATTTCACTCCCTTTGTTAGGTTTGAAGGAAGCTTGTATGTGGCTTTGAAGTAATTTTCAAACGGGGCTGAATATCCAGAATTAACCAAATGTTCTGCTTTCAAACTGTATACCCCTTTGCATTCTCCCTTTGGTAACCACCATGCTGGATAGTGTTCCCGTTCGCGTTTTACCAATTATTTCAGGGTTGGTTACAGGATTTCATCATGAGCTGACGTTGGTTAGAGAACCATTGGAAAACCGACTGGGAGTACTGAACAGCTGTTTCATCAGCCTAGTTTGGGACTCTTCATCAGTACACGCACCCACCAGGGTTCGAAGCCCGGTTGGGTTTTCAGGGTTAGCAAACAGAGAACAGAATTAAGCACCACTGAGATGACGAAAAAAACATTCGAAGATGAAAACGCTTATTATCGAAAGATGATCTCCACCGTGCACCAGCAGACAGCGTAGGAACTGAGAATTACTTAAATGATGATGATGATGTCAACAGATAGATGTAACGATAATCGAATAGACAGAGTTGCCGCAAATCCTAATCCTCAAAGAGGTCAGATCTAGACAGACTACGCGCTTAGGAAAGCATTATAAACCCGACTTTCCACGGTCAAGTTAGCATCACAACGAAGTTAGACATGACCCAGACCGACAACGCACACCGTTATGGTTTCCACTATACGGTTAGAGATCTCATCCATCCAACAGTACTTTTAATGGTCCACATTGTTAGAGGTGAGCGCAGGTACAGGCTCCTGTCAATATCTTGGAATTATATACGGTGCACTTAGACGGAGCAAAGAGTATAAAACACTCAAAGACAATCATCTGGCTGGCTGGCTGGCTGGCTGGATTCAACATAAAACTTGGCACCGAAGTGCAGCAGTTCAAGTTACCACGTTCCAAATACCACACAAAGGTAGACAAGAAAATGAGTGAAGAGGATCAATCAATAGAGTTTTGACAAGTATAATAGGGAAACAGAATGAATGAGTAATGGTAGAAAGGAATATGAAAGATTACACAAGAGACTGAATACATCTGCGTAAGCCATTGACAACGATTTTGAGCCATGTCACCTATTGTCTGTCTCCAGCCATTGATTCTTAGAGTCCCGAGGGCGGGCCCCAACCCGGAATTCTGCATCTCCCTCCCTACCTATCTGACTCAGTTTAACTGTCAAGGATTTGCTGGATTGATGAGGCCATGTTTTTGTTTGACATGGCACCACTTACTCTTTTCCAACTTGCACCTATATCAGCTAGTAATGCCCGTCGGGGAAGGCGATGGCTAGGCATGTGCAGCACGTGACCTAGCCATCTCAATCTATGATCCAATGACCCAACAAGCTATACTGACTGGAACTTATGTTCCTGTAGGTCCTACCATGCCAGAAAGGTTGTTTGGATAGCGATTAGACAAGAAGCAGTTACCCAACCCAATGCTATGACTCCAAATAAACCACAAAATATCATGCCGGATCGGTCGGGGCCCGGATTAACAACGACCGCGCTTCCTGCTGCCGTGTCACAGGGCAGAAGTGATAAATGTGCTACTGAGACACACCAAATGAAAAAAGACAATGATCGCTAATTAACTAACTGCGACTCGGGGGGCAGTCTCCAAATAACCTAGAATTATTCTTTATTCCTTAGTGAATGTAAGGTTGCATAACATTCAAAGCTATAAAAGTGAGATTGTTAATTGTGTCTGTGATGTAAACTATTACGGATTGTCTAAAAATTAGAAGCAGGTAGTTGTTATTATTGTTATCACACTACACTGTGTAATTTTTATTCACGCATACACATCTATCTCTCAGCCAGATGAGATTGCGTATACTTTTCAGCTTACTACGAAATGACTAGCGCAGCATTTGACCAGTAAGTAGGCAAAGAAAGAATCAAAAAAATATGACAATTGCATAAGAATTAAACACAGTCATACGTTCACTCAACAACAAAGGTTCGAATCCCATTAAGTGCGTACTGATGAAGAGTCCCAAACTAGGACGGAGGAAACAGCTGTCCAGTACTCCCAGTCGGTTTTCCAATGGTTCTCTAACCAATGTCAGCTCATGATGAAAATCCTGTAACCAATCAATCAAATCCGTACAAACCAATACTGGAATATCAATGAGATACTCACTGGCGACTGGCCCTATTCAGGTAGGTAGTTACCTGGGTGGGTTCTAGTGAGAAGTCGTGACCAGTAGGGTGCATCAGGTAGGGTATGAGGACAAATACTCACCGAAGACATTGGCTAGCGGTCGCGCTATGTCGTGAATTGGCAGAAATTAGAATTCATGGACGCTGGCCATTGGATAGGGTCCCAGTAGCTTAATGGTATACAAGCTCGCTGGCCTTGTGACCAGAAGGTCCTGGGTTCGAACCCGTTGTGAAGGGTGCGTACTGATGAAGAGCAGCCCCAAACTAGGACGAAACAACTGTCCAGTACTCCCAGTCGGTTTTCCAATGGTTCTCTAACCAATGTCAGCTCATGATGAAAATCCTGTAACCAATCAAATCCCTACAAACCAACACTTGAAAAACGTAGATGTCTGTGCTTCTCATCAGAATTTTCGCTCTACTTATCTGTTGTTTTTAGTATCATCTGATCAGAGTCTTTTGAACACCTTGAGAAGCAGCAATCTCCGAATGCTTGACATACGACCCGCTCCCGTCAAATTTAAGATGATGGGTGTACAGGACTGAATGACTGGACTACACTGACTCACTCCTAGCTTAGAAATAGAGAGTGAAGTGGTTTAGAGGAGCGTGTTGACCACTTAATTCACTTGTTTGGGGAGTTGTTGCATCAGCCAATGCCAACGGGTTGATCGCTGATGAAATCTCAGCTGGGTACGGCGGATACAGAAAAGGGCTGACTTGGAATATGCCAAGTTACACCATCTCTGGGGCTTAGTAGACGTGATATCCGGCTGCTTTACGATCCAAAAGCGTGTGTACTACTGACTCAACAGTCCGCTCCGTCCTCCTTTATTGTGCTGGCTATGAGATATGGTCATTGAGAGTGGAAAACATGAAAAAGGGGGCTAGCTAGCTGTCTTTGATCATAGGTGCCTGAGTTCTATCTCCCGTGTTAGTTGGTGGTATAATAGGTTGAACAATATTGAGGTTAGGCATCGGTCGACTGCTAGGTAGTTGGGAGGGAAAATCAATAGACGAGGCTGTGAAGTTACATCGTTTGAGATGATTAGGGCAAGTGTTACGTATGCCTGCGTAAGCATCACCTTCCTCAACAACGGGAGATGTTAGTTGACATATAGGGTCAGATTAGAAAAGAGCGAGTGCTGGTCAAACCGAAACATGCCTTCATCAGTCAATGAATGAAATCCACAACAGATAGTTTAAGCCAGCCAGCCAGCCATATAGGAAGGTGTAGACTGGCTTCCAGGTTGAAGAAGTCCTCGGGATGGTGAGAACCAATGACGGGGCTGGAGACAACTGATGATGATATGGCTCCAACTCACCGTTCTCAATGGCTGGCTGGTGCAGATGCATCCACTCCTTGTGACTTATACTATCCAATAAAACCATATAATGTGCTTCCATATAAATATTCTACATGGAGTGTGACTACTCGAATTGCTGTACATCTGTGCAAAATAGTTCTATGTTGAAACCAGTCAGTCAGTCACATCGCATTTTATACACTCCATGGAAGTCACCAAGGAGCTCTGAATGATGAATATATGCTCAAAATGCAGTTCATACTGCCGGAGTTTAACGAAACTCTTCAACGCAGAGGTTTCGAAGCTAACACCTCACAGAATATTGGTCTGTCTGTCTGTCTGGATTCAACATAGAACTTCGCACCAAAGTGCAGAAGTCCGAGTTGCCACGTTCCAAATACAACACAAACGTAGACAAGAACATGGATGAGTCAAGAGAATCAATAGAGTTTTGACAAGTATAATAGGGAAACAGAAGGAGTAATGGTAGAAAGGAATATGAAAGATTACACAAGAGACTGAATACATCTGCGTAAGCCATTGACAACGATTTTGAGCCATGCATCACCTATTGTCTGTCTCCAGCCATTGATTCTTAGAGTCCCGAGGGCGGGCCCCAACCCGGAATTCTGCATCTCCCTCCCTACCTATCTGACTCAGTTTAACTGTCAAGGATTTCAT
The DNA here is from genome assembly GCA_944472155.2 of Trichobilharzia szidati. NCBI lineage: Eukaryota > Metazoa > Platyhelminthes > Trematoda > Strigeidida > Schistosomatidae > Trichobilharzia > Trichobilharzia szidati. Next base: position 4,997,086 of record OX235279.1, read on the forward strand.
GGATTGATTGATGCCATGCTTTTGTTTGGCATGGCACCACTTACTCTTTTCCAACCTGCACCTATATCAGCTAGTAATGCCTGTCGGGAGGGGGAGGCGATGGTTAGGCATGCGCAGCACGTCACATAGCCATCTCAATCTATATAACTTTATAGCCTCGTCGATTGATTTTCCCTCTTTGCCCAACACTCTACACCTAACCTAACGTCAACATTGCTTACCTTATTATACCACCTAACGTGAGAAAGAGATCGTAGACATCTATGATCAAAAACAGTCAATCTTTTCATGTCTTTAACTCGTATTGGCCATGTTTCAGAGCCATAGAGAAGGACGGAGCGAACTGATGAGCAGTACACACATCCCTTGGTTGATAGTAGGATGTCACGCCTACCCGAGAGATGGCGTAAGTTAGAGAAAGCGGCTCGTGCTTTTTGGATCCGTGCTGAGATTTCGTCACCAATCAATCCGTTGGTGCTGATACAACTTCCCAAATAGGTGAAGTGGTCAACATGTTCTATCATTTCACTCCCTATCACTAAGCTAGGAGTTGATGTAGTCCAATCATTCCTGCAGCAGCATCTTACATTTTACAGGGGCGAATCGCATGCCAAACATACGAAGATTGCTGCAGCTCAAGGTGTTCAGAAGACTCTGCTGTATTTTTTCAGCATCCTCCCCTAACAGGACTATGTCGTCTGCATATTCTAAGTCCATAAGACTATTCGCTGGTAACAAGTCGATTCCTAAGTCATTAATTTCAGTTAAGGATACTTCCATTAGCATATCTATGATGAAGTTAAACAGAAATGGGGAAAGTGGACATCCTTGACGGACACCACTGGTTGTTATCAATTCAGATGACAATTTTTGATTGAACACTAGTCAGTAACTAGTGTAATGTGTCTAGTCCTATCTTCGGTGCAGACTGAATTCTATCAGTCATGTTTGCAATGTGGCCACCATGCTAGGTGGCTCGCCATTACGGTGCACTGTGAATTGTTGGTATTAGATGGTTGGAGGCAATCGGCAGGAAGCAAAAATGACTGATAGAATTCAGTCTGCACCGAAGATAGGACTAGACACATTGCACTAGTTACTGACTAGTGTTCAATCAAAAATATCCAATACAGCCCTACAGGAGGTCAGTCGCGAGCCCAAATAGCTCAGTGGTAACGTCTCTGACTGCAGCACTGGGTGACGCAGGTCCGAATCTCAGAAGGGACATCAGTTCCTTCAAGGTTGCAGATACGCCTTGCTGATGAGTGCCAACTAGCACGAAACCTAGGTCCAAGGATTCCTGCCGATTGCCTCCAACCATCTAATATCAGATGACAATTCCCCATAAGCCCTTACACGGCTACGTGAGTTTGAGTAGAGTGCATTGATTAGTGCAATGTACTTTCTTGGCACTCCCTTCACAGTCAAACATTGCCATAGTACCTCTCGATCCACGGAGTCGAAGGCCGCCTTCAAGTCAAGGAATATGGCAGCTGTTGGACGCCTAAAAGTGTGTCTATGTTCTAGGATCTGTCGGAGAGTGAAGATATGATCTATGCACCCTCTACCTGGCCTAAGGCCTGCTTGATTTTCCCTCGTTTGTTCCTCCGGAGTTCGGCTTAGTCTGTGCATGATTACTGAGCCTAAGATTTTAGAGACTATGTTCGTCAGGCTGATTCCTCTATGATTATCACATGAGGACTTGTCTACCTTCTTGAATATTGGTATGATAAGTGACTTACCCCAATCTGATTGAACCATCTCTGATTCCCAGACGTTACCTAGTTTGTAATTTAGTTAAACTATATACTAGTATGTCACCCCCATATTTAAACACCTCCGGAATAATTCCGTCGGGTCCTGCCGCTTTGCCTCGTTTCAAATTACAGATAGCTTTTGTGACCTCACTTACAGAATATTGGTACTGAAAAGATTCCACTCAATGAAATCAGAATCGGCGAAAATAAAAAAAAAAATTCATTCATGTGAATAAACATCGATTTTGAAGCAGAAGTTAGGAACAAATCAATAAGAAGAAAAACATTTTCTTTTCACCTACCGATAATCTGCCATATTACGGAAATATGAGACATGTCCAGTATCCGTCAAATCGATTCCAGTTCGACTGCATACTTCTAGTTCCTTCAGACGTTTTGGCGTGCCACCAGTGGCTAAAAGACATCGATCGTAGGTTATTTGTCGACCAGATGCTAAAAAGACTATATGTCTATCAGGATCCAGGCGAACTACTGGATCTCCTCGAACTAGAGCCACTCCACCGTATTGTACAGCGCTTAAACTGTTTACGCGAAAAGACAAACCAAAAAAAATAAATAAATAAACAAATTGGATAGAATGATTGGAACACGGTTGAACATTTTTTAACAATAATAATAATAATTTACTTTATTCCAGAAACAGTACTAGTGGTACAGTGTGGAATTTTCAGCACATATCTACAACATATTTGCATCTAATTTTATCCAACGTTTGAAAGGAGTGTTTCAAAAAAAATAAATATAAAGACAACAACAGCAAAAAAACACGAAAAACACAAAAATAATTTTTTAAATGCGAAAAACTGCCAAGAAGTAGAAAGGAAAATAAACAGCATATACTAATATCTCAGCATTGGGTTGTGGAAGCATTGATATGTTTATGCGTGGTGACAGGATAGCTCACTCAGCAACACTCAACAACAAAATTCGGATTTTCAATACAAACGTCAAGTCAGTCAGTTCTTCTATACGGATCAGAAACTTGGCGGTGGGTCACAAAGAATATTTCCAACAGCCTGTTGCAGACCTTTATCAACAACAACTGTCTTCGCTCTATACTGAAAATCAGATGGCCGGAAAGAACAAGAACCAACAAGAAACTATGGGAACAAACAAACAAAACAAGAACCAATCGCTCAACAAATATGCAGGCGAAAGTGGAGATGGATTGGACACTCGCTGAGGAGGCCGCTGGATGACATCGCGCGTCAGGCCATCACTCGAGTGGAACTCGGAAGGGAAGCGGCGAGTGGGTCGTGTCTCCAAGGATGACATGGAGGAGATCGTGTCAAGAGGAGTTGAAACAATATGGACTAACATGGATGCAGGTGAAAAGTACAGCAGAAGACAGAAGCAAGTGGAGACGTGCAGTTGAAGCCCTATGTTCCACTAGGAACCTAAGGGAACAATAATAATAATATAATCTCATATAATTATTCTAAACTACATTTTACTATATAATTGGTGGATGGTGACTAGCAGTGGAATCCAGTCCAGGAAAATGCGCATTTCACCGGTCCTATTTGGGACTCGTCTGCCAGCTAGTGGATGTACCTGCATTCTCCAGTAAGTCAGTGATGATGTTCCCCGCACCAAGACTCGAACCCAGTGCCCATAGTTTCAAACACCAGTAGTTAAAGCGTTATCCACTAGACCACTTGGGCCACGATAGCCACTTCTTGTGCGACGGATCATACTGACGGAGTCCCAAATAGGACAAAATACGCGTTCTCATAGACCGGATTCCACTGCTAGTCACCACCATCCACCAATTAAATTCTAAATAAATGCCCAAACATCGTCGTCGAAGCATCTGGACAAGAAGCCAATAGACATGTCAACCTGACACCGACGAGCACTTCAGTCCAATCAATCAATCGACGGGAAAATCTTTAAAAAAAATTCAATTATATATACATTTTACTATCACAAAAAATCCGTTGGGGGGGGGAGAAAGTCTTCAAAAGATCACTTACTCTTCTGGTTTTAAAAAGAAACTATCCGGTTCATAATAGAGCCAAGAGTGTCGACGTATATCTCCATCACTTCGTAGCAGCTTTTTTTCTTTACTCGGTGTTCGATTCCACAGCTCTTTACTCAGCGGTGGTCTTAAATACGGAGGTGGTTCTACATAAGAGGTTTCTTCAATCCCCGGTTCAGATGTTCTGCCTGATCCACTAGCACCGCCAGCAATCAATAAAACTCTCGACGTGGGATCTGAAGCGCGAATTGAACGAGCCGCTGACATTCCTGCGGCTCCAGCGCCAACAATAATGTACGGCACGTGTGTAGGAAATGCTTTGTCTTCTGGCTTAACATAGACAAGCGCCTCAGGAACTACAAGTGAACAGAATATATAAATAGAAAAATATCAGTTAGTACATGGTTGGATATCAATTGAAATGGCAATGTTATTCAAAAAAGTATGATGAAAAATTACAACGGAAAAGTTTATCGGATTTCATCATGGACTGACATTGGTTAGAGAAGCATTGGAAAACCTGCAGGGAGTACTGGACAGCTGTTTCATCTCAAAACTAGGAAAAAACCATGTTTATATACGATTGTACATCTTGATGATAAATTCGTTGTTGAAAACAGTCTCTTCGCTGAGTGGATCACTTGTTTTGATTTTCTAATTAGGTTTGCATGATTTAATTGTTGAGCGTCGATGTCGATTATTTTGGAACAGAAGCATAAGTGTATGTTATAATTGGAAATTTGTCAGCGTATGTATCATCTTTGCAGATGTAATCCCAAATATTATGACAAAATAAAAAAAAAACATACACCACTTCATTTTGGGAATGATTTCAATATATCTTAATTTAATCCTTCTTCCTCTTCTAATTTCGCCAAATACGGTGACTAACAAGGTTAGTGTATCTACATTAAAGCTATAAGTATAAAACTCGGGCACTGTGTTGTGGTAGAGTATAGCCACTCCATTATGGATAAGATTTTCTGTTTTGATAAACTCTCACTCACAGTGTGTGTAGTGTTATACAGTAAGTAATATTAACACTGATGCGACCACACACTTCGAGCACAATTTATTATTGCCACTCATAATCATCATATCAAGTCACTCACTCACTCACTCACACAACTTTCGTCTTCCTTCATTTATATACATGAGTGGAATTCATGATTAGACATTTGAATACAAATCAGTAATATGGGATAATGTACATTCAGAAATATAATAATAATAATATGAGTGTTATTGATCAATTACAATCAGATGAGAAGGGAAATAAGACGAGTGTTTCTCATATAGTCATAATAAGTGAGTAACTTGTTAGAATGTTGTGATGATGTACGTGAATTGAATTGAAATAGAATACAATTTAAGATTATTTATTATCCTCCTCTGATTTCACTGACTGACTGACTGACTGGTGGTAATAATATCTTCCATGCATATCTCTGGTATTTGCATTGAGTCATTTCTGTTGCATGTGTTGTGTTGTGTGTAGACTCGATGAACCAGGCAGGATTCAGTAATCAACCTCTCTCTCTTTCCACCTACATAGATTACTTCTTAGAATTTTAACCCTCTCCCACCCTATTGTGTGGTTGTGTGTTAATGCATGCAGTGCAATGTAGTGCTGAGTTGGTTTTTCTAAATTACTTATCTTCTCGGGTGGGGTCAACCATTCTTACCTTAGCTAAATTCTTATGTTCCGACAATCTGATTACCCCCGATCTACTAGTTTGACCTATGTAGTTCACCTAACTGACAGTCATTGCAGGGTATTTTGTAAATTATATTATTTTGTTTAATTGGGTCAACCGACAGGGTCCTTTAACTTAACCTACGGAGCTTGTCCTACCTGAGTGAGTTTGTAGGTTTAAATGCCACCACCAGCCTAATTCCTGCTTTGTTATTAAGAATCCGACGTAGGGAGGGTCTCAGATGTCCCCTCTTTATATGGTATAACAGTAGATGCCTTATATTCTCTCTTATTTGTGTTTTCATTACTAGTTTCACAATCATTTTTCGATTTTGCTTTTGGCCTTTACTTTAATTGAAAATGGTTATCCTGACAAGTTTATCAAGAAACATATGACGAAGAAGGCCGAAAAGGACGACCCACTATCTGTAAACAAGAAGCCCCTTTATATACGGCTACAATTCAAGGGCGATATACCAAGCGAGTTAATTACAAAGAAATCAAGAAAATCAGTTCAAAAGACTTTTAATGCTGGTGAACTACACGTATTATTCTCTACAAGAACGATGGTGCTACTTCGAGTGAAAGATGAAGTACCTAGACTGGCCACTTCAAATTGAATTTATCAATTCCACTGCGCTTGTGGAGCGAGTTATGTTGGCCGTTGCTCTATGAACTTGATTTTCCGTGCTCGCTCGCTCGAGAACATCCCACACTATGGCTAAGTAAAGGTGTAGTTAAAACTATTAACAGCTCGATATTAGACCATCTGGTGCAAACCGGCCGGCCAGCCACAAAGCCAACGTAGGAGAATCCTTCTCTAAAGTATACCGGGTGCCTAACAAACTACCAAAATCGTCGAAGCACCGCATGCTCCAAACAGCAGGGGCTATTGCAATTCGCCTCAAACAACCAGTGCTCCGTATCCAAAAGAAACAAGTCGAGCTAGCCACTGCTACTGCCCTGGCCCTCAGTAGAGACTATAAACTCATGAATTTGTACTATTACCTTTCATAATTCTTCTGACATTCAGTTTATTTTATGTTGATGCTATTTAGCTGTAATTTATCAATATTATTGATTTGATGTTATTTAAACAGCAACATTAATTTTGTTCATAAGACTAATTAATTAATTCATTCATTATAATGTATATATAATTGTAGAGCCTGATGATGAATTTATCGAAAAGAGTTCTCTTTGTTCCGTGTGTATTCTTTACTGATCTTCCTAATGAATTTTATAGGATAGTTATTTGATACCAACCCTTTTTCTTCTGTTTTATTTCATCATTTAGCTCTTTTCCTGATATGATTATGAGTGGCAATAATAATAAATTGTGCTCGAAGTGTGTGATCGCATCAGTTAATATTACTTACTGTATAACACTACACACACACTGTGTAGGTGACAGTTTATCAAAACAGAAAATCTTATCCATAATGGAGTTATATTAAAGCTGTTGATCTCCAAGATGTTATGTCATCATGGCTAAAATGACTCCCTATAACCATAGCAAAATTTAGCATCAAAAATCATTCTTGTCACCACCACCACCACAACGGGTACACGCTAACATCAAGCCAACTTGGTTAAACAACAGAAATAGAGTAATAGTAATTCTTTTACAACAACACCAAATATAAATTAGTACATTAAAAGTATCCCGGAGGGGGGGGAAACGAATAACGCCCCCACCCCAGCCTTGATGGATGGTATAACAATATTTGCTTACTTACCTTCATCATGAAATTCCGTATCCATAGCAACTTTTTCTACATCGACTTTATTATCCTCATTAGTTTTCGACAACTGTTCTTTTTCTCCTTCTTCTGCAATAACATTTGAATGAACAACCACTGAATCTGTAGTTGTAGTTGTCGCCATATTAACAACTGGGGGAGTAGCAATTTTATTTGATTCAACAGTAGGATGCTTTTCTGATTTTTCTGACAACGCATCGTCTGACACCGGATATTCTTTTTCAAGTGAAGGTCTTGATAAACAAAAGACAAAGGTGACAACAACAAAATGATCAGTGGATATTTCCGTGTTAAATGTGGCACTTTATTCTGTCTATGTACCTACATATAAATCGTAAATCATACCAATTATTGGTTACAGGATTTCATCATGAGCTCGGTCAGTCGGTCCGTCTTCGACATAGAACTTTGTACATATGTGCGGCAGTTCAAGTCGCCACACTCCCTCCACTCCATGTAGCACACAAAGCAAGAGAAGAAAGTAGGAAAAATGCATAAAAGAGAGTCACAGTAAACACAGAGGTGTGAGACAAAGGTATAGTAATGACGAAGAACAAAACAGTTTCATTGGAAATCATAAGTCACAAGGAGTGGATGCATCTGCGCCACTGAGAACGATTTTGAGCCATATCACCAATTGTTTTCAACCATTGGTTTTTACCGACCCGAGGACCCCAACCAGGAAGTCTACATCTTCCTAAGTGGCTTAGACTAACTGTTGTGGATTTCATTGACTGGTGAGGCCATGTTTTCGTTTGGCCGCCACTAGCTCTCTCTTTTCCAGCCTGACCAATCTTATGTCAGCTAACATTGCCCATTGTCGAGTAAGGCGATGACTAGGCATACGTAGCACATGTCTAAACCGTCTCAGTCGATGTAATTTCACAGCCTCGTCTATTGATTTCCCCGCCTGGGCTGACATCAGTTGGTCAGAGAACCATTGGAAAACCTGGGAGTACTGCCAGACAGTTGTTTCGTCAGCCTAGTTTGAGACTCTGCTTCATCAGTACGCACCCACCGGGGATCGAACCCACGTCCTTCTGTAACCAGAAGGTGATGAAATCCTCCATGCAATCAAACTAAAAATCCCTACAAAACCAATATTTGAAAATTAATCTGATACTCACTAGCGACTGGTCTTATTCAGGCAGTTAACCTGGTTTTATAGTGGGAAGCCGTGACCATTAGGGTACAGCAAGTTGAAGATGAGACAGTAACTCACTCATCAAATAAGACATTGCGAAATGGTCAAGCTATGTTGTGCGTGAATTGGCAGAAATTAGAATTCAGGCAATGGCTGGCCATTGTATCGGGTCCCAGTGGTTCAATGGTATACGAGCCAGCTAGCTCGCCTTGTAACCAGAAGGTCTTGGCTTCGAACCCTGGCGGTGTGTTTGCCTACTGCTGTAGAGCCCCAAACTAGGACGGAAGAAACAGCTGTCCAGTACTCCCACGTTGATTTTCCAGTGGTTCTCCAACCGATGTCAGGTCATCAACATCATGAAATCCGGCAAAGTTAAACTTTAAGCACCACTAACTAACTACCATTAATCAGCGAATGACCTCGAACAACGCACCAATCACGTGAAGGAGGCATTCTTATGTATGGAATACATATATATATTTATGAAAAAAATTGCATAGAAACTGTATAAAAGTGTTACAGCGGATACCTTTCTCTTACATGTGATAAAAAAATAGCTCTCAGTTTTAGGTTGGAGTATCAACAGAGTAGTGTAATTCCATTGTGGGTAAAATTTATTTTGATAAATCCTTATAATATTACACAGTAATATTTTTTACTGAGCAATAAATGGTACTCAAAACGTCATCAGTAAATATGATTGCATGACACTCTGAAACATTATCAAAATAAATTTTTACTCACAATGGAATTATACCCTACCATAGTGCACAAGAGAAATTTAATCACATTCTATGCATGTGATTATTTAGGTCTTATAAACCTAACGATAACCCTAATCTTTGCTGAACCTAACCCTAACGTGAAAATATCCCTAAACTAACTATAATCTAACTCGAACCAAAGCCTCAGGATGGTCGGGGGTGGGTGTCTTGCGCTGCGGGTTGGCCACCCCTCCGAACACCTCTTCAAATGCTCCCATATGACCGGGCGTCTTACATAGCCTCTCCTGAGGAAGTCCTACTCACTGCCTTCACGTGGCGGAGGTGTTCTTTTTTTCGCCCAAGTGAGAGGGCGAAAGCGGATGCCCGGCGCTCTCCACCGGGTTGACTGTCCATTGGATGACAGTCTAGGGGAGATGGCTAAACCCTGATTCCAAACCTCAAACGACTGGCGTATGAAGCTCACTGGAGCTCACCGGCAAACGTATGGAAAAAGGGCTTGTTGGATGTCCTGGATGTCTGGCCCCATCCAAAAAGGCGTATGAACCGAACTCCGGTCACCGGCTGCCAATGGATAGTGGACTCCCTAACCCACTCCTACTGCCTTGTAGGTAACATTTGGTTGTGTAAAGGCTAGAGCTGCACTCTCAAACAAAAGGCCGAGCGATTCTGGGGACATCACTCGTACCAAATTCCCATGAAACTTCATGAACTCTCAACATCAACCGAATTCCAGTACTGGTCCAACAACGTCGCCTTCGGTGGTTTGGCCATGTTCTGCGCCGACCAAATGACGATCTGGTCAAATCAGTTCTAAATCCCTCGCCATTACCATCTTGGCGATGTCCCAGGGGTGGACAGCTGAAAACATGGCTTGGTACAGTCAAGGCTGATATGGAGTGCCTGGGACTACAAACCGTCTACGGACTCCATCTGTGGAACAAGAATTGGATAATCCTGTCGCAAAACCTTGCATCAGATCGCCGCGCCTGGGCAGCGATGATTCGAGATGTTCATGAAGCCGGCTCATCTTCCCGTAGGAGATAGCCGAAGTAAAGTAAAGTAAGTACTAACTTGCTCAGTGAGCCTCTCAAGGTCATTGGTGTGCGGTCGCACTCCACTGGTGGTAGTTAGTTAGTGTTGCTTAAAGTTTAACTAACTTGGCCTGAAATCCTCCATCCAATCATCAAACTAAAAATCCCTACAAAAACCAATACTTGAAAATAAATATTAGATGGTTGGAGGCAATCGGCCAAAGGAAGCCTTGCCTAGACCTAGGTTTCGTGCTAGTTGGCACTCAATCGTCAGCAAGGCGTATCTGCAACCTTGAAGGAACAGCTCATGTCCCTTCTGAGATTCGAACCCGCGTCACCCAGTGCTGCAGTCAGAGACGTTACCACTGAGCTATTCAGGCTCGCGATTGACCTCCTGTAGGACTGTAGTGGGTTTGCAATATGGCCACCATGCCACTAGGTGGCCAGCTCGCCATCATGGTGCACACATTGATTTGATGATGATATTAGATGATGGTTGGAGGCAATCGGCTAGACTAGACACATCACACTAGTTACTGACTAAGTGTCCAATCAAAGTATCCAATACAGCATAGTCCTACAGGAGGTCAATCGCGAGCTCAAATAGCTGGCTCAGTGGTAACGTCTCTGACTGCAGTATTCACTGGGTGACGCGGGTTCGAATCTCAGAAGGGACATGAGCTGTTCCTTCAATGTGGTTGTAGATACGCCTTGCTGACTGATGGGTGAGTGCCAACTAGCACGAAACCTAGGTCTAGCAAGGCTTCCTATGGCCGATTGCCTCCAACCATCTAATATCATCAAATCAATGTGTGCACCATGATGGCGAGCTACCTAGTGCATGGTGGCCACATTACAACCTGACTGACTGACTGATAGAATTCAGTCTGCACCAAAAAGAGAGGACTAGACGCATCACACTAGTTACACAATAGTGTCAAATCAAAATACTTGAAAATAAATATTAACAAAACATGCAGTTAAAATTCTGAAAAAATCACAATAAACTAACCGTGAGTGTTCTAAATTTCCCTGCTTCTTCTTCGTCTCCTGCTTCGTTAGACTATAATCAGGTTCCAAGTTGATATACCATCTAAAGGTTGTCCCAATCGAAATGATGTCCGTGGTTGTCTGTATGCAGTGAGGCGATATGAGTGAGTGAGTGGATATCACGTCTTTTGACAGCTAGCTTATGTTTGTAGATACGAAGACGAAGAGGATTAGGGTCCACTTTGGCCAATGTAGTGTTTTTCACAGTTGTTACAATTTATTTTGTAGATGATGTTGGTTTTATCTTCTTTCGTTGTTGAGTCTGTCTTTTGGTTAAAACAGAGCCAGCTGAGTGAAGTGATTTTGTTGGTTTGTGTCTGTGTGATGTCAATTCCTAAAGGTTTGAAGAGTGTTGCAGTGATTTCTGAGATGTCGTTTATATATGGTTGGGCGATTTTCTTTTTGCTTTCCTTGGTGGCTTTTGGTTTGGTAGGTTGGCTTGGGGCTATATGTCTTTTGATAAAATTCTGTGGAATCCACATGACATCCACTCCCTCACTCATATCACCTCAATGCATGCAGAAAACCACGGACATCAATTCGACTGGGACAACCAAACCAACGTTCAAATATTAGACAGACAGAGGAAACAACACCAAGAATGCTAGCCAGAGAATTTTTAGAAGCCTACCTGGTATTTCAGTGAATCATCAATCAATAGACACATCGAGATAGACAAAATTTATCAACCGATAAGAAGGAAACCTCACACACAAAGGGTCAAAGTTCAAGTCAAAGAAACAATCAGTTCCAATATCGATACAAGTAGCCTAGAAGGTGTGAAAACACACAAAAGCAACCCATCACGTCCAACGTCAACGACCAGGAGAGATGACTGATAATTTCGTGGAGAAATCTAAAAACTCACTTCAATTGAAATTGAAGTATGCGCTGATGATGTCGCCTAGTAGGACGATGGAAGCTTCGCAAATTAACTATCCAGCCAGTTCAGAGAAGACAACCATATCAAAATCATCCACCTGAGCTAAAAATCTTCTCCATCATATATATGTAAGCTTAACGAAAAACTAACAATAAGAGAAAAGACCTGGGGTTCTAGTAGGAAGCCGTGACCAGTAGGGTACAGCAAGTTGAAGATGAGGCAGTAACTGACTCATCGAAGAAGACATTGCGAAATGGTCACGCTATGTTGTGCGTGAATTGGCAGAACTTAGAATTCATGCAATGGCTAGCCATTGGATCGGGTCCCAGTGGCTTAATGGTCTATAGAGCTCGCTAGTCTTGTAACCAGAAGGTCCTGGGTTCGAACTCTGGCGGTGTGTGTGCATACTGCTGAAGAGTCCCAAACTAGGATGGAGGAAACAGCTGTCCAGTACTCCCACGTGGGTTTTCCAGTGGTTCTCCAACCGATGTCAGGTCATCATGATGAAATCCTCCATCCAATCATCAAACTAAAAATCCCTACAAAAACCAATACTTGAAAATAAAATTTTTTTTAAAAAAAGCATGCAGTTAAAATTCTGAAAAAAGTCACAATAAACTAACCGTGAGTGTTCTAAATTTTCCTGCTTTTTCTTCTTCGGTAGACTAAAATCAGGTTCCAAGTTGATATACCATCTAAAGGCATAACAACCGACAAGTAGTAAACCGACAGACAGTGTTGCAAACAAGTTATCATTGAAGAAGCTTGACGATGAGCCTCCAGAACTTCTTTGAGAACTTTTAAAACGATGCGACGGTAAAAAATTTCGATTAAAAAATGCTTGTGAATGAAAAACTGCCTGTCGCTGTTGCTGTTGCTTTTGTTTATGATGATGATGATCATTTTCTTGTCTGGAGTTAGTTAGAACAGGACCAGCATAAAATCGAGAAGCAGTCGAAAAGGGATTTCTTGATGTTGAACAGACTTCATGACTTAGAAAACAACAATTTCGTAAGTACGATGTTGATGGTAATGATGACGGAACTCTTCTTCTCAATAGCAAGTTCATGGTTGTTGTTGTTGTTTTTTCTGCTAAAGACAAAGATAACCCAAAGTGGGGTGTTATAAATCACAATTTATAAAAAGTTATTAAATGCAAAAAATTATAAGTTCCCAGACCGTAGTGGGGGGGGGGTTACGAATATTATTACTATTATTATTATTGTATCCTTTAATTCCTACAGGAACATAGGGCTTCAGCCGTGCGTCTCCATTGCGTTCGGTTCTCTGCTAGAGTCTTCACCTGGCTCCAACTCTGTCCACACGCTTTCATCTCCTCTTCACATGACCTCCTCCAAGTCACCCTTGCACTGACGACCAACTTGCCGCTTCCCTTTCGGGTTCCACTCGAGCAATGGCTTGTCTAGTGATGTCACTTGATGGTTTCCTAAGAGTATGGCCAGCCAATCCATCTCCATTTCTTCCTGCCTATTTGTTTCACAATCGGTTCCTGCTGTGTTGGTTCGCTCATTGCCAGAGATCCCTGTTGCTGATCTTTTCTCGCCAGCCATCTGATCTTGAGTATTGAGCGAAGACAGCTGTTAATGAAGGTCTGTAGTTTGTTTGAGATGCTCTTTATGACGCGCTGACCAAGTCTCTGATCCGTATAGCAAGTAGCACTGACTTCAAATTGGAGTTGAAAATCCGGATCTTATTTTTGATGATGAGTGTTGTTGACCTCCACACAGACTTGAGTGTAGTGATAGCTTGTCTTGCTTTCTTGATGATCCTTGCTTTGATATCCTCATCAGTTCCGTCCGCCTGTAGTTGAAACGATGCTTCCCAGGTAGGTAAAAGAGGTTGTTTCTTTCAGGTTCCTTCCATTTATGCTGGCTGATTGTTGTCTGTTGTTGTTGTTGCTGTTGGTGGTGTTTCCCAGGAATCTTCATCACCTCTGTTTTCTCTATGTTCACCTCACCTGAAGTCCTATCTTTGATGCTTCTTCTGCTAACTTGTTGCTTTTCGCTTGCATGTCTTCCAGTTTGTGGGAAATCAGACATATAATTTGACCGCCGCAATCAAATTGTGTCTACCAATTTACATGTTGTACGTGCCAAAAAGCACATACATCGGAAGAACAGAGAGAGAGAAGGGTTATTGTCCGCATTTCTGAACACATACCAAAAAGAACCTGAGACTGAAAGGTCCACAAGTATTAAACAGTGCAATTGCGCGTCATCTATTAGACACACTGGTCATAATGTAGACAACTTGAAGTCATTCAAAATAATCAACAAGCAAAAGAAACCTAACTTGCTATACGCTTTGCTGAAGCAATTGCTATCACAAACGACTTAAACCAAATCTATGTGTACGCAGAAAGAGACAGTGGTGAATCTTGCACTGCCCTGGTGACAACAAAAAAAAAATATACAACACTTGTTTTTGTTTCCAAGCCTAATTGTCTAATTATTCTATAAATATTTATAAACTGTCAAATATTGATCACAGTTCATTTGAATTATTCTATAAATAGTCAGTGTGTCTGTAACTCTTAATTAGTTAAATCATTCCGGACTAATGTTACTTTTACACTTCCTACCAACCAGCTATACTCCTTGTGATCGTGGAAAAGTATGTTCAAATCTTCACAATGTAATGTAATTCATATTTTTTATCGTTCAGGTTGTAACCAGTTGAGAAGAATCCTCGAAATAATAATAAAAGATGAGCTCATATTATCCTCTGGTACAATTGTTGTTGTTCTTGCTTTGTTCAAGTTTATTAATGGGAAGAGAATTGCATGAAGTCATTGAGTAACTGAGTAACTTCCTAGGAGTTGGATTTGTCTCTCATATTTGAGATCACGGATTGATGTCACTTAGAGAACCGTTGAAAATCAAAGAAATGTTGGAAATATTTGTTTCGCCCTAGATCGACGCTCTTCATCAGTACTTACCTTCACCGGGATTTGAACCCTCCCCTCAACCTTCCAGTTGTTACAAGGCGAGTTCAAAGACCATACAGCTAGCTTACTGATAGGGAGTGAAGTGATAGAACATGTTGACCACTTCACCTATTTGGGAAGTTGTATCAGCACCAACGGATTGATTGGTGACGAAATCTCAGCACGGATCCAAAAAGCTCGGGCTGCTTTCGCTAACTTACACCACACTTTCTGGCGTAGGCGTGACATCCAGCTATCAACCAAGGGACGTGTGTACTGCTCAGCAGTTCGCTCCGTCCTTCTCTATGGCTGACTCTGAAACATGGCCAATACGAGTTGAAGACATGAAAAGGTTGACTGTTTTTGATCATAGATGTCTACGATCTCTTTCTCACGTTAGGTGGTATAATAAGGTAAGTAATGTTGACGTTAGGCGTAGAGTGTTGGGCAAAGAGGGGAAATCAATCGAAGAGGCTATAAAGTTACATAGATTGAGATGGCTAGGTGACGTGGTGCGCATGCCTAACCATCGCCTCCCCCTCCCGACGGGCATTACTAGCTGATATAGGTGCAGGTTGGAAAAGAGTAAGTGGTGCCATGCCAAACAGAAACATGGCCTCATCAATCCATGAAATCCTTGACAGTTAAACTGAGTCAGGTAGGGAGGGAGATGCAGACTTCCGGGTTGGGGCCCGCCCTCGGGACTCTAAGAATCAATGGCTGGAGACAGACAATAGGTGACATGGCTCAAAATCGTTGTCAATGGCTTACGCAGATGTATTCAGTCTCTTGTGTAATTTTCATATTCCTTTCTACCATTACTCATTCTGTTTCACTCTTATACTTGTCAAAACTCTATTGATTCTCTTCACTCATCCATCTTCTTGTCTACCTTTGTGTGGTATTTGGAACATGGCAACTCGAACTGCTGCACTTCGGTGGCAAGTTCTATGTTGAATCCAGCCAGCCAGCCATACAGCTATTGGAACTGGATTCAATCGCCCATGGATTCCACCCCCCCCCTTCCAGTTCTTGATTTTATCCCTTTCACCAACCATTGTGATCGGCGAATATTTGACCTCACACACACACACACCACCTGGTGAGCCCCCTCCCCACTGGTCACGATTTCTCCCTAAAAACGGCCGACAACTTCGTCCTATTACCAGCCAGTTACCAGCGAGTATTATTGACTGATGGTTGTCATTAAAAAATCACATATTGATGGACTGTCTCTCCACCCCCACACACACCCAGTGACTGAATGGTCTGTCTGTGAGCTCGTCTTGTGTAACCCAGAGGTCCTGTGTTTCTAAACCCCTGCACATTGGTAGTAGCACAGTGGTTAGGACTCTCGCCGACCATGCGCGCACATGGTCCGGGGTTCGATCCCCTGCCGACGACGCACACCCGATATCTATGGTCGGCCTGCAAAATTTCGGCTACCGATAGATATCACACAGGCTGAAAATTCCATACCTGTACCAAAAAAAAGGGTGTGGAATCAAGCTGTAATCAAAAAAATAAATAAATAAAAATTATAAATAATTTTAAAATAATAATAGAAGTCCCAGCGAGTGTTTAAGGAAAGCAGAAAATCAAAACATAAGATCTGTTTTCTGAACGTTTCGCTGTGTAAGCTGCCACAGCCAGCTAAGATTTATTCGAATTTTTATTAATCATCAAAATATATTGTCAACAATTTTTTTTACATAAATTGAAGTAAGTCAGTTTATTTGAAGGTCTCTCGTCGATAGACATTTGTGTACCGCATAGAAATATGTAAGCAGTCATCAATCATATATCATCTGTGTAATGACTCTAATGTCAAATTGCATGGAATATTTCATCATGAACTGACATCAGTTAGAGAACTACTGGAAAACTAGCCACCAGGAGTACTGGACAGCTGTTTCCTCCGTCCTAGTTTGGGGCTCTTCAGCAGTATGCACCCACCACAACGGGTTCCAACCCAGGACCTTCTGGTTACAAGCCAAGCGAGCGAGCTTGTAGACCATTTAGCCACTGGGACCTGATCCAATGGTCCTTGCGATCATTTCGCAATGTCTTCTTCAATGAGTGAGTTACTGCCTCATCTTCAACCTGTTGAAGAGTCCCAAACTAGGACGGAGGAAACAGCTGTCCAGTACTCCCAGGTTGGTTTTCCAGTGGTTCTCTAACCAACTGATGTCAGCTCATCATGATGAAATCCTTCATGCAATCAAACAAAATCCCTGCAAAAAATCAATACTTCAAAAATAATGTCAAATTGTTATTGTCTATATGTTTTCTATAGTTGGTTTGTAAGGACTAGTTCTGTATGAGTGTGTGTGTGTGAGAGTGAGTGTATCTTATTTGTCATACGGAAAGGGACGTCAATTCACATGTGATAAACATGATAATGCATTTTTTTATAAGGTCATGGAGGTTCGTAGAGGATTTTGTTGCTGTTTTTTCATTTGTCTTGCTTCATTAGAGTTTGCCATATTTATAGGTGGTGATAAGTCTATCCCTTCTCTCCTTCCTATTTTTACTGCATTCGATGTGGCTAAAATGTGTAAGGCTTCAGAGATGTCAACCTTTCTTTATGTGTGTTGAATGAAATCCTCTTCTAAGAAACTAAAGTTTACCATATACAGAAAGCCGACACATTCCAACAAGTATTTGAATTTCCAATCACATCATCCATCCAATAGGAATGAAAGTTTCAGTAGCTTGAAATCTCCTCATAACAGAGCTAGAAACATTATAACAGATAATGACGATGATATGGAGAACGAGATATCCGATATAAAACAGATTTTGATTGGAAATGGTTATCCTAAAAAGGAGCAGAGGGGAAAACATGAAAAAATTGAAAAATCTTGGCTACCGACAGATGACAGCCATCCCATATCGAAAGGCCACACACAGCTGAACAACTTCAAAGACAATTTGCTTCATATAATATTAAAGTCCATGTCAAACCTTCTAATTCTCTGGAGAAGACATTGGTGCACGTCAAAGATATGGTTCCCAAAATGTCACAAAGTAATTGTGTCTATAGGATTAAAGTGTTCAGAATTTGAAGCTTGCTATATATTGGGGAGAACAGTATACCGGTGAAGGTCACAGTGAATGAACATAGACTATGCACAGAACGTCCCCGCCTAGAAATGAAGTAGAATTAAAAAGTCTGGCAAAAAGATCGGCTATCGCAATGCATGCTATCATCTATGGACAGTGGACATAAGATTGATTTCGACAATGTCGAAATTCTTGGAAGAGGATTTCATTCAACACACATAAAGAAAGGTTGACATCTCTGAAGCCTTACACATTTTAACCACATCGAATGCAGTAAAAATAGGAAGGAGAGAAGGGATAGACTTATCACCACCTATATATATGGCAAACTCTAATGAAGCAAGACAGATGAAAAAACAACAACAAAAACCTCTACGAACCTCCATGACCTTATAAAAAATGTATTATCATGTTTATCACATGTGAATTGACGTCCCGTTCCATATGACAAATAACATACACTCACACACACACACTCATACAAAACTAGTCCTTACAAACCAACTATAGAAAACATATACACAATAACAATTTGACATTATTTTTCAAGTATTGATTTTTTGCAGGGATTTTGTTTGATTGCATGGAGGATTTCATCATGAGCTGACATCAGTTAGAGAACCACTGGAAAACTAACCAGGGAGTACTGGACAGCTGTTTCCTCCGTCCTAGTTTGGGACTCTTCATCAGGTTGAAGATGAGGCAGTAACTCACTCATCGAAGAAGACATTGCGAAATGATCGCAAGGACCATTGGATCAGGTCCCAGTGGCTCAATGGTCTACAAGCTCGCTCGCTTGGCTTGTAACCAGAAGGTCCTGGGTTCGAACCCGTTGTGGTGGGTGCATACTGATGAAGAGTCCCAAACTAGGACGGAGGAAACAGCTGTCCAGTACTCCTTGTGGCTGGTTTTCCAGTGGTTCTCTAACTGATGTCAGCTCATGAGATGAAATCCTTCATGCAATTTGACATTAGTCATTACACAGATGATATATGATTGATGACTGCTTACATATTTCTATGCGGTACACAAATGTCTATCGACGAGAGACCTTCAAATAAACTGACTTACTTCAATTTATGTAAAAAAAATTGTTGACTATATATATTTTGATGATTAATAAAAAATCCGAATAAATCTGCTGTTGAAGAAGGTGACTGTGGCAGCTTACACAGCGAAACGTTCAGAAAACACAGATCTTATGTTTTGATTTTCTGCTTTCCTTAATAAACACTCGCTGGGATTAATTTAAAAAATAATTTTTTATTAAATGAAAAGTTTAAAATTTAGTGATTAACACATTTATTCTCTATATAATACACACTATATGTTATTACTACATTTTTATTGTTATTATTATTATCATTATTATTCGCGCCTAGGCACTTGATCTATGCCATGAATGCGATCATAAATAATCCATGCCAATGGCAGAACAGTTACACAATAGCCAATAATTGCAACAGTATTTATGTTCGACCCGGGTGGACCACGTCGATATGGATTGGCAATTTGTGAAGAATTTTTCCTCAATACATTTTTATTATTTGCTAAACAACATCTGAGTATTCTATTGCGAGCGAACAACGACTGCATGGCGTAAAACCTACAAAAAAAATGAAGTGAAGTGATTAGTAGGACAGGTAAACAAAGTACTTACTTTTACTTTACTTCGGCTATCTTCTACGGGAGGATCAGCCGACTTCATGAACATCTCGAGTAAGAGAGTTCATGAAGTTTCATGGGAATTTCGTACGAGTGATGTCCCCAGAATCGCTCGGCCTTTTGTTTGAGAGTGCAGCTCTAGCCTTTACACAACCAAGTGTGACCTACAAGGCAGTAGGAGTGGAGTAGGGAGTCCACTATCCATTGGAAGCCGGTGACCGGAGTTCGGTTCATACGCCATTTTGAATGGGGCCAGACATCCAGGACATCCAACAAGCCCTTTGTCCATACGTCTGCCGGTGAGCTCCAGTGAGCTTCATACGCCAGTCGTTGGAGGTTTGTAATCAGGGTTTAGCCATCTCCCCTAGACTGTCATCCAATGGACAGTCAACCCGGTGAAGAGTGCCGGGCATCGGCTTTCGCCCTCTCACTTTGGTGAAAAACACCTCCGCCACGTGAAGGCAGTGAGTAGGACTTCCTCAGGAGAGGCTATGTAAGACGCCCGGTCATATGGGAGCATTTGAAGAGGTGTGCGGAGGGGTGGCCAACCCGCAGCGCAAGGCACCCACCCCCGACCATCCTGAGGCTGAACAAAGTTAGAGCGAGAGAAAGCAAAAAAAGACAGTAGAGCACGTTGACCACTTCACACACTTATTCGGGAAGTTGCATCAGCCAGTGCCAACGGGTGGCAACGGGTTGATCTCTGACGAAATCTCATTTGGGTAAGGATACAGAGGGTTGGTTGGTTTCGCATACACGCCCGCCAGTTTACGCCGTCTCTGGCTTAGTAGACGTGATATCCGGCTAGTTTTCAATAATAATAGTAATAATAATAATAATAATAATTACCTTTATTCCAAAACAGTAGATGTGATACAGAATGGAATTCTCAGCATTTTTACTACAGTATTGCATCCAGTTAGTACATTATCAATAAGTAGAATTCTACATAGATTAAGGAAATCTCAGTTCATTATTACAACAACAAATTAGCATGTCGGTAGCAAAGCCAAAGCTGAACAGTGCTTGAAGGTGTTAGAAAAGTAGGTGCTGTCATATTTACTGGCGTAAGCGAGAGAAAGAAACAAAGCAGCACATAATGGAAAAAAGAGAAAAAAAAGAGAGAGAGAAAAGGAAAAGAAAGAAAATGTTGTACCTACCAAATGATATGAGTTGGAAAGACGAGATCCAGTTGTACTACTGACTACTTAATGAATTACAGATGTCACGTCTAATGCTTTCTTTATCACACAGAACACAAGCTAAGTAGGGTATGGTTGAGTTTTTGTACTTGCTGGTGAGAGCACATATAGTTTTCTATATAGGCTTCTGGTTTTACCTGATGAGATACAAGGGGAGAATTGTGAGTGAAGAGGGTGGTGTGAGTTAGATAGAATGGATTTAGCCCATTTTTCACATGAGTCCATATGCCTGCCTGTCGACCAGAATATTAACAAGCTGGTTAAGTGGCACATTGCTTACCCTGCTGACAACATAATCAAAGGGCGTGTGTACTACTGCTCAGCAGTCCGCTCTGTTCTCCTTTATGGCTGGCTATGAGATATGGCTATTGAGAGTGGAAGACATGAAAAGGCCGTCTAGCCAGCTGTCTTCGATCATAGGTGTCTGCGTTCTATCTCCCGTGTGAAGTGATAATAATAAGGTGAGTAATATTGAGGTTAGGGATTGGTCGAGTGCTAGGTAGGCGGGAGGGGAAATCAATCGACGAGGCTGTGAAATTACATCGACTGAGATGGTTAGGACATGTGTTACGTATGCATCCCCTAGCCATCGCCTTCCTCAACAATGGGCAATGTTAGCTCATGTTGAATCAGGGGCGGTCAAACCAAAACATGGCTTCATCAGTCAATGAAATCCACAACAGTTAGTTTAAGCCAACTAGCCACTTCTTGACTGGTTGTAGTCCTCGGGACGGTTGAAACCAATGAAGGCTGGAAACAATTGGTGATATGGCTGGCTCAAACTCATCGTTCTCAATGGCTGGCTGGTGCAGATGCATCCACTCCTTGTGACTTACTTATAATTTCCAATGAAACTATATTGTTCTTCGTTATTACTATTCCTTTGTCTCACCACACCTCTGTGTTTACTGTCTCTCTATTATGCATTTCTCTTGGAGTGTGGCGACTTGAACTGCCGCACATCGGTGCAAAGTGGTTCTATGTCGAAAACAGACAGACAGGCAGACAGACAGACAAACAAAAGAATAGAAAGTAAAAAATTAAGCCATTTTGGACAATTTTTATTTATTTATATTTTCAATGTACAAACAACATTTAAGAATTGAAAAGTACTGCACATGCCATTCCAAGGCAACAGACTGCAACATATGGGCTTTTACGTTCACCTAGAAAATGTATACAATGAGTAATTGAAAGAGAATACTGACCAATTCTTGCACATTTCCAAAACAATCCTAAAAGTCTTGAATAAATTATTGTTTTATCTCATAAAATACAAAAAACACACAACATACCCATGCTTTCGTGAATCCAGAAGAGCTGGCCAAAAGTGTCTAATATAAGCACAAGTGCATATCAGCAAGAGAATGACACTTAATAGGCTTTGAAAATTGAATAGCGCTGACTAGTTGAATTTTTTGGAATTATTATTAGTAGGATAATATAATGGGGGAAGAAATGTGATTACCATGTGTTTTTTTTGTGAGAGAAGTTCAAAATCCAACACAAATATTACTACTCTGGAGACGACACACTGGAAATACTAAAGGTAAGAACACATAACATATATACACATACAAAACTTTAAATTATGTACTAAGATTATAGGGTATATAAATAAAATAAACTAGCGCATTCCATTATGGGCAAATTTTGTTTTGATAAAGTCTCAAAGTGGTGTTATACAGTAATGTTTACTGATAACCACGTTTCGAGCACAATTTCTTGCCACTCATAATCATATCAAGGTAATCACACGACTTCATAAATTCATTTATATAGTTCCGTTGTTTTTCACTTGATTTGACTGATAGTAATATTTCCCATATTTCGGGTATGAGTGATGATTCATTCCTATTGCATGTGTTGGGTGTAGACTCGATGAACCAGGCAGGATTCAGTAATCAACCTCTCTCTCCACCTACCTAGATTACTTTTTAGAATTTTAACCCTCTCCCTCCTACCATGCTATCGTGTGGTTGTGTGCTAATTCATGCATGCAGTGGAATGTAGTAGTGAGCTTTCTTTTT
This sequence comes from Trichobilharzia szidati, assembly GCA_944472155.2. NCBI lineage: Eukaryota > Metazoa > Platyhelminthes > Trematoda > Strigeidida > Schistosomatidae > Trichobilharzia > Trichobilharzia szidati. Next base: position 5,020,047 of record OX235279.1, read on the forward strand.
GAATTACTTATCTTCTCGAGTGAGGTCTACCGTTCTTACCTTAGCTAAATTCTTATGTTCCGACAATGTGATTACCCTCGATCTACTATTTTGACCTATATAGTTGACGTCACAGTCATTGCAGGGTATTTTGTAAATTATATTATTTTGTCGAATTGGGTCAACTGGGTCCTTTAACCTACAGAGCTTGCCGAACCTGAGTGAGTTTGTAGGTTTAAATGCCACCCTAATTCTTGCTTTATTTAGAATCCTACGTAGGGTCTCAGATGTCCCCTCTTTATATGGTATAACTGTAGATAACTTATATTCTCTCTTAATTATGTTATCACTGCTAGTTTCACAATTCTTTTTATTTTTATTTTGGCCTTTTTCAATCTTCCTAATGAATTTTAAAGGATAGTTATTTAACACCAACGCCTCTTCTATCTGTTCTATTTCATCATTTAGGTCTTTTTTTGTGCTACTTAGTGCCATTGGTCGGTTTGTTAAACACTTAACTAAGCCTGCCTTAACAGTTAACGGATGAGATGAATTAAAGTCTATATATATATATATATATATATATATATATATATATATATATAACACTGTGAGACTTTATCAAAACAAAATTTACCCATAATGGAATTACACGCTACCACAGTGCACAAGTTTTATTCTTATATCAATGAAACTAGCGCATCAACACACATTTAAATTCGTACCACTTAGGTGAGAGTCCGTGAAACGAGAAAAGATTTTAGGAATCAAACATAGTTTGGTTTGTAAGGGTTAGTTTTGTTTCTTGCGAGTTGATCACCGATTGATATCAGTTAGAGAACCATTGAAAACCAGCCACAGGGAGTACTGCCAGACAGTTACTAGTGTCCAATCAAAATACCCACTACAGTCCTACAGGAGATCAATCGCCAGCCAGCCTGAATAGCTCAGTGGTAACATCTCTGACTGCAGTGCTCACTGGGTGACGCGGGTTCGAATCTCAGAAGGGACATGAGTTCCTTCAAGGTTGCAGATACGCCTTGCTGATGAGTGCCAACTAGCACGAAACCTATGTCAAGGCAAGGCTTCCTATGGCCGATTGCCTCCAACTATCTAATATCATGAAAGCTGTTTCATCAGACTAGTTTGGAAATCATCGGAAGTACGCACCCATCACAGGCGGTTCGAACCCAGGACCTTCTGATTACAAGGCCAGCAAGCTAGCTCGTATACCATTCAGCCACTCACCGGGACCCCATTCAATGGCCAGTCAGTGCATGAATTCTAACTTCTAGCGATTCATGATTTAGCGCAACCTCAACCATTGTCGTAGGTAGGACATCCATCCTCACACCTGACACCTCACTGGTCACGACTTCTCACTGGAACTGACTCCAGTAAACTCCATCCTATAGCAAGTCACTAGCGAGCATCAGATTAATATTCTATAGTTTGGTTTGTAAGGGTTAGTTTTGTTTTCTACGAGTTGATCACGGATTGATATCCCAAACTGGGATGAAACAGCTGTCCAGTACTCCCTGGTTTTCAATGGTTCTCTAAGTGATATTAATTCGTGATTAACTCGTAAAAAACAAAACTAACCCTTACAAACCAAACTATTTTTTTTATTCCTTCACGTTCCCAGTGGAACATAGGGCTTCAAGCTAGAGGCTTGAAGTTTCTGTAGCAGTGTTTATTTTTACAGGATGGGGTTGCTAGCCTCATGCCCAACCTTTCCTCTTCACCGGCTTTTAGTTCTGGCTTAGCGAGGTAAGGCAGTGAGCCGGCCGGGGATCGAACCCCGGACCATGTGCATGGTCGGCGAGCGTCCTAACCGCTATGCCACCGACGCACTCAAACCAAACTATAGAAAATAGTTAAATAGGTCAAGTAGTCAGTCCATTCTAGGCGAAGGTTGAAGTCTATTGTTTTGAGTGTACACACACTTTAGGCTGCATGTGATTAATCCCCGAAGAGTGCTTCCATCACCTTCAGTAACCTTGAATTAGAGTTATGTGGTGAAATAACCGTGAAAGTCATTAATATTGATTTTGTGACCTGGCATTAATAAGTGTTTTGCAATGGATGATTGTGGATTTCTATTCGAATTAACTGGATTTGGATTTACTCAAATTGAATAATAAACTCGGTTTCCCCGATAGTACAATGACCAGGAGAGATGATGGAACGATTCAGCCATCTATTTTTCGTAAACATATATGGACTGGACAATATCTACATTTCACCAGTTTTGTTCCAATCTAGTATGAAAGTTCCCTAGTGAAATGTTTGTTCTCAAGGGCCCGAAAAATATGCACGAGTGACATATTGATGGATGAGCTACGACATATACATTCAGTTTTATTAGCTAATGGTTATCCAGAAAACTTTATCACTTGTCACAGCAAGGATAGGCCACTTCCTGTAAAGACAGCTTCTGTATTAAGAAAAGCTATCTTTATTAACCTGCCATTTAAGGGTGACCAGATTATGCAGTTGACAACTAGCTCAAAGACGTCGGTCAGCCATCAAACCCACATTCTACGCCATCGCATCTCTTTTCCTCACATGCCGAACATTTTCGATCCCCGTACCTACGATTAAAGGACGGGATTCCGTGGATTCTACTTCAAATTGTACCCACAAGTCCACCTGCAGCTGCGGTGACACCTATGTAGGTAGAACCAATAGAATGTTCCAATGTCGTGGTTGAAAAGAGCATGTTCCAAAATGGTTACTAAATCATATAGAAAATCCCACCAATGAGATTAATCTTAATAGAAATCCAGCATCATCCATTGCAAAACACTTATTAATGCCAGGTCACAAAATCAATATTAAATTGGTGACGTGGCTTTAGGAGACTATCGATGGTGGTTTTTTTGGCTTCCGTCGTTTTCAGTGCACACAGAGTGAAGAGGAAGTGAAGAGCCATCGAGTAGAGGAGTTGCACTAGTAGAAGGAAGTCAAGATAATAGAGATGAAGATGAAGACAAAGATGAGTGAGGATTAGAGAGGTTTCGTGTGCACTTCGCATTGTGAGGGCGGATGTTACTTCCCGGCTACCCACACCGTGGAAGTTGGTTGCGTGACCGCAGAGCCCAGGGGACAACTGCTTGAGACCGGTCACACACGGCCTGTTTTTGTTTGTTGTTTTTTATTTGGTGTGTCTCAGTAGCGTATTTATCACTTCTGCCCTGTGACACGGCAGCAGAAAGCGCGGTCGTTGTTAATCCGGGCCCCGACCGATCCGGCATGATATTTTGTGATTTATTTGAAGTCATAGGGTTGGATTGGGTAACTGCTTTTAGTCTAAATGCTATCCAAACAACCTTTCTGACATGGTAGGACCTGCAGGAACATAAGTTCCAGCCAGTATAGCTTGTTATGAAATATCAATCAATATTCATGACTGTTTCACAATTATTTCACCACATAACTCGAATTCAAGGTCGGTTATTGAAGGTGATGGAAGCACTCTTCGGGGATTAATCACATACAGGCTAAACTGTGTGTACAGTCAAAACAATAGACTACCATGGGCTGACTACTTGACCTATTTAAATACGATTAGTCAATAGCATAGTATGTACTTTTGTTTTTTATATGACTGAGTAACTGTCATGCGTTTTATTTTATTTTGTTATTGTTAACCGACCATGTTAGTTGTGTAAAGCGGTTGTAGTGAAACTAAGAAATGACGATATCATCTCGCGGCGAAATTTGTCTTCTAAATGCCTTATTCAAATTTATAAAAAAGGGACTAATTGTTTTAACATTTAATAATTACCTGCTTGTCAACAATTTCGCTATCACATTCTAACTACATGCGGTCTTTTTGGCTTTAGCACTCGACTTATGGTCGATCGGTTCACGGTTTGAGTCCCGTTCTACTTTATTCTGGATAGGCAACTGGGTAATATATCTTGATTTGACACTAGTAACTAGTGTGATGCGTCTAGTCTTCTCTTTGGTGCAGACTGAATTCTATCAGTCAGGTTGTAATGTGGCCACCATTCTAGGTAGCTCGCCATCACGGTGTACATTGTTTGTGATGATATTAGATGGTTGGAGGCAATCAGCAGGTGGCCACATTACAACCTGACTGATAGAATTCAGTCTGCACCAAAGACAGGACTAGACGCATCACACTAGTTACTAGTGTCAAAACAAAATATCCACTACAGTCCTACAGGAGGTCAATCGCGAGCCCGAATACCTCAGTGGTAACGTCTCTGACTGCAGTGCTCACTGGGTGATGCGGGCTCGAATCTCAGAAGGGACATGAGTTCCTTCAAGGTTGCAGATACGCCCTGCTGACGAGTGCCAACTAACACGAAACCTAGGTCCAAGGCTTCCTTTGGCCGATTGCCTCCAACCATCTAATATTATCACAAACAATGGGTAATATATCACCACCTCATACACACAATGAGTGTCGCTCACAGTCTGATATAACATGAATAATCTCTTCTCAACTGAGTTCAAACAACGTCTGAGTTTTATTCAGCATGGTCTTTAGAAGCTACTAACAAATATCACAGACTTATCAAGTGTACACGAAATATAACAATCCCACAATTTATTTTGAAAATGAAAATGGAAAAAAAATAAGAAAAAAAAATCCGAAATCATTATAGTTTAAATTGCGGAAAAACTTTGAGGAGTAAGCGAAAAGATTATCTTTGAAGGTTGAACAGACAACCTCCGTGTGTGTGTGTGTGTATTGACCGCACAGGAACACATTTACATCCTCTATTCTGTTTACACTTTGACGTCATGGTCGGACTTGCACATCGCGATGACCCAACAAGCTACACTGGCTGGAACCAATGTTCATGCAGGTCTTACCATGCCAGGAAGGTTGTTAGGATAGCGTAAGAATCTTTCTAACATTATGCTGGGGGTCTGTGGGCGAAGTCGTACTGCCACTGGGGAACAGGGGTGTAACAGCAGTAAGGTGTTTCCCTCAGATGTTGACCAGCATGCCAGCCACCTATGCTGTCTCTCCATTCTGGAAGGAAGGGGTTAAAAAAGATCGACTCCAAAAACTGTACATCCCGAATTACCCTACGGTTGTCCGTAACCGGCGGTAAATTTACTAATACGGAACCAATCCAAGAAATCAGTTCATATAGGCCGGCATCAAGCAGCTGTCCCCTGGGCTATGCGATCATGCAACACTAACTCTCTTTCTGTTTTAGATACCCGGAGAACCAATCAACTTCCACGGTGGCGCAGGCAGCCGGGAAGTAACAACCGCCCACACACCTACAAAAACACACGAAGCCCTTCTGAGCATCATTCTCACTAACCCGCATCACCTTCATCATCTATCTCTTTCTCACGTTAGGTGGCATAATAAGGCAAGTAGTGTTGACGTTAGACATAGAGTGTTGGGCAAAGAGGGAAAATCAATCGACGAGGCTATTAAGTTACATAGATTGAGATGGCTAGGTGACGTGCTGCACATGCCTAACCATCGCCTCCCCCTCCTGACGGGCATTACTAGCTGATATAGGTGCAGGTTGGAAAAGAGTAAGTGGTGCCATGCCAAACAAAAACATGGCCTCATCAATCCATGAAATCCTTGACAGTTCAACTGAGTCAGGTAGGGAGGGAGATGCAGACTTCCGGGTTGGGGCCCGCCCTCGGGACTCTAAGAATCAATGGCTGGAGACATACAATAGGTGACATGGCTCAAACTCATCGTTGTCAATGGCTTACGCAGATGTATTCAGTCTCTTGTGTAATCTTTCATATTCCTTTCTACCATTACTCATTCTGTTTCACTCTTATACTTGTCAAAACTCTATTGATTCTCTTCATCACTCATCCATCTTCTTGTCTACCTTTGTGTGGTATTTAGAACGTGGCAACTGGAACTGCTGCACTTCGGTGCCAAGTTCTATGTTGAATCCAGCCAGCCTTCATCATCTTACTCCCCTACTACAGTCAGTACTATTCTTCAGGTTAGTGAGTCATCTTCACTTCACTCTGTTCACACTTACATAATCAATCCGTATAATTACAGTATAATAACAGTCGAAATCAAGCCTCATCCGAACACCAAGCAACAGATAGAGAAAAAAGGAGAGCAGAAAAGTAAGAGTGGATGAGAGTCGTCAAAGTGCTGTGAGTCGAAGGAATAAAAAAAGAAAGCCAAAAAAGACAAAACGTCACAATTGAGATAAATATAAGATCTGAATACACCGACGATCAGTTCACAAACCCACATCATGCATAGTCTTTAACTACATTTTACCAAGAGCATATGGGCCGCCACATTCAAACAATGTGCACTTCCCCGAGATGACTCAAACACTGACAACTTTATATGGATTAACACCATCACATGACGTGACGACAGTCTCATTTCCTTTATTCAACTTAATCCTCTATTTTAACCTCAATAGAACATTAGAGGAGATCCCATAGTTGAATAGTATTCTCAATTCCAAATGGGTGGGCGATGGGATCTCACTGGCTGGCTGGATTCAACATAGAACTTGGCACCAAAGTGCAGCAGTTCGAGTTGCCACGTTCCAAATACCACACAAAGGTAGACAAAAATCAGTAGAGTTTTGACAAGTATAAGAGTGAAACAGAATCAGTAATGGTAGAAAGGAATATGAAAGATTACAGAGACTGAATACATCTGCGTAAGCCATTGACAACGATGAGTTTGAGCCATGTCACCTATTGTATGTCTCCAGCCATTGATTCTTAGAGTCCCGAAGGCGGGCCCCAACCCGGAAGTCTGCATCTCCCTCACTACCTGACTCAGTTTAAATGTCAGGGATTTCATGGATTGATTGATGCATTGTTTTTGTTTGGCATGGCACCACTTACTCTTTTCCTACCTGCACCTATATCAGCTAGTAATGCCCGTCAGGAGGGGGGGCGATGGTTAGGCATGCGCAGCACGTCACCTAGCCATCTCAACCTATGGAAGTTTATAGCCTCTTCGATTGATTTCCCTCTTTGCCCAAAACTACGCCTAACGTCAACATTACTTACCTTATTATGCCACCTAATGTGAGAAAGAGATCGTAAACATCTATGATCAAATCAGTCAACCTTTTCATGTCTTCAACTCGTATTGGCCATGTTTCAGAGCCATAGAGAAGGACGGAGCGAACTACTGAGCAGTAAGTTGGCGAAAGCAGGCCGAGATTTTTGGATCCTTGCTGAGATTTCGTCACCAATCAATCCGTTGATGCTGATACAACTTCCCAAATAGGTGAAGTGGTCAACATGTTTTATCACTTCACTCCCTATCACTATGCTAGGAGTTGGTTGACATAGTCCAGTCCTGTAGCAGCATCTTACATTTTAAAGGGGCGAATCGCATGCCAAACATACGGAGATTGCTGCAGCTCAGTGTTCAGAAGACTCTGCTGTATTTTGTCAGCATCCTCCTCTAACAGGACTATGTCATCTGCATATTCTAAGTCCATAGGACTATTCCCTGGTATCTCACGTCACCTGTCTACTCCTTCCTTCTCATCATCAAGTGGTGTATCAATTTGACATCACTTTTAGGCATGCTACTATTTACTTTCGTACAATGGAAATGTATTCCAATAAAATTTCACTCTGTGCGGCTATGAAATGTTTAGATGGAACCACAAGTTGATGTCCTTACTTATTTAGGACTACAATATTTATACTTTGAATCCGTTAAAGGATCTCACTTGTGAGAATGTTAGAAGTCATCTCAATTATTTTGATTTACTTTTAAGTCGAATAGAACTGGAAAGTGTGAACTTCTTCGATGAAGATCATTCAACATAAATACCTCATTATACAGTGAGGCTATTTGCAAAAATGATTATCATTTATTATTACATTATTATTATTTCCTTTAATTCCCAGAGGAACATAGGGCTTCAGCCGCGCACGTTTCCATTGCGTTCGGTTCTCTGCTAGAGTTTTCACCTGGCTCCAAGTCTGCCCACACGTTTTCATCTCCTCTTCGCATCATCTCCTCCATGTCACCCACCCTTGCAATGACGACCAACTCGCCGCTTCCCTTCCCCACTCGAGCAATGGCTTGCCTAGTGATGTCACTTGATGGTTTCCTCAGAGTATGGCCAATCCAATCCACCTCCATCTCTTCCTGCTTATTTGTTGCACAATCGCTTCATGCTGTGTTGGTTCGCTCATTGCCAGAGATCCCTCCCTGTTGCTGATCTTTTCTAACCGGCCGGACATCTGATCTTGAGTGGTATTGAGCGAAGACAGCCAGCTGTTGATGTATGTCTGTAGTTTGTTTGAGGTGCTCTTTATGACGCGCTGGCCAAGTCTCTGATCCGTATAGTAGCACTGACTGACTCCACATTGGAGTTGAAAATCCGGATCTTATTTTTGAAACTGAGTGCTATTGACCTCCACACAGAATTGAGAGTAGTGATAGCTTGTCTTGCTTTCCCGAACCTTGCTTTGATATCCTCGTCAGTAGTGTCCGCCTGTAGTTGAAACGATGCTTCCCATGTAGGTACGTAGGTGAAGGAGGTTGTTTCTTTCAGGTTCCTCCCATTTATGCTGGCTGATTGTTGTCTGTTGTTGCCCAGGAATCTTCATCACCTCTGTTTTATCTATGTTCACCTGAAGTCCTTACTGTCTATGATACTTCTTCTGCCAACCTGTTGCTCTTCACTTGCACATCTTCCAGTTTGTGGGAAATCAGACATATATATCATCAGCGAAGTTCAGATCCTCCAAGTTCTTTTTTTGTGTGAGTCCATTTTATGCCTGTTTCCTAGCTGCCCGTCGCTGTTTGTCGCATTATCCAGTCTACTGCTGTCAGGAAAATCATTGGCGATAGTAGACAGCCAGCCTTGTCTTACTCCCGTCTTTACTTCTTTGAAGGATTCCGTAAGTTTCCCGTCGTGGATTACTTGGCGGCATGCAGCATTGTCGTACAACTAACTGTTGGATGAGATGTATAATTGTCGGTGGCACACCGTAGTAACGAAGTAGTTGCCAAATCACCTCTCGATCAACGCTGCACTATCGAAGGCCTTTTCAAAGTCGATGAAGTTGAGATAAAGAGGTGACTGCCATTCCAAGCTTTGTTCAATGATGATGCGTAGTGTGACGATTTGAGCGATACATGATTTGTTTCTCATTTGAGTTGATATAAATGTATATAAAGATACATATATGTTTGAAATGGTGTTGTGTCGGGCATATCGTTAGGCAAGAAATACAGTCAGTGTCGATTTTAGATAGGTTTTTGTTTTCCCTAATATACCGGTGTATTTAATACTAATAGATTGGCACTTTTTGTCTTCGAATAAAAATCTCAAGTTCAAATTTTAAAGGAATCTTAAAGTTGCTTTTAAAACAACAGGTTTAACAGCCCGGTAGGCAAGATTCTGAAGGAATAACGTGTAGGTTTAAGGTTGTATGGACTATCTGATGTGCCCCCGAAAAATGATTTGTTCGTTGTTCCAGTCACAGCGCATAAGTTACCACTATTTTCTCTTCTCTCAATCATAATATACACCTCCTTGCCCCAACTTTACTGTTATATTTCACCACTACCCTTTTCATCTTTAGCTTTGTTGTCGTCCACTACCCCACTAGCTATTTACTGCGTAGACTTACTTTTGTTTTTAATTCGTATAAGTTTGCTGAAATGCAATCACGTGCATTCATTGACTCTAATTGAGCTGCAATCTACGAATGTTTGACATGCGATTCGCTCCCACCAAATGTAAGATGATGTTACAGGACTGGACTGGACTACATTGACTCCTAGTTTGGAAATAGGGAGTGAAGTGGTTAGTGGAGCGTGTTGACCGCTTCATTTATTTGGGAAGTACCATCAACCAGTGACAACGGGTTGATCTCTGACGAAATCTCAGCTGGAAACGGATACAGATGGCTAGTTTCGCATACACGCCCGCCATTTTACGCCGTCTCTGGCTTAGTAGACGTGATATCCGGCTGGCTGGTTTCCAATCAAAGGGCGTTTGTACTACTGCTCAGCAGTCCGCTCCGTTCTCCTTTATGGCTGGCCATGGGATATGACTATTGAGAGTGGAAGACATGAAAAGAATTAGCTGTCTTCGATCATAGGTGCCTGCGTTCTATCTCCCGTGTTAGTCAGTGGTATAATAGGTTGAGCAATATTGAGGTTGGGTGTCGAGTGCTTGGGGGGCCATGTTTCACAGCCATCAAGGAGGACTGAGCGGACTGCTGAGCAGTACACACGCACTTTGGTCTATAGTCGGATATCACGTCTACTGCCAGAGACGACGTAAACTGGCGAGTATATGCGAAACTAAACTTCTGTATCTGTGCTGATTTTTCGCCAGTCATCAACCCACTAAGGATGGTCGATGCAACTTCTCAAATCAGTGAAGTGGTCAACACGCTCCACTAACCACTTCACTCTCTATTTCTAAGCTAGGAGTCAGTGTAGTCCAGTCCTGTAGCACCATCTTACAATTGACAGCAGGAGTAAATCACATGCGAAACATTCGTAGATCGCAGCTCTAAGTGTTCAGAAGACTCTGCATTTTGTCATTGCCTTCATCTAGGAGTCAGAACGATATCATCTGCATATTCTAAGTCAACGAGATTATTCCCTGACGGCAACAAGTCAATCCCTGATTTGCTGAAGTCACTAAGAGCTAAGTCCATTGGTATATTTATGATGAAATTGAACAGAAATGGGGACAGTATGCATCCCTGACCGACACCAGTAGTTGTCACCAGTTCACATGACAAGCCGCCGTGGGCTCTCATTATACGGCTGACGGCATGAGTGCAAGTACAGTGCCTTGGTCAGTGCAATATATTTTCTCGGCAATCCCTCCTGACATTGTAGGACCTGCAGGAACAATAGTTCCAGCCAATGTAGCTTACTGGGTCATCACGATGTGCAAGCCCGATCACCATGTCAAGGTACCAGCTATCGATCGGGGAAGTATACGTTGTTTGACTGTCATCCGTCAACGGTTATAGTTACTCAATTCAACTTGGCTATAAGAACGGGTGATGATAGTAAAATAACTATAGCGATTACCATAATAACTTTCGTCTCAAACAGTGCGTTAGTATCGTACATGGCGCGTCACGAAAGGTATTCCCAACGGGATGCAGACTTTCATCTACAGCTGCCTCCAAAGCCTCAGGATGGTCGGGGGTGGGTGCCTTGCGCTGCGGGTTGGCCACCCCTCCGCACACCTCTTCAAATGCTCCCATATGACCGGGCGTCTTACATAGCCTCTCCTGAGGAAGTCCTACTCACTGCCTTCACGTGGCGGAGGTGTTTTTCACCAAAGTGAGAGGGCGAAAGCGGATGCCCGGCGCTCTTCACCAGGTTGACTGTCCATTGGATGACAGTCTAGGGGAGATGGCTAAACCCTGATTCCAAACCTCCAACGACTGGCGTATGAAGCTCACTGGAGCTCACCGGCAGACGTATGGACAAAGGGCTTGTTGGATGTCCTGGATGTCTGGCCCCATTCAAAATAGCGTATGAACCGAACTCCGGTCACCGGCTGCCAATGGATAGTGGACTCCCTACTCCACTCCTACTGCCTTGTAGGTCACACTTGGCTGTGTGAAGGCTAGAGCTGCACTCTCAAACAAAAGGCCGAGTGGTTCTGGGGACATCACTCGTACCAAATTCCCATGAAACTTCGTAAACTCTCTTCATCAGATCGCTGCGCCTGGGTAGCGATGATTTGAGAAGTTCATGAAGCCGGCTCATCCTTCCGTAGGAGATAGCCGAAGCAAAGAAGAAGAAGATCTACAGCTGCGGAAACCTTGTGTTCTACTCGAAAACAAACGGAATAATTCTGAGTGACAGTGTATATACGTACGATTACAACGAAGCCATCCATATACTTCGGACTAATATATTTTGATGCATGTCACTGATCTCTGTTCTGGTATCGAAAGACAACTTTAGCGTGCTAAGTCCCTATACACGTTATTATACCTGCCGCCTTATGCCACAGTAAAATTACAGGTATTGGTTTCGTAGATTGCATGGAGGACTTCATCATGAGCTGACATCAGTTAGAAAACCATTGGAAAAGCTGGGGGTACTGGACAGCTGTTTCGTCCTAGTTTCGGATTCTTCGAAACCCCGGTGAGTGCGTACTGCTAAAAAGTCCCCAACCAGTACGAAACAGCTTTCAGTACTCTTTGCAGGTCTTCCAATGGATCTCTAACTGATGTCAGCTCATGATGAAATCCTCCATGCAAGATTACAGGTGATTATATTCGGTGGTAACAGAACAACAGGGAAGAAAAGATATCACATTCAAATGACCCCCAATCAGCCATTTATGTGCTCCTAGGTAAAGTGGCATTGATGATACATAAAAAAATGTTTACTGGATATACGCATCGGTCGGTCGGTGGGTTTTCGACATAGAACTTCGCACATATGTGCGGCAGTTCAAGTCGCCACACTCAATGTAGCACACAAAGCAAGAGAAGAAAGTAGAAGAAATGCACAATATAGTCAGTAAACAGAGGTGTGAGACAAAGGAATAGTAATAACGAAGAACAAAACAGTTTCATTGGAAATCATAAGTCACAAAGGGTGGATGCATCTGCATTAGCCAGTGAGAACGATTTTGAGCCATGTCACCAATTGTTTCCAACCATTAGATTTTACCGTCCCGAGGGCCCCAACCAGGAAGTCTACACCTTCCTACGTGGCTGGCTTAAAATAACTGCTGTAGATTTCATTGACTGGTGCCATGTTTTGGTTTGACCGCCGCTAGCTCTTTTTCAGCCTGGCCCAATATCAGCTAACATTGCCCGTCGAGGAAGGCGATAACTAGGCATACGTAGCACATGTCCTAACCATCTCAGTCAATGTAATTCCACAATCTCGTCGACTGATTTCCCCTCCTTACCTAGCACTCGACGCCTAACCTCAATATTGCCCACCTTATTATACCACTTCACACGGGAGATAGAACGCAGACACCTATGATAGAAGACAGATAATCTTTTCATGTCTTCTGCTCTCAATGGCCATGTCTCACAGACATAAAGGAGGACGGAGGGGACTGTTGAGCAGTACACACGCCCTTTGATCGATAGTCGGATGTCACGTCTACGCCGGAGACGGGATATACGCATTACAAAAATGAGTCATATGTGGCATGTCTCCAACATGCTGCAAAAAGTTTCAATATTCCTAGGAGTGACAATTGTAAACAAACCTGAATCTGCATGAGTACAGGTAGTAGGATCCACTAATACTGATAAATGACTTTATGATGAATATACATAATGGTGATGGTTCCACTGCTCAGCATGTCAAATGGATGCTGCCCATAATCTTTGTTGCAAGTTTCAACCTAACTTTAACAATAACCCTGAATACGGGCGAAACTTGCTAAAAGGATTTTGAAAAATATTTAATTTTTATGTTGGGAGAATTGATTGTTTGGTGCAAGGTCATTCGTTACCCCTCTTGATAACAGACGATTGGTGCCGGAGGCATATAGCGGATTTACCTTCAGAATGACTCCAGGGGAACCCATGAAACTACCCATGAACGATGGGAATTCACTCAGTTCCATAATTTCGTTAAGCTTAAAGCTATGGCTAAGGGTTGAAGAAGGCTTTAGGGTAGGAGAATTTGCATTCGTTTACCCATAGTGATTTCTAAAGTTCATCTTTGTTGCTATTCTATGAATTAACCTGTGAAACGACTTATGGAGAAAAAATGCAATACGATTGTCATATTCAAAATGCAAGCTACCGATAGGATGAAATAACCAACGTGATGCGAACATACCAGTGGGCGAATGTAGCGGCTGAGTCAAGTTGCCCGCCACCTTATATACAATACTCAATATCACATCAACAAGAGTATCATGAAATGGGAAGGGTGAGCATATTGTGCTGAATTTCAACTTTTCAACGCATTTTAAATGGGTATGTGGCAGTTCTTGCTGTATTTCGCTTACTGTTTCTGTTCTGGAGTCATTCAATTATAAATGGCAGTAAGCATCAAGGTTTGGCCATAAATCCAAACCGTCTGCTCTTCTTAACTAACACTCGATTCTTCTAATAGAATGTAAATATTGAGTAAACTTGAAAAACTACTGAAAGTTGTGGACAACCGTTTCATTCACTATTACTTACCCAGGACGATAAAGAACTTAATCGGTCTTTATCTTGCTGGATGATTCTATCCTGAATGCATATTGAGTGTAGTTGGTTAGGATGACATCTTTTAGCTGCTGCTATCACCATCAGTTGTCCAAAGAGTACCATAATTTCTTGTTGGAGTAGGGCAGATTGTATTAGAATTGCAATGCAGAAACCTTATAGTGGACGAATTATTCTGGATGATATAATTATAAAGTTTGTATTTTTATTATAGCTTGACTCCGCACAGACTTTTTGATACAACTTTGTAATTACTATACGCTTTCCTCCTGGAATACGTATCATTAATATGACTTTTTCATACCACATGTTGATTTTAGGCCTTTATTATTTGCATTTTCCTGTTTAATCTTTCATTGTTATACTTCTTTTTGGTTGTGTGTACGCCATCAATGTGTCTTTTGACTTCATAAGTAATTTTGAGTGAATGGAGGTCGTTCTGACCCGGAGCTTTCTGTGAGAATCCTTTGTGTGCTTCTTGTTGACATGGCTTGTGATACCACCCCGTTGAAAATATCTACACTGATCCTAAGGTACCTTTTACAACTGAACTGAGGTTAACCAATTTTGTCTTACAGTACCTGTTTTGTATTGAGAAACACACCTTGCCCCACAGCGTTATTGAGGTAAACCTGAGCCTCTGTTTAATAGAATCCCTAAAATATTAGAGTGTAATTGTCCTTCCCCAGCTTTTGAAACGTTTCGTGATAGGGCGTGTTTCAATGAAGTTTTCCTGGTTATATAACAAAACATCGAGTTAATTTTCTCGGGTTCAGACCATAACAGGATAAGTTATGATCCTTTCAGACTTATATGATTAGCTTGAAGATCTGGTTTTCCATTTCGCTACGTCGACCTTAGTTTGATTTTTAACAAAAACATTTGAACTAAATTTTACCACGCAAATAATTACATTTCGTTGTGTGCATTATTCCATGTTCCACCCACTTATTTTGTACAGAACGACATTTTCATACAAGTCCGCCAGCCTGTGCATCCTGTAGCAGTAGATAATTCCCGAATCTTATAACCCATAGCATGCTCCACCCTGCATTAGATGCTAACTTTTACCCTTTATATCCACTCGTTAACCTAAAGGTTAATGGTCAAGCGTTCATCCCAGTCGGCACGCTGTCGGATTAAGCTCGACCGTTCGCAAACAATCCCTATCTGACTAAATAGTCGTCTTCGCACTACGAGTTTGATCCTAAAATATCTCGTATTTTGGAGGATCACTTTGGTGTTTTGATTTTTCTCTGGTCTATGAACTTTTGTTGTATACAGAGTACCTTGAGTACGACTCAACACCCCTTAATCTCACCATCTTCTGAAATCCACTGACCTGTAATTTAGATTTCTATCTCATGACTCAGTCTTTATTGATTTATCAGTTTGATCTGTGTGATCATGTCTTTTGTGTGGAGACTGACCTGATTACCAGGATCCTATGAATTCGCCGGCGCATCCGGTTCTTTTGCCCTCTCAAACGTTTTATAGTTGAACCGGTATCCATAATTGCTTCACGTTAATCTTTGCATCCATATCTCGCCAAAAGTCCATTTCATGGATTTTTTCGGTGCAACTTAGGTACACTCAGGAATGCAAACGTCGCGTTGCCCTCTCCAATACGAACTCCGCATTCTGACACTCTCGCTATTCTTAACATTTGGCTGCCTACTGTGTGCACTGGTAACGAACACGGCCTTACACTCTCGCATAAACTCTTATCTACGACTGAGACTTCTGTTCCTATGTCTTTTAGAAACACTAACTCACACTCATTTATGCACAACTTCGAATACACCGCCCCCTTCCCATTCGCCCGTATTACCTTTAATCTCGGAGACCAGAAAAGACACAGTATACTTTTTAAAACATTTTGTGTCGACTCTCCGGGGAACGGTTTTTCCAATGTTCCAGCTTGCTGTGTGCAAAACACCGCTCTCTCCTTTCGCTCATTCTCAGCGTGGCCACTTCACATTGCAACTCTTCAGTTTGCTGCCCACCCTGCTTGTCTTTTAGTTGCTCTATCGTGGAAACCGTCTTGCTTAATAGTTACCTGGTCACCTTTGCCATCTCCCTAGTGTCCGGTGGCAGTGCGAAGTGAATTCGATGAAGCAGTTGAGATATGTGTTCTGAAACACTCTTCACAAACTGCAACGCCAACATTTGTGTCCCAGAATCTTCATACAATGTTGGCAGAGCGCGACGCAGTAGTTTGTCAGGGTCAGAGTCAATACGAGAGGATCAACGTCACCTCCAAGCTTCGTAGTGTGAAAATGCTAAGTCACCTTCTCTCTGTCCACTAAGCTCTCAAACTCCTCCTTCAGGCCTCCCACTATTGAATTCCAAGTTTCTTTCCCTTCTGTCCGCACTACGCTGCCTTCGCAGGACCTCTCAGGAGCGTTTCAATTAAAAGCGTTTTCGCCGACGGCTCAGGAACGCCATTCAACTCCGCAACAGTCTGGAAATTCCTCAAGAAGATCCATATGTCTCCTTTTTCCAAAACTGCAGTCTATTGGGTTTCCATTTCTCGAAAGGTAGACGCGCCACGTGTAACAGCTGTAGGCAAGACACGGGAGCAAAGGCATATTTTCAAGTGATCAAAACACTATTTATATATAGTTTTATAACCGTTAAACAATCACTAAGCATGGGATTTTGGTTTACATTAAACGACATGAAGTAGAATGTTGATATTCATATGGCATTCTGTTACTGATGCAGTTTTGAACTGTGGGAACATACGGGAATAATAATCCACCGGAACACATTGTCTGTATCACACCACCAAAATATCACTCTAAATGTAGTTAATTTCCCTGTATCTGGAGTAGAATTTGATGTTCGCTTTCACCTGCATATTGTTTCTAGACATTTGTTGCAGCTTATTTCACAGATGGATTTGATCTTTTTCCCGAGTGCACGGTCTAAAATATTTTAAATAGAATTTTTGTTGTCTCATATGCAAAATCTACTCTGAACGATTTTAACATTGCAGACTATATTCCCTAAATATTCTTTTCTACGATAGGGGACATTATTATTTGTTTGGACTCAGTTTGATATTTTTGTTGGGTTATTGCTGTTGCAGCTGATAGTTTCGTCTGTGGGGTGGCTTGCGCTTTGTAATCCATTTACCTCCAGTGAGCCTAAATTCATTGACGTATCCCCTCTGCCGAAGTCTATTATGAGTACGTAACATGTAAATTGAGCCAATCTAGGTACTGTCTTCAACAGTCCGGTTCAATCTGAGATGCAATTCAGAACCCCACTATCACTAAATGCGATATTTTCGACCACCATAGGCTTTATCTCTATTTGATTGACACCTGGCTTCACTGTTACGTCTGATACTGGTGACTCAGCTTTGAGAGCACTTGGGGATGAGGTTCTTGTGGGTCTTGAGTTATGATATTCATCCTTAAGGCGCATAATAATAATAATATATATTTCGTATAAACGGGTAAGTTTACATGAAATGCATGCCATTTTTACAGGCACGATCAATTATGTTACGAGTTACAAAAACTGTGATATTCCCTTTCAAGGAAACTTGCCTTCACTGAGAATTCTTTGTTAGGCTGCGAATTGTTGACATTCGGCTATTCACGGATGTCACAGATTAGTTATTCGAACTATTGATGTTGCGAAAATCTTTTATTCAGTCCAGAATGTCACCTTGGTGGAAATTACGCTCATTTCTGAACGCAGCAATCAATGCGGACAGCCAAAACAGCTACAGTTAGTTCAAGAGTGGTATGATTTGGACTTTAAGAACTGCTAATCTGGCTTGCGCCATGATAAGATCACAACAAGCATTTCTAGTTTCTTTGGAATGCCAGACATAAGCCACTGATCTAAAACCACACACAGAGGTATCGTATACGTAACTTTTTGCTGCTTCATGTACTATTCAGAAATTTGATACAAACGACTGTTTCATAATAATAATAATAATAGTATATTCTCATTTTTTACATGAGGGACACCAGTTTACAGGCATCATCACTTCGATAAATTACACATACGATTAGTAAGTATAGTTAGTAATGATAATATAATAGGGTACATATTTGTTCATACAAATATAGGACACACAAGTTGTATAGGAATGGATAAGAATTATTTAAGTTACATATTTAAATTACATGATTTACGGTTATATAACATGGTTGTTGTCATTTTGTCTTTAGTTTGTGGGGAAAATCGGATAACTGGTGATTCAATGGAACACACCAACAAATATAGAGATATTGACTTCGCATTAACAAAAAAAACCCAAGTATGCGTTGGATGGATTACATACACTTGGGAAAATAAATAAAGCTTGAAGTCAATTCCCTCATAAAACGATAAAATGCGTCTTACAATAATATATTCCCACTTTATGCACATGAGGGACTCCAGTTGACGGGCATCAACAATATGGTAATAATGCACACATTGAGTAAACATGCTTAAAATTTTTCACTAACACGAAATATATATATATAAGGGAAGATAATGAAATATTGACCGTAAGTACACTCTGCATAAGTTAAAACAGTTTATATGGCATAATCCTAGGCACAATTATTGTTTGAATTTGTTGAACATGAGCGGAACAACTGAGTGTTGCGTTACATTCGGTCGATATGGTGGGCTAGTCACAAAAGTATAAAAATGGCTTATAAAACGTTAGTTAGTCTACCGTAAACGATGTTTTAAGGGTGACTCTAAACTTTAGGAACCCAAACGAACGTACGGACAAATGACCTTGACAAGGACAATTTTAACCAATCAGAAGGCTTAAAATGAACGGCGCATAATTTTAGTAAATCGTTTATATACAAGTAAAGCAATGTTAAAAAATAGTTACAAAGGATAGCGTTCTCGTATATGTTGCAAAAAAGTCCCAATTAGACATAGGAGTCTTTAAATTCATGTTAAACCAAGTCCTATACATAAACTCGTCGAGATAACTGTAAATCATTGGATTTCTTGATCCGTTCACCGATTTTATCCGTTTCTTGAGATGACTCCAGAAACTTTCAATGGAATTAGCATGAGTTCCATTGAAAGGATTTATAGATCCGGCTTTATGGTTGACAACCTCATGAATATAGCCGAGATTTGATAATCGGCTGTAACTACTCCACTCATCCGTATGTATTGTTGATCCCGGTAGCACTAAACGTTGGATAATGGGCAACAATACATTCGCACTGCGATCAGGAATCGCTTCTATATATCCCTTGTGTAGGGTGGTGTCATATATGCCCAACACCCATTGTTGATTTGAAGCCATTCTCCCTCTATTATATCAGCCCGTTCTCTAAACAGTAATCGAAAACAAACTCTGGAGCGAATTTGCATCGCAAACGATGTACAGCATCCATTGCGAGTCAGATGATTGCCTGCTCAAGATCATTCATCAAGGTCATCCGTTCTCAAGGTTGTTTTGGGTTCCTAAAGTTTAGAGTCACCGTTTTAAGCAATATAAACTGCAAAAGGCTCACCACAGCAGTTAGTATCCACTTAAACATGCAGAGAAGTAATTATAATTCAGCAACTGGTGAATTTTTATTCTTTTCTGTCTGGAACC
The DNA here is from genome assembly GCA_944472155.2 of Trichobilharzia szidati. Classification (NCBI taxonomy): domain Eukaryota; kingdom Metazoa; phylum Platyhelminthes; class Trematoda; order Strigeidida; family Schistosomatidae; genus Trichobilharzia; species Trichobilharzia szidati. The sequence goes on from OX235279.1 coordinate 5,039,776, forward strand.
TGAGTAACTGCGAACCAATCCATACAAAAATGTCGAAAGAGGCATGCAGGAGCAGAATTTTGCCATCGAATGAGTCATTGGGATCTGAGATGCAGCTATCAGCATATTTTCGTCATTTCATAGATATCCAGATTTATTGACGCTGTATAGGTAGTGATTTGGATTTGTCATCATGATCGACATATGGACGAATATTCAAAATCGGAATACAACTTGTTTGCCTTTCGGATTTACTTAATTACATCGCGTGTTTGGTTTGATTACTCTGCGATTTTGATATATTCCGTGGTGTCGCCGTGATTATGGGAAGTATGCATATGCTTTAAATGCATTACTTTGTTGGCTGCAATCCCCACTGAGTGTATACAACGGGAACTGTGGATTTATGCATTTGCTCATAACTGTGGATAAAATATCGCCGCAGTCCTTTTGGAAAGGAGACCAGTTGGTGGATTATAAATGATGTCCAAGTAACTTATATCCTTCCATGTGATGTTGTGGTAAGTCTCGACCTTGTTTCCTCATACTTCATTCGTATGTTGATTATGGTTCAGGCTTTGTATCAGGTAGACATAATTCGATCAACTCTTTTTGTATGAGTGTTATTTTCATGACTGCTGCTTGTTTGTCTGAAATTATAGATAAAGGCAAAAGAAACAACAGGTGTAGTCTCTAAGTTCATACATTAAATGGGCCTATAATTTCTGAAGCTCTTACATGGGAATTAGCACTGGTATCACTTACAAACCCACTTAGTGTGTCATTAAGAGCTTTTTCAAAGGACACTAGTGAGCTTGCTAGTCGCATTTCCTCAGGTAGTTTGTTCCATATTTGGGCATACCTAATCATGAAAAATTTTTGCCTGGTGGCTGTTTTACATTGTTCTATAGCCACCGTACCTTGAGTGTGTCTAAGGTTATATCCAGTGTCTTCTGAAAACCGAGTACAATTAGTAGGGGTATACACTATGTGGTTAAGTAGTTTATAGAAGAGTACCAGATTTAGTCGCAGTCGTCTTAACCATAATGTTTCTAGTCCTAGAATTTCACATATGGTAGAGTAGTTTGTGCCATTTTCCGTTCCGATTACTTTCAGTGTGAAGTACCTCTGTACTCCTTCTACTTTTAGTTTGTCTTCTATGCGTATACTACTAAATATAAATGAACAATAGTCGAGGAGTGGGCGCACACGAACCTTGTACAGTAGTATTCTGGATTCACTTCTGTAGAAGTTCCTGAATAGGAAACCAATAAGCCTGCGTGATTTCGATACTTGTTTCGAGATATGTTCAGAAAATGATAGATTGTGTGAATATGTCAGTCCTAGGTCTAGCACAGATTTGAGTCTAGGGATTTTGTGGCCCTGAATTGCCAGGTCGAGTTCTAGGTTGGGACAGCCTATGCAGAGCCAGCCACACTTTTCGACATTAAACTCAAGTCTCCAGGTGTCACACCATATATCCATCTTTGTTAGTTCTTCATGTATGGAGTTCATAGTTGTACCGATATCTGTGTTTGTGCAGGTATATGTCACCTTTAAGTCATCTGCATACAGTATTGGCTTGCCTATACTAAAGCACTCACATATACTGTTTATGTATATAATGAAAAGAAGGAGTCCCAATACATTCCCCTGGATGACACCACTGCTAATCGGCCCAGGCCTGGAGGTCATCGAGCCAATTTTTGTTGTCTGATTTCTGTCACTGAGAAATGATTTTATCCAGTTGTGGAGGGGGTTGCGTATCCCTAGTGAGCATAGCCTACTGACTAACAGACTATGTGGGACTCTGTCGAAGGCTTTCCTGATATCGAAATAGAGGATAATTATTAGTTCTCTCCTATCTCTTCTATAGGTGACTTCGTTGAAAAAGTCTATATGGCAAGTGACGCAAGATCTTTTTTTGAGGAATCCGTGTTGCGACTGGTTGATGAGTTTGTGTTTTAGAAAGTAGTCTGACATTTGGTCTTTGATTACTTTCTCCATGATCCTTGATATAACAGGTGTTATATTGATAGGCCTATAATTACATGCACTAGTTTTGGCCCCTCCTTTATGCTTAGGTAGTATATACGTGTTTTTCCAAGTTTCAGGGTAGGTCCCAGTCACTAGTGAGAGGGTGAATATTCTAAGTAATAGTACTATCATATCCGAGTCACCGTTTTTATAAATGATAGATGGTATATCATCTATCCCACAACTACCGTTAGCTTTTAGTGTCTTTACCGCTGATGCTATATTTTGCATATTAAAGTTGATTTCACCTAACTCGTAGTTATTTTTGCAGGTTATATCGAGGATTGGAGACGGATGCGCTTTGGTGTTATTGGAGAACCATTGGTTTAGGAGTTCACAAATAATCTGGGGATCATCATAAATTATACCTTCATGCTCCAATTGGCCAACATTATTTTCTTTACCCTTGTTTAGTCGTTTTCGCAGGATCTTGCAGAGTTCCTGAGTTTTAGAGGTGCCCCCTAGGGCTTTATTTTCCTCGAGTTGTGCCTTCATTTTATGTCTCTGCTCAAGATTTTTAAATGTTTCATGTATCTGGTGTAATGCAATAAATTCTTTATATAAATAAAATTTCCTTTTCAATTTCCTTAGTTTTAATCGCGTTTTGCGGTCTATGAAAAGAGTTGGTGTCCTTAAGGCAGACTTTAGGGGTGCGATTGTATCTCTTACCGAAGTGACCGTCTTGTAGAAGGTATCAAGTGTTACTTCTAAGTTATCATTGGTAAAGTATTCATCCCAGTCAGAGCTTCTCAAGAGCGTTGGTAGGAATTCCCAGTCGGCATTTCTATAGTCCCTATATTGATAGTGAACCGGGGAATTTTTAGGTGTGTGTTTAGTTATTAGTTGAAGAGGTAGGGTGCAGTACAGTATGTTGTGATCACTGTTGTCGAGTTTATCCCCCACCTCTATCGAGATCGGCTCTATTTTGTGGCAGAGGACTAAGTCGAGAATATTGTTATGTCGTGTTGGGAGGCGTACACACTGCTTCCATCCTCCTACATCTATAGCTTCTATGAGCTCGTCATAGATTCTAGGTCCAGTGCAGGTATCCCGGTTCACTCCGGGGAGGTTAAAATCGCCACAAATTATTTTGTAGTCGAATTCCAGGGTAGGTACATGCTCTAGTATTTCTGCGATAACCGTATCAGTCGTTTTAGGGCTGCTGGGGGCTCTGTAAATACATCCCACTAGAATTTTACTTTCATTCGTGTGGATGCTTATCCACTTAGATTCTGGGAGTTTGTCGATAGTTAGGTTTGTAAAAGTATTGGAGTCAGTAGATTTAGAAGCATATATTAGACACCCGCCTCCTCTTTTGTCCATTCTATCATTCCTGTGGATGTCATAGTTATCAATTATCAGCTTTGTGTCAGGTATATCATTAGTTAGCCAAGTTTCAGTTACCAGGATCAGTGTTGGCCGTCTCATGTATACCAAGCTGCGAAGGGAAGTTATTTTGTTAAGGAGAGATCGAGCATTTAAGAGCATAATTTTTAGAAAACCAGTTTTGTTGGGAGTGTAATTAGTGGGTTTTCTTGTTACTATCCCTAACTCCTGGTTGCCTATGTTATGTCCCGAGGGATTCTCAGATGAGACATTGTCAGTGTGTCTACTATTCCCTGAACAAATTGTGCTGCAAGAGGGGCTATTGTTCGCTGCAACCGAAAATAATCCTGTTGCATATATTGGTTTCTGGCCTCATTACGTGGGTATCTGGAATCATTCCTTGACATTAGATAATCTGTTTCACTATTCAGATTGTTATTTACAGGGCCGAAATAACCTGTTTCTAGGTTGTTTTTAGGGTAGTGCGTGCCAAGTCTTTCGCAGTTGTACATTTGTGGACTCATTTCGTGCATGCGCATAGAAGGACCGTGAGTCAATCTATACCCGTTATGCTGATGGGGATTCACGTAGCTACTACGAGGGTTCGAGTATGCATTTCCATCCATATGGTACCTAGTGGTGTCCCGTCTAGTAGCCCATGTGTTTTGATTATTTATTCTGGGTCCCGTTCTCAGGTTATATGAGCCCATAGGCATATTACAACCTCGGCTATTACGGAAATCGTGGGTCTGACCCTGTTGTTTAATCAGCTCGGCTCCTCTTGCGTGTCTGCTAGAGTGTGATTTTGTGTGGATAGAGCTATTTTTGCTGTTAGTTTTGACCTCGTGTGGTCTGTCATCCACAGTTTGTCTACCATCCTTAGTTCAACGAAAAGCACTTCCACCCTCGTGTTCCGTCTCCTTTATGGGACCTACCGTAATGCGTGCATAGCTCTTTTTTAGGCTTACATGCTGCTTGTTGGGCTTGTCACAAGGGAGATATGTGGACGCCTGTGGAGAGACCCTGGTTTTAGTGGACTTCTTTTCAGCTTTTACAGGGAGATTACCTTGCCTGGCCCTGGGTGCAGTGTTATCTGCCGATATTTGTAGGTTATCTGTCACAGAAGCATCTATGTCTACCTCATGTGCTTTCCTAGGAGTGTTCTCAAGAACTTCGAGACTCATTCCAGTGTTACTGCCCTTTTTGGGTTTCCCTTCACCTTCGCGTGTCGCTTGTTCACCTAGTACAATGCAAGTGTCACTTTGTGCTTCAGTGTCCTTCGATACTTCGGCACTGATGCTATTCATGATTTGCGGTATAATCGTCTTCGTATCTAAGGTATTTTTAGCTACCTGTCGTTGGCTGGGGGTTTTATCCGAGACTATCTTAACATTTTTGAATTTCGTGGTGGAGGCCAAAGTATCCCCAGATTTCCTAAATTGTTCTGCTATTATACAGCTGTCAAACCTGAAAAGTATGGGACATGTGCGGTTTAACTCTTTTTTATTTAGTCTGATACACTGACAGGGTGTACTTAAGAGGTTTGCAGCCCTTAACAAGGAGTGCTGAACCGACTTTATGGGCTCATTGTCAGGTATGTTGTACACTATGGCGTTCTGTTTAGAAGCAAGTCTCTTAACAACTTCGCTCGATAGATAGTCCATAGCGTTCTCTAGCTCCTTAACATGTTCCATTTCAGCATCGGTTGGCTTAGTCTTCAATTTAAACAGTTTTAGGAAAGTGAGATCTCCCAGTTCTCTTTTAAGATGGAAGATTGTTTCTGGTACCGGGTCAAGTAGATTTAGTTTCGTCCTAAGGTCATTTATTTGTAGCTGCATGTCGTTTATGATAGAGACTAAGTTACTAATCTCTGCCTTTGCTGACAGGATATCTTCCACCTGTATTACAGGGGTTAGCATTATGTTGGAAGTATTTGTATTGGGTGAACTACTAATTATAGCTGATTTTAGGGGTGATAATACGTTACTAGATAAGCTTAAGCCATTTTCTAGATTACTAGAGTTCCTAAGAATACGCTTGTTAGAGTTTTTGCCCATTATTATTTGTGATAATATAGCAGAACTGAAAAATGAATATCAGCGAAAACACGTGCAAAAGTGTCACCAAATTCGAACGTACCGCGAGGTTATATAGTCATCCCAACCGAATCTCAGTTCTCGAAGCCTTTGCATTAGCCGCTTAGCATTTAAAACCACAGGTGCTGGGAATCTCAGAGGTTCACACAATGAAGCTACCACCTACAGATCCCCGTCCGGTTACGGAATTATCAGGCGCGTGGATTTTATGAAGAGAGGAATCTCCTTCCATGTTTCAAAACAAACCTAAGATTCTTTCAGTAGTGTGTTTTCAAGGTGTGTTCCATGCTGGTGCAAAATCTTCTGACATTTTAGGCTCTACTAATTGTGCAAGGTTACTGACTGATCTCGTCAGTCTAAAACCCCTCTGCTTAGGAATAGACCAATCTGTCCCACTAAGGAAATATCTTCTTTAAGATCATCCGTTGATGTTTAATATTCGTCCACATAGAAACTGGAACTACCAACAGCCTCAAAAGTCTTTTTTAAGGCAAAGTTATGATAGAAAGGAGGTGGCAGTGCACTAAATAGATGAACAGTTTATTCATGTTTGGAAACCCTGTGGGTTATATTATTATCTTCTCAGCATAACAGGAGAAATGGTAGGGCATCTTCTTTTTGAATCTTCACTTGTAAAATCATCTCTGCTGTGCAAGCAGCAACTGATACACCACCAACCCGTCATCCAAAGACGCACCAATGGATCTAACTTTACAAAGTAACACCACTCGAAGCTCTTCAGGCCTTTTCGGATTTCTAATCAGATACTGAGACAGTAACACAAAACTGGAGATATTCACACCATAGATGTTGCGGATCTCCTAGAATAATTTGAACACTGAGTTAGATTGAATCGTTAAAAATCGGTTAAAATAATCTCGGCGTGTTTAAGAAAACATAAAACAAGATTTTTGCGAACGTTTTAATGTGTGAGTCACAGCTTCTTCAGCAGAATCAATGTTACTATCATTTCCTCCCTATTCGAACTGTTGCGCTACAGGTGTTCAGTTTCTGCTTGAATCATCTTTCTTTATTCTTTTGGAAATTAGCCGCTTTCCTCGCATTATCCACATACCCATACTTAACAAGGATTGTACTGTGTAACCTGGAACTAAAAGTAGTATTCACTTTTGGAGTCTACAACCCGAAATTTTCTCATGCCCTTTCTAACCACGTAGGACTGAGGACTTTATCCTCAGTCAGTACTGTTAAAGGAAAGCCTGACTTTTTATTTTGAAATATATAGCTGTTTATCGTTATTTTTTGATTATTCGATAATACAATAACCTTTTTTTCATATCCTCAAGACGTTTTTCCAGAAATTGTGAAAATTTCTGTTTCTGTAATGGTTAAGTTTGTCAAACGTGTTAGTACCGTTAGGGGACTGAGATCTAATACTCGTCAACCATCTGAAGATCTCAGCTCCGTAGACGATTCCACACTTTTGACACCAGACACACACAAAGTTATGGTATCTGGTATCATGGAGGAGCTGAGAGATAATGCGGCTGGTAGCAAAAATGATTTATTGACACTTCATAAATCAATAGCAGACCTACAGAGTAAGTCTGACAACATTACGGCCCTCACGCAACTGTGTGACCCATCATAAAACATCTGTCTAGGATCGCTTATCAAGTCCGAGCGCATAATCGACTATTTGACGGTTGAGACGACTGTCTTCACATAACGTCTTTGCTTAAAACATTCCAGACAGAGAGCCTATTGCCAAACTTGAAACTTCATTTATAAAGACTCGTAATATGTCGTTAACAGAATGTCAGGTTTTGCGTCTTCGTAAGCAATATGCATACCACCCATGTTCGGTGCTTTTCAAGTTCAGGTCTATTGAAGAATCTGGGAATTTTCTGAAATCTGGTAGGATAATGGGCTCCTCAATACCCTACACTAACATTAGGGCTGCACCTGATTTAACACCATGCCAAAGACGATGCCGCTCAGGAACACAGAATGCTAATAACTACAAAAGGACAACTGTAAATGATGTTCCATGCGTTATTCCGTCCAGTGAAATAACTGATGACCGTATGCATCGGACATGTTTGCAGGCGCTGGCAAATATCAGCCAAGTATTACATAAAGACACTAATGCTGACACTGAAATGGCGGACATGGATGAGTCAACAGAACATAATGTTGAAATACATCGCTTATACACTGATACAAAGGTCAAGAGCCAGAATACATCAAAACGCATCCCACTGGTGTTCCACCCATCACCTTATAAGTCAGTTACTCCTCAGTCTGACAAGCCATCCACTGTGAATTACCAGTTGAATGCAGCTACTCAAGTTGGCAAGTTCTCTCGGCGTTTTGACAAACGTCCTATTTCCATTAGGAAAACTAAAGCGCAGGAAGTGTCTAAGCAACAGAAACCCTACACAGCGTATGCTGGCTGCCTTGTTTGCCACCATCAACCAGTAAATCATAAGAAAGGGGAAACCGAAGTAAATAAATTAAATACTGAACCCGGAGCACGAAGCCTTTCAATGTGATAGAGATGCAAGCACCTCTAAGCCATCTTTCTCAGAGAAAGTCAAATGTGATAGACCAAGCTCCTGGAGGTAGGCCTAATTGGTCTCAAGTGGAAAGCAAATTGTATCCAACCACTAATTCTAGACAAACAGCACAGCGAGGTAGTCACTATTATCCTGCTCATCCATTGCACAAATCCGTTGTTAGCCAGCCCCCTTCTAATGTTCCATCAACCGAAAGTTATAGAAAACCCCCCAAACATCGGCTACAGACTACATTCAGCAAGCCAAATAAGCCTGCAGAACCCATTCATACATCTGTTGTGTTTAGTAGAAAGGATGTACCGATGTCCTCACGAAACTTACTATGGTCTGATGGCTACCTGAAACAATTACCAACACTTCATTCCTGCTCTCTCAGCAAATTACCGAATACTCATATGGATTATACCTTTCACAACAGCACTGCCTCTGCTAGCCACTTCGGGCAGGATTTTCACCGGCATCAGTTAATAGAAACACCCAGCTTCATGCATATAGCACGCATGTTATCCGATCATTTCCTTGCTACCATAGCGAACAGCCTAAAGCTAGGGCAAGGCATATTTCCCGGGAGATGGCTGACACAGTGTCGGCACCAAACGCGGATACTAAAATCTAATTATCACTCAGATGTCTCTCACTACATACCCTATCGAAACGACAAACAATCCCCGACTACTACCTCAGTTGTTTTCTTCAGGATCATTCTACACAACTTTATCACTAATTGTTGCGCTGCCCATTTAACCCTGCTAAACAGACTATAACTTAGTTGCTGTAATCCTAGCTACCTATATACTTTATATTTCTTAAGGTAAACTCACTTTTCTGGGCGTTTGTAACAAATACTTATATACATGTATGCATGTATAAAGGTGGTACTTCCAAGAATGTCCTCAGAATTGATGCGTCTGGTGACTTAACGCGAAGCACTTGTCATGAAAGCCATTAATGGGCAGCATACTGTATGATGCGGACGGGCTCAAAGCAATGCAATGCCACGACTGCAGTTGTTGCAAAATATTCGACATCAAAATAGGAGTGAGGGTGGCGCATGCTGATCAGCAGATATGGTAGTGGTCACAAACGTGAATCACTCTAAACTTTAGGGCAGCAACATGCACTTTCTTGAAAGCCCGAGGGTTAAACATTGGTCTGAAGCACCAACAAAAAAGTAAAAAAGGTTGTACAGATCTAAATTATAAAAAAGTGCTTTTGCTCCTACCATCTACAAGCCTGTTCAGCTTCCTGTCAAGATGCTACCCACTAGGCCCTACAGAAATCCGTGAGACATCTTACAGGTCAGCTTGTCCTACGGGTTCTAATTTTTCAGATCTTTAAATTCATGCCTCACTTAAAAATATCACTTAACCACCTCACAATAATCTTTATTTGTGCCCTATTATGCTCTACTTTTTGTTTACTACCTAGGCCATTAATAAAACTAAAACTTACTCTTTGTTCATATTTGTTGCTAGCCCAAAATCTGGTTGCTTTGATCAAAAACACAACAATACCAATGTTTGAACAAAGCTATATCTTCATCGAAAAAATCATAGTTTCTATGCTAAGACCGATATGGTTAGCATCATATATTGTAAATGTATACTATCATTTCAAGTACTATATAGCTTCTTCTCTTGTATTTATCTTGCAAATATACTTCCAATGATGTATTATCCAAAATTGTACTTTACACCATTTTGCAGCTGCTCAGAATTTTCTTCTCTTCCTGAAATAGCGTTCAAACACGTAGGGGCATAGCACTCACTCAAATACATTTTGTTTATCGATTGGCCATAACTATAATGAGGAAACGGAACGAAGTTTGGGTTGTCGCTCAACTTTGATGGTGACCTTAGTAAATGGTTTACAATTTAACAATTATAAGGACCTGTTCAGATTGCTTGTACAATAATTGAACAATTCAAACTTTTGAAAAAGTACTAATTTATGATACTTCAGGAATGTAATTTATAACATAACTGATCGCGCCTGACAAAATGGCGTGCATTTCTTGTAAACTTGCTCGTTTATACGAAATTTAAATTACTATTATATCGATCTTCATGAATTGAAGACTCCCAAGGCTACACCTAAAACGGCGGAGGTGGATGGAATTGCCAAAGGATCACTTGCATTCACTAGCAAGCATGGCAATATAAAGACTAGTCAGACCCTGATGAAGCCTAAAGTGACTGGCCCTGCAAAGGACGATTATCAACCGAAAATCAAACCTAAGTCTGAGGTCCGTCAGTCCAGTTCCCTTATCCTGTTTAATATTCTTGTGTGCAGGGATAGTTTGCTTGAACAAAGGGCCAGGAACAGTGGTCCAATTTGCGCAATAAGTCGGGTCTGGACATCAATTCAGCGAAATTGTCCAGGCCATACAAGGGTGTTCATGCACCTCAAGGTAAGCCACCTCTATTAAGTGTCACAATGGACAGTGCCTAAGATGCTCATTATCTTACCTTGTATATATATTGTGTTAGTGGAAAATTTTAAACATGTTTACTCCATGTGTGCATTATTACCATATTGTTGATGCCTGTCAACTGGAGTCCCTCAAGTGCATAAGGTGGGAATATATTATTGTAAGACGCATTTTATTGTCATATGAGGGAATTGACTTCAAGCTTTATTTATTTTCCCAAGTGTATGTAATCCATCCAACGCATACTTGGGTTTTTTTTGTTAATGCGAAGTCAATATCTCTATATTTGTTGGTGTGTTCCATTGAATCACCAGTTATCCGATTTTCCCCACAAACTAAAGACAAAATGACAACAACCATGTTATATAACCGTAAATCATGTAATTTAAATATGTAACTTAAATAATTCTTATCCATTCCTATACAACTTGTGTGTCCTATATTTGTATGAACAAATATGTACCCTATTATATTATCATTACTAACTATACTTACTAATCGTATGTGTAATTTATCGAAGTGATGATGCCTGTAAACTGGTGTCCCTCATGTAAAAAATGAGAATATACTATTATTATTATTATTAATACTGTTACTGGCTCAAATATTATTATAGACAGGAGTTCCAAAGTAAGAATAAGGCCGTGGGCTAACAGACGAATGGCGGCGTAGTCACCTGAACTGATATTCTCTACCTTCATAGTCATACATGGAGACTGGCACTGTTTGTGTAAAACACACGCATGACATGCAGCAGTGGAGATGGTTTTCATCTCAGATGGCCCTTGGTGCTTCTGAAGCAATCTCGATTTTCCAAATACCTTGCTCCACTCATCTCATATTGATTAGCTCCCTAAGGCTGCTAAGTGTCAAATTCAACTCCCGGGAACAGTTGGCCCTAGTACTTCAACGGTGGTACGAGACCAGTGTTAAATTGGGAGGACACATTTGATGCTGGAAAGGCAGATCTCGAAACATGAGCAGGCAGCAAACTGAGGCCTTAGTACGTCCCCAAGCCTCAGTGACACTAAAGTGATGTGGCATTGAGAATGAATCCAAGAGGAAAACGACAACAGGCAGGTTTCAATATTAAATCCTCTGCCGGCAGACAAATCAACGTCAACTGCCCCACAACACGCCGAGGTTGTGAAACTCACTGTCAGCTGCCTGTATGGCAATTTGAAGGGGCTGAGAGGAAAGGTAGGTGAAATCAGAAACCTCCAGTCACACGTACACCACAAAATAATAATCCTGACTGAAACTTGACTAACCCTCACTACTGCTGACGTGAGATCAGTATAAGTGATATGGTTCTGGTCAGAAGGGACAGGTATAACAGAGTGGAGGGCAGTTGCTATGTACTTTGACAAACAACCTAGGTACGCACGTGCAAAGGACCCACCACTTATTGAACTTTCAGGATCTATATGGTGTCACTTCATCGTAGGCCACACCAAGCAGCTACTGGGTGGCATCTACCGATCATCCGCCTGTGGGGCAGAGCACAATTAGCTGCCGATTAGCACAATCACAGGGATACGGGACTTGGACTGCGACTAAATCGTCATAGCTGGAGATTTCAATGCGCCATCATTGAACCTTTGCTCGGGATATGGTCAGGGAAAATTCTGTCGAAATATACAGCAACCCACTGGGAATGAATGTTCTGTGGATAACCATTAGAAACTCTACAGAGGGCGTTTGCTAAACGTCTAGTAGGTGAAAATCTTTGCATTTCCTAATACGGCAGATGTGACATATTTGACTTGGAACCCTTATGGGTCAGACGACTGAAGTTCGACCTAAAAACTACATTTAGGATTGCTAAAGGGCTTATATATCTCCCTCACAGTGACTTTACTTTTATTTCACCTAAGAAATATAACCTCAGAAATAAATCTTCATCTTTTAAAGTGCCCCACTGTCATCCAAAATACAGATCAAATTCCTTCACTGTGAGATACCTTTGTATTTGGAACCGTTTTCCAACTGAAATTAGAAACACTTCTACCCCCAAAACCTTCTGATCTCTGCTGAACAAATATTTTATCAACAATGGGTTAGAAGTGGTATGTGACAAACTAAAAATTAGAGATCTAATATGGTACTCCTCCGACCCTCACCGTTGGCTCCCGAAGTCTGTGTGCTCTGTGTTTGACTCTACTTTCACTATGATTGTTTTCACAACCCTAGTCACCTATTCGCAATCAGCCTTAAATTTTAATTATTTCTTCAATCAGATATTTTTGCGTATATCCGTGATAACATTGTATTATTAGTATTTCAGTGTGCTAAGAGTTCTGTCTCAAGTTCTAGATGCAAATCCACTGGAGATGACTGGTATCAAAATGTCTCTGGAGATTGCTTGATGCTATACGTAAGCACTGTCTGCCTCTACGCAAATTAAAGCCCAAATGGTGGTAGTCGAAATAATTAACTAAACGGCGAGTCTTAAATAGTAGTGAATCTTATCTTACTGTTCTATAACTACAATCCTGTGTAGTGAAATTTTTCGGAACAACATATTATAACTTACTACTACTTATATGTTTAATGCTGCATGATTATGCACTGTTTTTCGAAATTACATTTGTTTATATCCGAAATGTAGACTGTGGTAGTCTATTTTCCTTACATTTTTATTATTTTTCTTCTCCAAAATGCTGTGACAGAAGAAACATACATGATGTTCTTCTGGAGGTAGTCATTCATACCACGACTTTGAATGAGTTGAGGAATGAATGTTTTAAAAGAATTTGTGGCATATTACAACAGAAATTAAGAAAAAGAATAATAAAAAATGAAGCGTCTCACCAGGGCCTTGCACAAGAAGGATGGGAGGGTGGTGATTGCTATTCAGGGATATGATGGTGGGGATATATGAGAACCACCCTTATCTGTGGGACAGCACTCTATTGCTAAGGCTCCTGAGTTCGAATGGCTTCTGCAAAGTAAGAGAATAAATAAAAAAGAAACAGGAGTTGAAAATTGCCTAAAGCCGAAGTTTAAACAGAAACTCCCCGAATGCAAGTTCATGGTATGAGTCCGCTACTTCAGGAGGACACCTAACTGTATATTTCAGAAAAAACAGTAGATATTATGAGGCCCTCTCTTTTCTTCTACTTTTGTGTTTAACTCTTTTTCAACCTATATAAGTAAGTAAAATTATCACCTTTTTTCACTTAAACTAATTGTTCGCAAGAAAGACTGTAGAATTCCATTACTAAAACCTATCGGGAAAAAAACGATTTTAAATAAAAACAAAAATAAAATAACGAACCCCATAATTGTTATATATTTTGAATTATTAACACTTATTATGTACTTGTGCACCTCTCTAGCGGTTCTCTTGTGTCTTCTTCTCTTTTCAAAGGTACTGCCTTAAACGAAGGCACTGATACAATGCTGCTATCCTCTACTTATCCAGAATATTGCTACCTCACCTGGTGAATAACGGGACCACCTCTATCATGAAATCTGCTGACAAGTTCAAAGTTGGACTCAACTACAACTGAAAATGTCCCAATTATGGTGTACTTACCGGTGACTTCGAAGTTTTATAAACTTTCGAACATTTTAGGAATCATTCACTGATAATTATTGTTCATTCTGTATCTCTTATGTTTCACGTCAGCAACTGCACAAAAATGCAACTTACCTTCCACAATTAAAGCAATCATTTATAATTCCCGCGTGAAATTGACATACCGCATTTTTTCAATTACAGTTTAGATTTGACGCTGTATCTTATGACTTATTCGGTCAAAATCAAATCTCAAAAATTATCTACTTCCTTTTTCGTACATTTCTTTTAAAATTTTTCCCTCACATTAACCAGTATTCAATCTATTTCTAGATTAACAAATCATATTATATATTCTATAAATTCTTATCAGTGTACATTTGTTCATGCCTGTAAAAATGGCTGGTTTCTGTTCCAGAAATAAAAATTTATTATTATTGGGAAGTGGTAAAAGAGATTATTCACACCGCAATCTCAGGCACTGTCTTTCTAGTCACGACACATGGCTGAAAAGAGGTACGCAACGTATTCTGTGAACAGGGCAGAAGGCTTGTTCTACTTGGCGAATATCCAAAAGTCAGACCGACCATGATGTGTACCCAAAATTCAGGAGCCGGCGCAACACTAGAGTCAGGAGTGACAGGCCATTTCAAGCTAACCTTGCCAAAAATCTTTCGGCGAACACCAAAAGCCCGTACCGGTTCGTGTTGGAGAGGCATGCGCCTTAGTAGCTCCGAACGGTCAAAACCTCACTAGTCTGGAGATGGCTGAAACATTCATTTTAGCCTCCACCAAACAGATAAACCACAATAATAATAACATATTCTCATGTTAACAGGCACCATCAATATAAGTATTACATCAATGGAGTAGGCATATTTACAATTTTTCACTTACACAAAATATATATGTATATACAAGAAAAGGCAATATAATAATGTCAGTAAGCACACTTTACATAGATAGAATAATTTACGTGATATAATCCTGGGCACCGGTATTGTTTGAGCCTCTTGCAGATAATATTGCTTAAAACATCGTTTACGGTAAACTAACGTTTTATGAGCCATTTTTATACTTTTGTGAATAGCCCACCAGATCGACCAAATGTAACGCAACACCCAGTTGTTACGCGCATTTTCGACAAATTCAAACAATAATGGTGCCTGGGATTATATGATATAGGAGTAATATGCCTAGCAACGCACATAACTTGGGAATGCAACGTAGAACGGATCATCAGGATATAAGGAGCACTAAACGGGGCTCATATAGGCACCATATTAATGCATATTCTTGTCCAAACTCTCACACTATCTATGTTGAACCTCAGCAACATAATGAGTATAGATCGACACTTGACCCCCTCAATAACTTCACTCACACATGTGATGTGAGCCAATATGCATACGACTATGAAAGACCCATGAGGTACAACTACCAAGGTAATCTCAACACAGAGTACCTAGGTCAAGCAAACTATATATCACCAGTAAATGAACGCAGATACCCACCCATGGATGCTAAAAGTCAAAACATGCAACAGGATTATTTTCGGATGCAGCAAACAATAGCCCCACTCGCTGCACAATTCATCCAGGAAATAGTACACACACTGACTCTGTCTCACCTCAGAGCCCCTCCAAACATAACGTAGGAATAGTAACAAGTAACCATGTTAACCTCTCCCCCAATAACTCTGGTTTACTAACGATTATGCTCCTGAATGCTAGATCTCTCCTTAACAAAATAACATCGCTTCGCTGCCTGGCATACATAGAACGGCCAACACTAATAATGGTGACTGAAACCTGGCTTACTACTGATATACCTGACTCAAAGCTAGTAATAGACAACTACGACATCTATAGGAACGATAGAGTTGACAAAAGAGGAGGCGGCTGCTTAATATATGCCTCTAAATCCACTAACTCCAATACTTTCAATAACCCAACTACTGACAAACTCCCTGAATCTAAGTGGCGATTTCAACTTACCTGGAGTAAACTGGGATACCTGTACAGGACCTAGAATCCATGACGAGTTACTACAAGCTATAGACGTAGGCGGATGGAAGCAGTGCGTACGCCTCCCTACAAGAAATGAAAACACCCTTGACTTAATCCTTTGTCATGAAATAGAGCCCATCTCGATAGAGGTAGGAAATAAACTTGATAACAGTGATCACAACATATTGTACTGCACGCTACCCCTCCGACTAACAACTAAACACACACCTAAAAATTCCCCGGTGCACTATCAGTATAGGGACTATAAGAATGCCGATTGGGAATTCCTATCAGATCTGCTGAGAAGTTCTGACTGGGAAGAATACTTCATTAACAATAACTTAGAAGTATCACTCGATATTTTCTACAAAACAATTGGCTCAGCAAGAGACATAATCGCGCCCCTAAAATCTGCTCTAAAGACACCAACTCCATTTATAGACCGCAAAACGCGACTATTCCTAAAGAAATTGAAAAGGAAATACCATGTATTTAAGGAATTTAATGCGTTAAACCAAATACATGAAACTCTTAAACGGCTTGAAGAGAAACACAAAATGAGGTCACAACTTGAAGAAAATAAAGCGCTTGTGGGCAACTCCAAAACTCAGGAACTTTGTAGGATATTGCAGAAACGTCTAAAGAGCAGTAAAGACAGTACTGTAAGCAGCTTGGAACATAAGGGTATAATATACAATGATCCCCAGGTTATAAGTGAACTCCTCAATGAGTGGTTTTGCAAAGACGCCAGAGTGCACCCGACCCAAAATTTCCAAATGACCTGCAAAAGTAACCACAAATTAGGCGGAATAGACTTTAATATACAAAATATAGACTCAGCGATTAAGACTTTGAAGTCTAATGGTAGTACTGGAACAGATGACATACCATCTGTCATGTACAAAAATGGTAGCACGGAAATGGTAGTCTTGTTACTTAGAATATTTACTCTCTCGTTGGAAACTGGAACTTATCCTGAAGTGTGGAAAACCACATACATATTACCTAAGCACAAAGCAGGGGCCAAAACCAGTGTATGCAACTATCGACCTATCAATATAACACCGGTAATATCCCGAATAATGGAGAAAGTGGTTAAAGACCAAGTGTCAGACAACTTACTAGAACATGAACTTATCAATCCATCACAACACGGATTTCTTAAAAAAAGATCATGTGTGACCTGTCACATAGACTTTTTCAATGAAGTTACACGAAGTAGGGACAACAGAGAACTAGTAATTGTACTATATTTCGATATAACAAAAGCCTTCGACAGAGTTCCCCATAATCTGCTAGTCAGCAGGTTATGCTCACTAGGGATATGTGATCCTCTCCTGAGCTGGATAAAATCATTTCTGTGTGGCCGAAGTCAGACAACGAAAGTTGGCTCGATAATCTCAAGGCCTAAACCAGTAAGTAGTGGTGTAATCCAGGGACGTGTATTAGGCCCACTCTTAATGATAATATATATAAACAGTATCTGTGAATGCTTTAATGTAGGTAAACCAATACTATATGCAGATGACTTAAAAGTGACGTATAAATGCAAGAACACAGATCTTGTTATAACAGTAAACGCCATACAGC
Source organism: Trichobilharzia szidati (assembly GCA_944472155.2). Classification (NCBI taxonomy): domain Eukaryota; kingdom Metazoa; phylum Platyhelminthes; class Trematoda; order Strigeidida; family Schistosomatidae; genus Trichobilharzia; species Trichobilharzia szidati. Next base: position 5,057,307 of record OX235279.1, read on the forward strand.
AAGAATTAGAAAAAATGGATAGATGGTGTGACACCTGGCAACTCCAATTTAATGTCGAAAAATGTGGCTGGCTCTGCATAGGTTGCAACAATTTAGAACTTGACCTGACAATTCAAGGCCATGCACTTCAACGACTGGAATCTGTACTGGACCTAGGGCTGAAATATTCACATAACTCATTATTTTCTGAACATATCTCCAAACAAGTGCCAAAGTCACGCAGACTTATCGGCTTTCTACTCAGGAACTTCTACAGAAATGAGCCTAGAATTCTGTTGTACAAGGTTTGTGTGCGTCCTTCATTTGATTACTGTTCATTCATGTATAGTAGCATACGCATAGAGGACAAATTGAGAGTCGAGGGAGTGCAGAGGTACTTCACGTTAAAATTACTCGGAACTGAAAATGGTACGAACTACTCCACTAGATGTGATACCCTAGGACTAGAAACACTATGGCTAAGACGCCTGAGACTAAACTTGACACTTTACTATGAGCTTCTAAACCACTTAGTTTTTACCTCTACTAATGGCACTCGACTTTCAGATGACAATGGCTACAAACTAAGACACACTAAGGGTACAGTAACTATCGAACAATGTAAAACAGCCACCAGGCAAAGGTTTTACTTGATTAGGTATGCACAGATATGGAATAAACTACCAATGGAAATGCGTCAAGCAAGTACATTGGCCTCCTTCAAAAAGGTGCTTAATGACAAACTACAAGAGTTTGCAAACGATAGTAGTTCTAGTTCCTATCTGAGAGCCTCCGAAATTATAGGTCCATTTAATGTATAAGCTTAAATACTACACCTGTTGTTTTTTGCCTATATTTAAAATTCTAGATAAAACATTAACGGTTCAGATACGTATCCTCAAACAGACAAGAAATCTCGTTTGTAAAACTACTACCGAACACAATAAGTGGAATAAAATGGACATAAACCGACAACATGAAAAAGGTATAACTCACCACAACATCACATGGACAGATGAACGCTCGTTGGGCACCATATATCCCTCACCAACTGCAACCCACCTTTCCTTAGATAATGTGATGAACTTATATCCATAATGTTGCTGAGCAGTTAATATTCTCAACTCCTGTCGGAACAGCTGAATTTCATAGACCTTCCTCACGCTAAGAAAATACCCACAAGCAGTAGAAATCCATTAATTAATGCGTCCGAAGCTTATGTACTTACTCCCAACAATGACATTGAAGATCAAATGAGATAAACACATCACTGATTTCAAAATAACACATCAATGAACTATAATTCGAGGACTCTGCACACAACAAAGTTATGTATGAATATTTACTTCAAGCTTTATTTTTTCCCAGGCACTTATAATCCATCCACCAAAGACCTGGTTTTTTGGTTAATGCGAAGACAATACTCCTGTATTTCCTGTTGTGTTGCACTCACTGACAATCTAGCAGATTTTTCCAACTTTGCACAGAAATGATTGTATATAAGTGAAAAGGCTGTTTTATACTACTGGGATTAACATTTATTAAGTGTATGTATAATCTCCAGCGAACATGTAAAGCATATCTTGCTACTGGCTGTAAATTGTGATTGAATTATATGGTTCTATTTCTGTAACAATTTGATGATGCTTGTAAACTGGCGTCCCTCATGTACTGTACTATGAGAATAAATTTATTTATTTATTTATTTATAGATTGTTTTAACTTATGCAAAGTGCGCTTCCTGTCATTATTCCATCATCTTCCCTTGTATGTATAGCTTGTGTTAGTGAAAAAATTTTAAACATGTCAACTCCATGAGTGCATTATTATCATATTGATGATGCCTGTCAACTGGAGTCCCTCATGTGCATAAAGTGAGAATGTATTATTGTAAGATGCATTTTATTGTTATATGAGGGAAGTGACTTCAAGCTTTATCTATTTCCCCAAGTATCTGTAATCCATCCAAGCCATATTTGGTTTTTCTGTTAATGCGAATTCAATATCTCCATATTTCTTGATGTGGTCCATTGAATCACTAGTTGTCAAGTTTTTCCCACAAACTAAAGACAAAATGACAGCAGCCATGTAATTTAACCGTAATGCATGTAATTTATGTATGTAATTTAAATAATACTTATCCATGCCTATACAACTGGTGTGTCCTACATAGGTAGGAATAAATATGAACCCTATTATATTATCATTACTAACTATGCTAACTAATCGTGTGTGTAATTTATTGAATTGATGATGCCAGTAAACTGGCGTCCCTCATGTACAAAAATGAGAATATATTATGATTATTATTAATCTGTCTAAAACGCGAGTAGCAACTGAAGGTTGCGTTACATGTGGCAGACATAGTGGGAATAATGTTTTCAGCAATGTGGTGTATACCAGAACGGCAGAAATACTATTTTACCGAAAGAAAGCCTAGTGGCTACTCTCCAGACGAACCCAACAGTAGAATTGGGGGCTACAGAGATTCACATCTTGAAAGTCCCCAGGTTGTAACCATATCATTTGGCCATCAATCATGAAACAGTGCATCGAAGCTCTCTGTAAGCCCTAATGTGGCTTATTTCAACGCTCGATGGATTCCGCGAAACCGCCAAGAGAGTGGAAAAGGGACATTCTTTCTCCGATTTTCAAGAGTGGAGACAGGAAAAATGCCACCAGTTATAGACCAGTAGCGCTACTCCCAGTGTTATCAAAAGTACTGGATATTATTATTGATGATCACATCAGGGAGCACCTCGATAGGACTAATAGACTCCATGAAGCACATTATGCCTTCAGGAAAGGCAGATCCTGTGTAGCAAACCTACTGTAAGCTTGAGACGATCGGACATCATGCTGGGATATGAATAATCCAGTGCATGTGACTTCCTATAATTTGAGAAAGTATTTGACACAGTTCACCATGACATCCTACACAAAATGAGTCAGGCAGGTATAGGTGAGCCACTTCTGTCATGGCTGGAAGACTACCTAGTTGAAATGAAATTCTGCACCAAGGTCAATTGACTCCACTCATCCTGGCACAGCTCGTCACCAGGAGTGTCGCAGGGCTCTATCCCAGGGCCATTGGTATTTTTGATTTTTATCAATGACCTACCATCCTGTCTAAGCTGCCGAACTCTTCTATACGCTGACGTAGAAATTTAAGGAGCAATAAAGCTTTCGGAAGGCTCAGATGGGTTGCAGGCAGACCTTAAGCTTCTTGAAGATTGGGCGGTGGCCATTGGAATGACTTTCAACCTGAAAAAGTGCAAAGAAGTAAAATTACGCACCTGTAAGCTGCAGGATGCAAGCTACACCCAGTGCAACAGAAACCTGTCTTGCTCAACGTCGGAGCGTGACTTAGGTTTAATTCTAACGGAAAAATGGAAAAAAGCATGGATTACGCGGGGAATGTAGCGAGGACATATGCGGTCATCCAATTTACACATGGTTAGTTAGGTGCACTCACTCCTGGGCTCTTTCTAAGGTTGTACAAAACATAAGTCAGACCACACCTTGAAGTGCACAATATCATTACTCCCCCACTGATTAGAAGAGATGTGAACATTTCGGAAAGAGTCCAAAGACGAAGGGCGATGGTTCTCCGAAACGAACTATATGATGAACGGCTAAAAATTAAGTTTCTTCACACTTAGTTGCCATCAACTTAGGGGGGACTTAATATATATTTCACATAAATTAAGCATTTACATGATTGACATACCGTTTGTACAGCTATGATCATATTTGACAAGTGAAATTTGAAATGGGACACTGTTTTGTGACATTAAAAATTGGAAAGATGGAAAAACCTCTAGAAACTTTATAAAAGTAGATTACAATATGTTGGTTGAAGTCTAAATTATAATCTATAATATACTTAGAGTCAGTCAAATTCATTTGGGAATTACGAAATGTTGCGTTAATGGAAGGTAAGGAGAGAATAAAAATGACCAGAATCACCTAAACATAGTTGTTCTGTCATTAACTACTGATGAGCTTACCTGTGGAAATCCAAAAAAGGATAGCTCACCAGGGGTAAAAGACTGGAGTGGGTTCCCGTTCCTTTTCACTGCGAGTTTGTCGTCCCTGGTACTCTTTACTGGCAGACGTAGCTACGGCAACATACGTGGACAGCTTTAAACGAAGGCTGCATACAGGGACTGCGTCCGAACCCTTAAAATCTAGTACCTTATTAATGGGTAGACATCTAAACTCACCGTTTTACTTCACAATGTCTCTTGCCTTACCTTCCTGACTACTCCAACTGCTACACTTACATTATTATTATTATCATTATTGACACTATGTACATGCATATATACAGACCTAAAATTTCATTGGCCTACTGTTTTTACTTTTACTTTATTTCTTTTCCTGTCTTTTAGTCTGCATAACCCAGACTAGTTATGTGTTATTATTATCTCTTCTCTTGTAGACGACACAGGATGATTAACCGGTGTAAGGATGAACTCCATTAGCAACAGTAACACGGTCTTAACACACCTCATACTGCAGAGAGCATATAATTGATCCCAGCAGCACTCATTTCGGAGTCAGCCAAAGCCACGAAAGTCGAGTGGCTGAAAGAACTGCGCAGAGGTTTACCGAAGACCGGCAACCTTTACCCCACAACCAAGAAAGCAGCACAAAGAAATCAAATTAGCTTATACTAGCTCGTAAAAAGGAATTACATATTGAATGGTGTGGCCAGGACGTCAAAGCTATAATGCAGTGGGAACACACCTGTCACAGGATCATGACAGCTCAAGAATAAAAAGGTTTCAATTACAAAGCGCGACATATTTGAAGATAGCAAAGGTGAAGCGAAGAAACAGAACTTAAGTAGACGAATGCGGGTGCTGACGAAAAACTCGCCAGGAATATACAGACATCGAAGTTGTGGTAGGTTAATGAAACGGCACACCCGTAGAAGACTGTTTTCTTGAAGGAAAGAGAACTTGTCAAGTGTGGAGAGGCGTGAAGACGGAGGGGTGAAATACATAAGAGTTGAAGAGGCAATATAGGTCTCACAGGATTTAAACCTTAAAATAAGGTATAACTCATTTAAATCCCGAGGGATTAGAGACTCGGCATACTGGACCTAAGATAAAGAGGGCAGGAGATGTAATTTAACATCATCATCTAGGGCACAGGACATTGGTGGTCAAGTGAAATGCTTTCAAAATAGCAGCGATTCAAGTATAACATTTAGAAATAGAAGGAGGAACACTGTATGAGTTAGCATCACCGCCGAATAACACCAGAATTTGCCAAAAGTGGAATGAGAAGAAGGCTCCACAAACATCCAAGGTAGAGATAAAGAGGAAATGTGAGAAATTGTTCACTACAGAATACCATAGGTGGATAGGAGATAGGAAGATGCTGAAGCAGAATTTAAACCATAGCCGTAGTGACAGACGAAAGGAGAAGCTGAAAATTATATACCCCACACTGGTTAAGATAATGAAAAAACTACTGACGAAGAGAAAACGTTTTCACTACCCGCTTGCAATTGAAGCAGAATAGAGTATAGACAATAGAGACCTTAGATCGCTGTTTGAGATAACCAGATCGCTGTCCAGGAATGGGTCATTGCAGATAAATCCAGTGATATATGGTAGAGGAAACCAATCATACCGCCGAAGAGATGGGAGCGGAGATTCTCTGGGCTGATCACTTCGATGGAATGTTGAAGTGACCACCACTCCGGGCGGACATAAACAACACAGATATAAAGAACATACTCGACCCAACCAACAGAGAACATCAATCACCATCAGTGGGATAAATCTGACATGAGTCGTCTCTTTCACTTACCTCAGCAACATCGTCTGAACTACAGGCAAAATTAATGCAAAAGTCAGCCAAGATCAAGTTGTGAAGGTCATGTAAGCATTCATTAGTCTGAATCTGGCATGGAACAAGATCTGAACTTTCTGCAGTAACGTGAATTCAGTGCTTCCTAGTGATTCCCCACAAAAGTTATAGTCGCCAGGTTTTTTGACTTCCGACCGACAGCTGACTGCTTTTGCATTATTCTGGAGATCAGATGACCGACCAGAATGGATAAGTAATAAGGGACTCCAGAGGCAAATCAGTCAGTAGGTTACTGCCTTTGCAGAAGTAAATGGAGATGTGATGGACATACTTGACCACACGTTCAAGTAACATCGTATATCAGGCAGGTTTCTTAGTGTAACTCGGGTAATAAGCAAGGTGTCTGGCGTGGATAAGAGGATAGCATGAGAGACATCATGTGAAGTGGGCGGTTGCCCAACCAGCGGAAATCGGTGACAGAGAACTGAGTGCAATGGCGATGTGCTGCTGACGCCCTATGTCCCCCTGAGAGCTCAAGGATTGAATAATCATAAAATAAATATAATGGGAGCGAGAACAAGGGCTGGGGCTTGCCACTCAGGATAAGCAGTAAACAAGTCTATTCAATGGAGACGGGTTCAGACGCTTACCACTGGATATTGAATATTGAATTCGAAACATTGCGTTGGTGTGTAGCTTTATTTTTCCAGTTGTGTATCTATATATCCTGAAGTTATAATTTTAAATGATTGGCTCACAAAAATGCTTCCTTGCCACCAGCAGTGATTCCAGTGATTTTGTAGCCATCCGTTTTTACTATACGAAATTCAACACCAGTGACCTTCTGCTCTGAAGTCACACTTTTAAAATGCAGAAGCCGTTTCTGTCAGGTACTTAATTTTTTGTAGTAATGACTGCTCTCTAGAATATGTAGAACCTCCTGAAGGACTTCATAAACTTTTGGAAACAGACAGAGTTACTGTGAAGCAGATAAAACTGGCCCAAGGTAAGTTTATTTCTTTTATATTACATAATAGAGTAAATAACTGAGTAGATTACTTCATATGGTGATATTGTTTTGCATTATGTCAGAATATTTTACTGAGTACACAAGTAAGCATTTTCTGGGATCAACGGAGACTTTGTTCCGTTTGGCTGATCGTCAAAATCTTAATTAATACTATGGAATTTTAGTTCATACTTTTCACCTGTTTTCTGTGACTTTATACAATGCCGCAGTCTATTTCACGATATAAGATTAGTGCAAATACATTTGTTTTGGTTCCCTATGGCCAATAAACACTGTGGCCGAAAAAACCACGTGCATATACGAACTATATGTAGTTCGGATACATTCACTGGGTGGTCTTTGACTCGATGTTGTCACCATATTCAGTAGTTTCATTTATCTTGTGCCATCATTCATTTTAACTAGAAAAACGTCTAGGAATTTAATAGTATCATTTTCCTCGTGTTCTATTGTGAAATTGAGATATGGACGGCATGAGTTGAATTTTGTCAACCGAAATTTGATGAATCCATCATTAAATCATCCTGCTTTATTAACCGGCTTTATTGCTTGTTTTAAATTGGTATCGGGAAATAAATGTTTTCAATTCCTAGCTATCTCTAATACTACTAATCCGATATGAATAGGTTTCGTTCATGTCCGCTTTCTAGATCTCTCTGGTTTTGATGTGTGTGTTTTGATTGTGTAAATTCCTCATATCCTAACGATTTTCTAAGAAAGTGTTCTGTCTAACCTGCTACTGCATTAAGAAACTTAGACAATCTGGAATCACCCAACCACTACTTTCACAATTGGTCAACTCTTGTATCTTACCTATTCTACTGAAAAAGGGCTATACCATCCTGAGAAGGATGTTGAAGGTAGTCAGTAAGACTAGTGGTGTAAAACTCAGTCAGCTCGTCACTACTTTAGTTGATAGGCATCTGAATACATGCGAAAAATGGTCTAAAACCACACTCTTCGACCCCCAACACCCCATCTATTCCCAACTCTCGCCTTGTATCTCATCAAACAGAACCAGAAATCAGTATAAAATAATCTATGCTCGTACAACCAAGTACAGGAACTCAACGATGCCATACTTGGCCCGTGTTCTAAGCGACAGAGACAATGTTAAGCGTGAAACCTATAACTTGCTTTGTTATTAACAACATAATGTTAGGCTCTTTTATTTCTCTCTTATTTTGCATTTTATAGTGAACTCCTTCTTAAACATACTTAGCTACCTAAATTATTAACACTGGCTTACGTTTTGTACTTTATTGTATTCCTTCTATTGTGTATCCACTGGTTCTGACTCTATTAGCACTATGAGTATTACAAAATTGTCCTGTCATTAACCATCATGTAATTATTAGTTTTGTGGTTGTTTTTTGTTCGGCAATATTAGCTGACGATCATTGGTTGTGAACGCCATTATTATCACCACCTTAAAATTTTGTATTATTCAGGATTACTCACACTACCACTACAAACACTGCATTAGACCTGACAATAAAAAACAAAACAACAACCCTGAAATGTTATTTCATGATTGTTTAGTGTTGTTTCAATCAAATTAACTGACCACCTTGGCGATAAACATTCTTAAATATCATTTCATAACTTCTTGTATGACTATAGCTTTGCTGTCACCATGCATAATCATATCATAGGTTCCACTACCCAATACTGAGATATTATTATATGCTGTTTATTTTCCTTTCTACTTCTTGGTATTTTTTCGCATTCTTTTAAAATTCTTTTGTGTTTTTTGTGTTTGCTTTTTCTGTTGTTGTCTTTATATTTATTTTCCTTTTTTGAAAATACTCCTTTTAAAAGTTGGATAAAATTAGATGCAAATATTGTGGATATGTGTGTGCTGAAAATTCTACATTGTTCCACTAGTACTGTTTCTGGAATAAAGCAAATTATTATTATTATTCAACACATGATAACTGAGGTTTAATATTGTCTGTTGTAATTGACACTATCTTTATATTTATATATGTGGAAAGAACACTACTGAAATAAATCCTCTCTAAGCCTTGAATTTTGTCATTAAAAGCTTTGCCAGACTTTGCCAGTGAACATAATTATTCCTCTTGAAGTCATATGGCATTAAGGAAGACATGTTTTTCTAAGTTTATTGTAAAAAACTAAAAAACGTGAGGAGCAAATATTAAGTGTCTAAAGAAGGAGTTGGTAGAGCTATTTGTAGCTTTAATACTGCGTAATTCTCTCTAGAAACCATATGCTTACGTGGTTTGGTTTTGCTTCCTACATTTCTTATGAAACGACTGTAGGTAGAGTATTATTTGTTTTCGAACAAGTAAGCGTATGAAATTTCCGTGCTTTACTCTCTTCAAACTCGCTGAAGAGATTAATAAATGTTTTTTCATTTTTATTCGTTGTATTGTTTCTCTTGAAACCATTTCATCATTAGAATACTTCCCGGAAAGTGTTTTCGATAGCTTTATGTATTTTTATTCTTTGAGCCTTGCCAATATATACAACCGTCGAGAGTCTGCCATCTCTCTCTTAAATGACCATTAATCATTATTACTGCGACGTTCTATGAAGTTCTGGCAATATTTTTTAGCTGGCTTGATTATTTTGTTTGTCGCAGGTTTATCTAGTGATCATAATAGTCAGAGATGCAGACTCTTCTGAACACCTTGAGCAGCAATCTTCGTATGTTTGGCATGCGATTCGCCCCTGTAAAATGTAAGATGCTGCTACAGGACTGGACTACGTCAACCGCTAGCTTAGTGATAGGGAGTGAAGTGATAGAACATATTGACCACTTCACCTATTTGGGAATTGGTATCAGCACCAACGGATTGATTGGTGACGAAATCTCAGCACGGATCCAAACAGCTCGGGCTGCTTTCGTTAACTTAAGCCATCTCTGGCGTAGGCATGACATCCGGCTATCAACCAAAGGACGTGTGTACACCTCACCAGTTCGCTCCGTCCTTCTCTATGGCTCCGAAATATGGCCAATACGAGTTGAAGACATGAAAAGGTTGACTGATTTGATCATAGATGTTTACGATCTCTTTCTCACATTAGGTGGCATAATAAGGTAAGTAATGTTGACGTTAGGTTAGGCGTAGTGTTGGGCAAAGAGGGAAAATCAATCGAAGAGGCTATAAAGTTACATAGATTAAGATGGCTAGGTAATCAATCCATGAAATGCTTGACAGTTAAACTGAGTCAGGTAGTGAGGGAGATGCAGACTTCCGGGTTGGGGCCCGCCCTCGGGACTCTAAGAATCAATGGCTGGAGACATACAATAGGTGACATGGCTCAAACTCATCGTTGTCAATGGCTTACGCAGATGCATTCAGTCTCTTGTGTAATCTTTCATATTCCTTTCTACCATTACTCATTCTGTTTCACTCTTATACTTGTCTAAATTCTATTGATTCTCTTCACTCATCCACCTTCTTGTCTACCTTTGTGTGGTATTTGGAACGTGGCAACTGGAACTGCTGCACTTCGGTGCCAAGTTCTATGTTGAATCCAGCCAGCCAGAAGTCAGAGATAATGATGTTTATTAATGTCACATTTTGTGTCATTTGCAATATTTCTCTATGATAATTCGACCTATTTTCTCATATTTTATCAGTGAAGCATTTTTTCTATGTGGGAAGCTGATTTAAGCAGTTCAAACTGGTAGTTTTTTCTTTCAGGTAGTTAAGAGTAAAGGAAAGCAAGTTATTTACTGTGTGTTACTATTTCAAATGTGAAATCACAGTAGTCAAGGGTCAGTTGTTGCCATAAAAATTAATCCTGCCTTGTTTTATTCCACACACAAAGGTTATTTCCAATGCGACTAAGTAATTTAGTGGGCTTCAGCTGCACGTCTCGATTGCGTTCGGTTCTCTGCTAAAGTTCCCGCCTGAGTTTAAGTCTGCCCACATGCTTTCATCTCCTCTTCACATCCCCTCCTCCAAGTCACCCACCCTCACACTGACGACCAACTCGCCGCTTCCCTTTCGGATTCCACTCGAGAAATGGCCTGTCGTGTGATGCCACTTGATGGTCTCCTCAGAGTATGGCCAATCCATCTCCACTTTCTCCTGCATATTTGTTGGGCGATTGGTTCTTGTTTTGTTTGTTTCCCATAGTTTCTTGTTGGTTCTTGTTCTTTCCGGCCATCTGATTTTGAGTATAGAGCGAAGACAGTTTTTGTTGATAAAGGTCTGCAACAGGCTGTTGGAAATATTCTTTGTCACACACTGGCCAACTTTCTGATCCGTATAGAAGAACTGACTGACTTGATGTTTGTATTGAAAATCCGAATTTCGTTGTTGAGTGTTGCTGAGTGACGAAGATTTCCAGATTGGTTTCAGGTTGATGAATGTGTTTCTCGCCTTCCCGATTCTCGATTTGACATCTTCGTCCGTTCCTCCTCCTGTAGTTGAGACAATGCTCCCTAGCTAGATAAGTGAATGAAGTAACCTCTTTCAAATCCCTCCCGTTGATGGTGATTGGCGCTGGATGTTGCTGCTGTTGTTGTTGTTGTTGGTTGGTTATTTTCATAACCTCCATCTTGTCTATGTTCACCTGTGAGTCCTGTCTTTGCTGCTTCTTCGACCAGTTTGTCGGTTTTCGCTTGTAAGTCTTCGATTTTGTGTGACATCAAACATAAGTCATCCACGCGTGAAATCCAGGTCTTCTAGGTTCTTCACGTCGGTCCAGGATATCCCTGTCTTCTCGTTTCCCACTGTCTGACGACGCATAGTCCAGTCCACCACAATTAGGAATATCATTGGTGATAATAAGCACCCTTGTCTGACTCCTGTGTTTACTCCAAACGCCTCACTGAGCTTTCCGTTGTGAATCACTTGACATGTGCCGTTGTCGTACAGCTGTTGAATAAGGTTGATGAATATTTGGGGTACGCCGTAGTACTCGAGTAGTTTCCAAATTACTTCGCGGTCAACGCTGCGCTGTCGAAGGCCTTCTCAAAGTCTATGAAGTAAGTTGAGGTAGAGGTTTGATTGCCATTCCATGCTTTGTTCTGTGATGATGATGCATAGAGTTGCAATTTGGTCAGAACATGATTTGCCTTTCCTGAATCCAGCTTGTTCTGGTTAGCGGAGTTCTGTATCCAGTGCGTCCTTGATTCTCTCCAGGATGATGTGACTCAGGATTTTACTTGGCGTCGACAGGAGCATGATTCCTCGCCAGTTCTTGCAGAGTGAGGCCTAAGTCGCCCTTCTTTGGTAGTTTCACGAGGTAACCTTTCCTCCAGTCAGTAGGCACCTTTCCCTCCTTCCAAACCTTCTGCAATAATGGAGTCAGCATATCTGTTGTCGTCTCTGGGTCCGCTTTCAGTGCTTCCGGAGGTATTCCATCTGGTCCAGCTGCTTTTCCAGCTTTCAGAAGCTTGATTGCATTCAAGACTTCAGCTTTCGTTGGAGGATCGGTGTCAACTTGGAGTTCGAGTCCTGGTTGGCGGCAAAACAGAGATGTCGTTTTCAGTGGTTCTCTAACTCAAGTCAATCCGTAATCAATCCGTGATCAAACAAATCAAAAATCCCTACACAAACTAACTTTTATTCAAAAGTGCATTTTCATTCAAATGAACTGTCGCGTAGTTTCTTTGTTAATTTAATTCGATTGCAAAATAATTCAAATGAACTGTCTGTCGTCAAGATCTGACAGAATAGTTATAAAATATTTGGGCGCCGAGTGAGAAGTAGACATTTGTAAAAAACGTTGGAATTACTCATTTCAATCTCGCTGAGATTTTACAAATATAATTTTTTACAAATGTCTACTTCTCACTCGGCGCCCAAATATTTTAGAACTATTCTGTCAGATCTTGACGACAGACAGTTCATTTGAATTATTTTGCAATCGAATTAAATTAACAAAGAAACTACGTGTAATTGGCACAATCATCGTGTTTTCACTCTCCGTTGTCTGCAACAGAATGCATATCCTAAATCCGTAGCTGTCGAGTCACCTGACAACTCCAGTAGGTCGAATAAAGCAGCTCAATCTTCAGAAAGAAGAAGACAAAGCAATAAGTTCGACAGGGTGCTCTTCAACTAAACTCTAATCCTAAACAACACCATAATTTTGAAAATATACGTCTAATCATAAAATTCTAGATACTAACAGTTTGAACAGACATGAAGGTGTGATGTGGTGTTAGCTGATGCATAGGAAATCCTTATTAATAAGTAAAAAATGGATATGTATCACTAATTAATTAATAATACTTGGTCAAAATTCTCGACTGTCCATATCTTCTTATGGAGACGTTAAGAAATGTTTTACAACTGTTTACCCACACACACACAATACACACTCTGTTTAAAGTGTTTAACAAAGGTAGACCAATATTTGTAAGAGGTCCAAGGTCAAATTTTGATCACAGCTCATACAATTTTGTTTATTATACTTGTTGATACTTTTTGAATGACTCATGATTGGACAAAGTTTTTAAAATCAAGTGATGTTCCTTTTATATATAAACCTTTGTTATGTTAATTTCGATTAATTTCCCTGAAGAAGTTCGGACCAGATTGCCGAACAAGGAAACGTTGGAATTACTCATTTCAATCTCGCTGAGATTTTACAAATATAATTTTTTACAAATGCATTGTCACCTTTTAAAATTTCGTTTATTTCTCTATTTTATTTATTTATTTATTATTTAGATGCAAAAAAATATGATGCTGTGATGTATGAAGCTGTACTGGATACTGCTGAATTACTGTTGAGATTTGTAGAGAAATCCAGTTTTGTACAACGTTTTTGGTGTGGTTCCCATAGAGCTTTCGATATGGAAGTACGCAATGTGAACGGGAAACTTGTTATGCATCTTCAAAGACCAATGAGATGCCCGTCTGTAATTTGCTTCTGTTGTCCTTATGTAAGTGTTTTTTTTTAGATAAAAAAAGATTTTGTCAATATTAACATGTTACCATTCTAATTGGTGGATAGTGGTGACTAGCAGTGACAGAATCCAGTCAAGGATAACGCGCATTTCACCGGTCCTGTTTGGGACCGCTTTTCTTGTTTGGTAAGTACCATCAGCCAGTGCCAACGGGTTGATCTCTGACGAAATCTCAGTACGGATACAAAGGGCTAGTTTTGCATATGCCCTCCAGTTTACGCCGTCTCTGGCTTAGTAGACGTGATATCCGACTATCGACCAAAGGGCGTGTGTACTGCTCAGCAGTCCGCTCCGTCCTCCTTTATGGCTGTGAGACCTGGCCATTGAGAGTGGAAGACATGAAAAGGCTAGACAGCTGTCTTTGATCATAGGTGTCTGCGTTCTATCTCCCGCGTGAAGTGGTATAATAAGGTGAGCAATATTGAGGTTAGGCATCCGTCGAGTGCTAGGTAAGGAGGAGGGGAAATCAATCGACGAGGCTGTGAAGCAATTACATCGACTGAGATGGTTATGACATGTATTACGTATGCCTAGTCATCGCCTTCCTCGACAATGGGCAATGTTAGCTGACATTGGATTGGTCAGGCTGGAAAAGAGCTAGCGGCGGTCAAACCGAAACATGACACCAAACAATGTAATCTACAACAGTTGGTTTAAGTCACGTAAGAAAGTGTAGACTCGGACGGTTAAAACAAATGAAGGCTGAAAACAATTGGTGATATGGTTCAAAATCATCGTTCTCAATGGTTGGCTGGCGCACATGCATCCACTCCTTGTGACTTATGATTTCCAATGAAACTGTTTTGTTCTTCGTTATTACTATTCCTTTGTCTCACCACACCTCTGTTTACTGTCTCTCTATTATGCATTTCTCCTACTTTCTTCTCTTGCTTTGTGTGCTACATGGATGGAGTGTGGCGACTTGAACTGCCGCACATCGGTGCAAAGTTCTATGTCGAAAACCAACCGACCGACCTGTTTGGAACTCGTCCGCCAGCTAGTGGATGTACCTGCATTCCCCGGTGAATCAGTGATGATGTTCCCCGCACCGAGGCTCGAACCCAATCGACGGGAAAATCTCAAATTCACAGGAACAAGGGGGTGGCTCTCGTGGCCCAAGTGGTCTAGTAGATAACGCTTTGGCTACTGTTGTTTGAAACTATGGCCACTGGGTTCGAGCCTCGGAGTGGGGAACATCATCACTGACTCACTGACTGGAGAATGCAGGTACATCCACTAGCTGGCGGACGAGTCCCGAACAGGATAGGTGAAATGCGCGTTATCGTGGACTGGATTCCGTCACTGCTAGTCACCATCCACCATTTAACTTCTAATTAAATGCCCAGACACCTTCTCGAAGTATCTGCACAAGAAGCCAACAGACATGTCAACCTGAGACCGAGTACTTCGGTCCAATCAATCAGTCGATGGGAAAATCTAAAATTCAATTAAAATAAAGACACGACCTAGAATTACTTCCATGCAGGTTTCAATGTTAGGTCTACTATGTGTGGATCTGATGGTGTCCTGTATCAGACAGATGCTAAGCTATCCCGGGGGGGGGGTGACTGTTAAATGACGCTTAACCTCTGAGACACAGACTCATAAGAACATCTATACGAAACACAATATAATTGAGCAAAGAATATCCTTCTTCGATAAATTCCTCCTCTTCTCGCTCTACAATTATATCTATATATGCACGTGTTTATATACATAGAATATTCTAGATTAGTAGTCAATAACAATATTAGTGTCATTTAAAAACTTATCTGACAAGTAAATATATGTGAGGGTGTGTGTGTATTCAGATTGTTTTCTAAGTATATCCTCTATAGTACAGCGCATCGTTTCAACTACAGACGGAACTGACGAGGATATCAAAGCAAGGATCGGGAAAGCAAGGCAAACTTTCACTACTCTCAAGTCTGTGTAGAGGTCAACAGCACTCAGCATCAAAAATAAGATCCGGATTTTCAACTCCAATGTGAAGTCATTGCTACTATACGGATCAGAGACTTGACACGTCGCAAAGTGCATCTCAAACAAACTACAGACCTTCATTAATAGCTGTCTTCGCTCAGTACTTGAGATCAGATGGCCAGCCAGAAAACATCAGCGTCAGGGATCTCTGGCAATGAGCGAAGCAGCCAACACAGCAGGAACCGATTGTTCAACAAATAAGCAGGAAGAAATGGAGATGGATTGGATTGTGGCCATACTCTGAGAAAACAAACCATCAAGTGAGTAACATCACTAGACAAGCCATTGCTCGAGGGGAATCCAAAAGGGAAGTGGCGAGTTGTTCGTCAGTGCGAGGGTGACTTGGAGGAGGTCATGTGAAAAAGAGATGAAAATGTGTGGGCAGACTTGGAGCCAGGTGAAAAGTTTAGTAGAGAACTGAACGCAATGGAGACGTGCAGCTAAAGAAGCCATATGTTCCTCTAGGAATTAAAAGAAACAGTAATACTAATAATACCTGAAGGTCATTCCCTTGTTCAGAAAATAACGAAAAAGCAAATCAACAAACCCACTAGTCTTATTCAAGGAATAGTACTGTTTAAATTCCAATAAACAGTGGGGGGGGGGTGAAACACATGCCAGATAAGATATCAAGATATCTCTACTCAAAATGTTCAGAAGACTCTGCATCTCGTCAACAATTTAAACTGAAAAAAAACTGTGTCATCAGCACACTCGAAATCAACGACTCTCTCTCCACTGACACCAAATCCATCCTTAAGTCTCTTGAATTTCGAATAATATCACATTCGTTAGCAGATCACAGATGAAACTAAATAGAAATGGAGATGATGCTGGCTATTCCGGATGAACGCTTATTCTGGTTGCCATCACTCTGAATACAAAACTCTTGTTAAGCGATGCGCTTACACGGTTGCTTGGAGTTCACAATTAGAAGTTACTTGAGTGAGAAGTTCTGCAGACATGGGCAAATTATGAGAATGTGTACCACAAGACATCAGACGACAAACTTCATGTATGATACCTTTACACTTAGTTTAACCGCTCCTGTGGAGTGAGCCAATTACTTGCATAGGCTGTACAATTAGGCGTGTTTCTCGTCGAATTTCCGAACATCACACTGCACAGTGGTTGGTTAAGTAAAGGACAAATAAAATCCATCTACTCGAAGCGCTATTCTATCTCACTCTTGTTGTGGATACACAACACAAGACTGATTGATGTTAACAAGGCGGCTTTCAGAGTCATTTACCACATACCAATAAATCTCAATTTCGCCTTTACAGTTCGACTACTAAATGATGCTGAGACTGGCTGGCTGGCCGTTGGGATCCAGATTAACAAGCCTAATCTGTGCATCCAAAAGAGGAAATTAGTTCAGACATTATCCTTACCCGCTTGGCCATCTAGGTTTGAATGATCGATCCTGAATTTTTTTGGAATTTTCCTAATTTTAGTTGATATTCTATTTGCTACTATATCTTTATTATTATTATTATAATTATAATTTAAACATCTTTAATGAACTGTAATTGACTTCTAATCTAGAATATTCTATGTATATAAACATGCATATATGTATATAACTGTAGAGCCAGAGGAGGAGGAATTTATCGAAAAGGATATTCTTTGCTGGCTCAATCATTATTTTGTGTTTTATAGATGTCTGAATGAATATTTTTGTCATAAGAACATGTTGAACAATCCTTGTATACAGCCATCTCTATGTGTTCGTCCTACCTATTTGATGCCGCATGTATGTACACATGTGAATTCATAAACACAGTTGGGGTTTCAAAACAGCGGGAAATTAGTCTGGACTAGTCCACTTTGAACTGTATGTAGTCAGAATGTGATAACTTTAGCGGTCGGATATGTCCTCGATGATGTTGCATTTTATTATTATTTGCTTGGCAATTTGTTTCTCCAATTTCGTCCGCTTTTTTAAATCCTAGTTTAATATAAGCACTAGTTTCTTCTCGATAATACTGTAGGCTACCACCTCCCGCATGTCATGCTCACAGTACTTCTCTATAAATCGTTTGGCATTATATCCATTATTCCTCAAACATGCTATGGTGAGATTGACTTCATTTTTTCTAATATTTCTTCAGAGGAAAGCTTTTCTGCTCACTCTCTCTTTCTGGTGTAGTGTAGGGGTTTAACCGAACCTGTCTTGTGGCTAACGGTGTAACAACAGAAGGCAAGACACAGAAGCCAAGGTATATTTTCCATTCATGAGAACCACTGTTTATATATTCATATATATATCTACAGTTTATATTCATTAACCAATCACTGAGCCAGCGTGTGATTTCGGTTTACATTAAACGATAAGAAATAGGACATTTTGATGTGGTTGTGTTCTCTGAGCTGGCTAAATGGTTAATTTGCGAAGCTTTCATCGCCCCACTACTAGGCGACATCTTCTGTGCATACTGCAGTTTCAAGTGAAATGAGCTTTTAGATTTCCCCACAAAATTATCAGTCATCTCTCCTGGTCGGTGACCACCTTGGACGTGATGGGTTACTTTTGTGTGTTTTCACACCTTCTAGGTTGTTTTTATTGTAATTCATTGTTTCTTTGACTTGAACTCTGACCCTTTGTGTGTCTGTGTGTGAGGTTTCTTTCTTATCGGTTGATAAATTTTGTATATCTCGATGTGTCTATTGATTGATGATTCACTGGAATACCAGGCAAGCTTCTAAAAATTCTCTAGCATTCTCGGTGTTGTTTCCTCTGTCTAATATTTCAAATCTGGTTGTTCCAGTCGAATTGATGTCCGTAGTTGTCTGTATGTAGTGATATAAGGGAGTGGATGTCATGTCTTTTGACAGCTAGCTTATGTTCGTGGATACGAAGACGAAGGGGACGTGAATCATCAACCAATAGACGCATCGAGATAGACAAAATATACCAACCGATAAGAAGGAAACCTCACAAACACAAAGGGTCAAAGTTCAAGTCAAAGAAACAATCAATTCCAATATCGATACAAGTAGCTTAGAAGGTGTGAAAACACACAAAAGTAACCCATCATGTCCAAGGTCATCGACCAGGAGAGATGACTGATAATTTCGTGGAGAAATCTAAAAGGTCACTTCAATTGAAATTGAAGTATGCGCTGAAGATGTCGCCTAGTAGTGGGGCGATGAAAGCTTCGCAAACTAACTATCCAGCTAGCTCAGAGAACACAAGCACATAAAAATCATCCACCTGAGCTACAAATCATCTCTTTTATATCTAATAGGGCATATAAATATACATAGTATTCTTTTGTTAATGAGGTAGGTATATAACCGTTGGAATATTATGTGAGCATAATATTCCGTTGACTGACATTGTCAGTATTACACCACCACCACAACAGGACCGAAGCTGTTGAAATGCAGATGTTGGCTACTCCAGGTTGTTGTTTTGTGATGAATGCCCGGTTTTGGTTTGTTCCGTCTTCCTCTATCTTCGAATGTTTGAGTGGACACTGTTGAACACTTCTGTAGCAGTATTTCTGTTTGATGAGATGGGGTTACGCAGATACAATCGCAATGGTAAACACAGAGAAACATGTGAACATCCGCAAGCACCGAGATTCCAGACAGCAAGACAAAAGAGCAAAGCCCCAAGAACCAAGAAGACCGAACCAACTTCAGTTGCAAGTCTTTGACGGGAGGACGAGTGTGGTGAGAGCTGGCTGCTAGCCAAAGTTGGTAGACAGTCAATGTTTGACGTCAATGTTTATGTCCCCAATATTGGTGGTGGTGAGAAAAGGAGAACAAAGGCTTTGCGTAGGTGGATATAGTTAGCATATGGATGGATGATCTGACACAGCCACAAAGAGATGCAAGGTTAACTTTCTGTGAGAAACAACCACCAATCAAAAGACTGTATTTTCTAATAACAATAATCTACAATAATGTACATTTAAATCTATAAATATGTGTTGATTCTCCTTAATAAACGATCTGTTTGGCTGGCCCTTGTATTCTGTTGTTACACTATTACTACTACTACTACTACTACTACTACTACTACTAACAATAATAATAATAACCATAAAGGTTTTATCAATAATAAGGATGAAAAGTGAGGCAATCTACGATAAATCACGAAAAATACCCATTTATTCATAAGTAAAAACACAGTTTTTTTGTTCAGCGAAGAAATTTCTTTTCAACGACTTCATTTTCAAGCTGTACAGTCGTATTTATATTACAAAAAAGGTTTTTACGAGTTGATCACGGACTGGTTCTCTAACTGATATCAGTCCGTGATCAACTCGTAAAAAACATAACAAACCCTTACAAACCAAACTACAGAAAAGGTTATTAAGTGGCACTAAATAATTGCTCAGTCAATATACATGCATATATGTGATAAGAATAACGATAATTAAAATGTTATAAGGGGTAGAGTTGAAGTGAATAAATTACAAAATTATTAAAGATTGTTTGATAAGTGAATTGAAATCAAAAATGTTATAAAAATGTCAAGTGTTGTCTAAAAATTTTAAAAAATAAGAGTACGATTACGATAAGAATGAAGATGTGAAGTGAAGTGGAAGGAATTCAAGTGGTAAAATAAAATAAAGTAAAAACTAGAAAGAACATTACTATGACCAAGGTAAAGAAAGGGGTTTGATTTCTCTTACTCCCTAACGGTACCTAAGTGCTGAAGTTAGTGTACTACCCAGTGAATGTCGGCTTTCGGTAAATCGACCTTAACAGCGTGCCATTCTCTCTTCTATCTAGCTTAACATCAAGGAAGTGAAATGAGGAATTCAACTCTTCTTCTACCGTGAAAAGCAAAGATGGGTGAGAACCATTAAATATTCTAAGAAGTTCAGCAGTTAAAGTTTTCATCACATACAATGAAGGTATCATCCATATATCTTTTATACATAAACAAACTCTCGACTTTAAAACTTACGAAAGGTCATTTAATTCCATATTAGTTTATTTATTAGATGTATCACACACAGTCATTGAAACAGTATTAGTATTTACCGGATGACACAGTTTCGAACACAATTCATCATTATTGCTGTTCATAATCATACACATCACCAATTATAATCACACGACTTTGAAACTTGAGTCTGATAGTTTTCTTTGTCCTCTCCTATTTGTCGTCGTCATCGGGGTTGTAGAATTTTCCAGATGTCTAGCTGGACAGGTGTTGAATCATTCCTGTTACACGTATTCCCTGTCAGTTGATTCGATACACAAAGCTTCTATTATCAATCTCAAAATCAAGAAATCTAGAGAATAGTTCAGCAGCTATCGAAAGCACTACATGCAGTTACATACAACCATACAATAGGCTGGATGGGATAGGATGACAGTTTTGAAATCTAATGTCACAGGGTGTAGGGAGGGAGAGATTGATAACAACGGAAGCTTTGTTTATTGAATCAACTGAGAGAGAATACGTGTAATAGGAATGATTCAACACCTGTCCAGCCAGATATCTGGAAAATTCTACTACCCCAATGACGACGACAAATAGGAGAGGACAAAGAAAACTATAAAACTCAAGTTTCGAAGTCGTGCGATTAAAATTAGTGATATGATTATGGACAATAATGAATTGTGTTCGAAACTGTGTCATTCGGTAAATACTAATACTGTTTCACTGACTGCGTGTGATACATCTAATAAACAAACTAATATGGAACTTTCTAACTTCGTTTATATAATTCCATCACTATTTTTCATCACTTGATTTGAAACAGATAGAAGAAGCAATGGTATCAAATAACTATAACTATCCTATAAAATTCATTAGGAAGATCAGTAGAGACCAAAAGCAAAATCGGAAAATAATTGTGAGACTTGTAATGATAACATAAATAAGAGAGAATATAAGTCATCCACTGTTATACCATAAAGGGAGGGGCTTCTGAAACCCTTCCTACGTAGGATTCTGAATTAAGCAGGAATTAGGGTGGCATTTAAACCTACAAACTCACTCAGAGAGCGCAAGCTGTGTAATGTAAAGGACCCTGTCTGTTGACCCAATTAGACAAAATAATATAATTTATAAAAACAAAATAATCGAGCAAAGAATATTCTTTTCGATAAATTCCTCTTCCAGGCTCTACAATTATATATATATGTTTTTATACACAGAATATTTTTAATTAGTAGTTATTAACAATATTAGCGTTTTTTCAAATAATATCGATTTGTAAAGTATGGTCAATGCTATTGCAGTTCATTAATGATGCTTAAATTATAATAATAATAAAGATATAACAGCGGATAGAATATCAACTAAAATTAGGGAAATTTCACAAAATTCTGGATTATTCAAACCTGGATGGCCAAGGTAATGATAATGACTGGACTAACTTCTTCTGGGTGCATAAATTAGGCTTATTAATATGAATCCCCACAGCCTCCGCAATATTTAGAAGTCGAACTCTTAAAGCGAAATTGAGATTCATAGGTATGCGGTAAATGACCCTGAAAGCATGATTAACGTCAATCTTGTGTTCTGTCTCCACAAGATGCGCCAGAATAGCACTGCGAATAGATTTTGTTTGACCTTTGCTTAACCAGGCAGGGTGATGTTCGGAAATTCGACGAGAAACACGCCTAATTGTACGGCCTATGTAACTGGCTCCACAGGAGCAGTTAAATTGGTAGATACACATGGAAGAGGCGAAATTAGGCAGTTTGTCTTTTATTCCCGAACGCAGAAGAGGAGTGGTTTTGAAGATACAGCGCAATTGAGCAGCAGGGAATGTTCTTTTTACCGCATTTCTGAGGCGATGTGTTAGTATTTCACTTGTGTTGTCTCCTAGGAACTGCATCTGCAAGAACAAGGATTTCTTTGGAACTGTTGGTACCTTGGATTGTTTTGGTTTTAGATTCATATTCTTATCAATAAACTTTTCCGGATAACCATTCTCACTTAGCAAACGTTTAATATTGTTGAGCTCCTCGTCAAGGCATTCATCCGAGCAAATCTCTCTTGCTCTGTGGACCAGGCACTTTATCAGATTGCGTTTGTATTTCAAGGGCACAAAGCTGAGAAAATGTGTGTACTGGCCGGTTGATGTAGGTTTCCTATAAACATTTCTTCGTATTGTGCCATCCTCTTTTCTGGTCATAAGGACGTCTAGAAATGAAATACTAGAGTCTTTTTCTTTCTCAATAGTAAAATTTATTGCAGGATGTACCTCATTAAATTTATCCAGGATGTCCTTTGCCTCATTTTCGTTCTTCATAATCAAAAAAGTATCATCCATGTATCGACAATAAAATTCGAGTTCATTAATAACATCTTTCAAAGGCCCATTTTCTAGTTTCGCCAGGAAAATGTCGGCTAGAATGGGTCCTAGTGGCGACCCCATTGCCACACCGTCGACTTGTCTATACAGTTCCTTATTAAATAAAAAGTGGACATTCATTGTACATTTCAAGAGAAGCTCCTTCATGAAAGCTATAGGAATGCCAATCTCGATGTTTCGTCTTTTGAGTTCTTCACATATAAAGTCCACTGTTTCCATGAGAGGTACATTGGTGAATAAAGAAGATACGTCAAATGATATCATAAATTTGTTATCAACATTTAAATCTCTTATCCTTTCAACGAATCCAAATGTATCCTTTACACTATGTTTCACCAACTCAGTATGAAGGGGCTGTAAGAGTTCAACTAACCATTTGGCTACCGGATGGTATGGTGAATTTAGCATATCTAATACTGGTCGTAGCGGTACACCATTTTTGTGCACTTTAGGCGAGCCATATAGTCTTGGTGTGAACGTTCCGTTGGGTTTAAGTGACGTGTACTGACTCTGTGAGATGAAGCCTTGTTGTTTCAGTCTTTTCAGTGTTTCCGCCAACTGCATCTCTATCTTTTCAACCGGATCCAGAGAAGAGGAGATTTTTTGGAATTTTGAATTATCATTAAGAATAGTATTCATCTTCTCAAAGTAATCCGCTTTGTTCAAGATAACCACTCCTGAACCCTTATCCGGTCTTGTTATTATTATGTTGTCATTTTTGCGGAGAGTATCCAGGGCTTCTCTATGTTTTTTGGTTAAGATACTATCTGAATTGCGTTTACTGTTCATGTAATAATAGCAGCAGTCGACCAGCGTTGATTTAAATCTTTCAACATCTTCAGTTGATGAGGGTGTAAGGCCTTCCGTTTGGGTGTAGAGACTTTCGAACTGAATTTGTGCATCCATTTTGTTGATTTTTACATGGCTGTCACAAATAATTTAGAAAATACCCTGCAATGACTGTGACTTAGGTCAACCACATAGGTCAGTTAAGCTAGTAGGTCAGGGGTAATCAGATTGTGGGAACATAAGAATTTAGCTAAGGCAAGAATGGTTGACCGCACCCGAGAAGACAAATAATTTAGAAGACAGCTCAGCACTACATTAACCACAGGAGGAACGGACGAGGATGTCAAATCGAGAATCGGGAAGGCGAGAAACACATTCATCAACCTGAAACCAATCTGGAAATCTTCGTCACTCACCATCAACAACAAAATTCGGATTTTCAATACAAACGTGAAGTCAATTTTGCTTTACGGATCAGAAACGTGGCGGGTCACCAAGAATATTTTCAAAAGGTTGCAGACCTTTATCAACAACTGTCTTCGCTCCATACTGAAGATTAGATGGCCGGAAAGAATCACAAACAAGAAGCTATGGGAACAAACGAAACAGGAACCAATCGCCCAACAAATATGCAGGAGGAAGTGGAGATGGATTGGACACTCGCTGAGGAGGCCGTTGAGTGACATCGTGCGTCAGGCCCTCGAGTGGAACCCGAATGGGAAGCGGCGAGTGCAACGTTATCGTGAGGGTGACATGGAGGAGATCGTGTGAAGAGGATATGGAACAGTATGGACTAACATGGACGCAAGTGAAACGTACAGCAGAAGACAGAAGCAGCAAGTGGAGACGTGCAGTTGAAGCCCTATGTTCCACTAGGAACCCAAGGGAACAATAATAATAATAATCAGCACTACATTGCACTGCACGCACTAACACACAACCACACAATAGCATGGTGGGTGGAAGAGGGTTTAAATTCTAAAAAGTAATCTAGTTAGGTGGAGAGAGAGAGATTGATTACTGAATCCTGGCTGGTTAATCGAGTCTACACCCAACACATGTAATAGGAATGACTCATCACTCAGACAGGAAATATGGAGAATGCCACTACTACCAATCAAATCAAGCGATGAAAAATAGTGATGGAATTATAGAAACGAAGTAAGAAACTTGTGTGAGTGGGTGACTTGATATGATTATGAGTGGCAATAAATTGTGCTCGAAACGTGGTCATCAGTAAATATATAACACTGGATGACACTATGAGACTTTATCAAAACAAACTTTATCAAGCAAACCGTGTTGACTTCTACTGACTTGACATTTTTTTAAAACTCCTTACAACACTTGTATTTCTTCAGAACTCTTTTGATAATTCCATATCTTCAAAAGAATCGACACAGGATAAAGAGTACTCTTTTCCATAAATTCATCATCAGGTTCTACAATTATATATACATTATAATATGAATGAATAAATTAGTCTTATGAACAACACTAATGTTGCTGTTTAAATAACATCGAATCAATAATATTGATAGATTACAGCTGAACAGCATCAACATAAAATAAGCTGAATGTCAGAAGAATTAAAAAAGGTAATATCACAAATTCATGAATTTATAGTCTATACTGAGGGCCAGCCAGGGCAGAAGTAGTGGCCAGCTGAATGGACTCGCTTCTTTTGCACACAGAGCACTGGTTGTTTGAGGCGAATTGCAATAGCCTCTGCTGTTTGGAGCATGCGGTGCTTCGACGATTTTGGTAGTTTGTTAGGCACCCGGTAGATGATGATAGAGAAGGATTCTTCTACTCTGGCTTTGTGACCGGCCGGTTTGCACCAGATTGTCTAATATCGAGCTGTCAATAGTTTTAACTACACCTTTACTTCGCCATAGTGGGATATGTTCTCGAGCACAAAAAATCAAGTTCCTAGAACAACGGCCAATATAACTCGCTCCACAAGCGCAGTTGAATTGGTAGATACAATTTGAAGTGGCCAGCTAGTCTAATCTAGGTACTTCATCCCATTACGCAACTCTGATGAACGTATTCAATTCCTTTTATGCCTTGAATAATATCTTCTATAGTTTGGTTTGTAAGGGTTAATTTCGTTTTTACGAGTTTGACCACGCACGGATTGATATCAGTTAGAGAAACATCGGAAACCAGCATTGCAGAGAGTACTGGACAGCCAGCTGTTTAATCAGCCTAGCTTGTGAATCATCGGCAGTGTGCACCCACTGCTGGGGTTCGAAACCAGGACCTTCCGGTTACAAGGAAAGCTCGTATACCAAAAAATTAATCTGATTCTCGCTAGTGACTTGCTACAGGATGGAGTTTCCTGGAGTCAGTCAGTTCTAGTGAGAAGTTGTGACCGGTGAGGTCCAACCAGTAGTCAAGTGTGAGGGTGGATGTCCCACCGATGATATTGGTTGGTGCCAGTCGCGCTAAATCACGAATTGGTTGAAGTTGGAATTCATAGACTGGCTGGCCATTTAAACGGGTCATGGTGAGTGGCTGAATGATATACGAGCCAGCTTGCTGGCCTTGTAAACGGAGTGTCCTGGGTTTGAACCCGTTGTGGTGGATGCGTGCTGCCGATGATTCCCAAACTAGTTTGATGAAACAGCTGTCCAGTATTCCCTGTGGTTGGTTTTCAATCCTTCTCTAACTGATATCAATCCATGCGTGATCAACTCGTTAAATAAACGGCTATGTTTGTGACTAATCATCACTTTTGTATTACAAATGCAACTGTACAGTTAACAAGGGATAAATGAATTCGCCGAAAACAGGCCTCTTCACTGATGTCAGGTATTTCGTTCAACAAGTTTTGTCAGATAATGTATAGTGTAGTGAATGCGTGCTGGTTATATTAATCTGACTGTTGTTGCGTTTCAACGCGTATAATTGATAATTTTATCATTTCTACGAGGAGTTAGCAAATAGTCTTCGTCTAAAGCTAAATCCTTCCACATGTCAGACTGTTAATTTCAGTTTACAATGTAAAAGAAAGTTAAATGAAGCTGTTGGTTCCTATGACCCTTGCAAAATTGATGATACTGATAAAGAAATCAAGTCTGAAGTTAAGTATCTTGGATTAATTCTTTCTACTGATCTACCTATCCTGGTCTTCCCATGTTTTAGCGATTTCTAAAACAATATTTCGTCTGACTTTTTACATTAAGAAGTTAAGGCACTCAGGCATAACTCAACCCCTCCTCCTCTTACAGTTTGTCAACTCGTGCGCATCTTACCTATTCTTCTTCTTTACTGTTCACGCCTGCTTATTCTCTCCTGGATTGCTTAAAGGAAAGACTATGTCATACTTCGTAGAACTGTGAAGACTGTCAGTCGGTCAGTAGGGCGAGTAGTGTCCCATTTGACCAAATCGTTAACATTGTCACTGACAGGCACTTGATGTCATGCAACAAATTTGCTAAAGGAATTTTGTCAAACTGTGAGCATCCACCACAACACCTGCAGCTCCAAGCTTGTCTCCTCCTCAGGTAAAACCAGAAGTCTTTTTAGAAGACTTTATGCACGTACGTCTAAGTATTAAAATTCCACTATACCATATTTGCCAGCACGTATTTTATGTGATGAAAATAGTGTTAGACATGAACTAACGAACCTTCTTAGCACCCCTAAATAAACCGTTTCCTTCATTCTTAAAGCATCATGCTTTATTGTTATTGTATTTCTTATATTTATAATCCTCTCGATTTTTTGTTTATATTTATTAATTTTTTCATAAGTGTGAACATCATTTGAGCTGTGTTATAACTGTTTATTTTGTATTTCCCCTCGCAACGCTGCTACATCAACAGAACATTAGACTCAATGCCTCTATAACATGCTAAAACTTTCAAACTGAATCGCTAATAATGTTTGAAACAAACTCACTGTTATTATCATTATTATTATATTTAATATTCTCGATTCTCACTTCGAATATTTTTGACTTTATATCGTAAATGTGGACAAATTACTCTGGTTAATTTTGTTTTGATTTTTATTATTATTATTATATTATTGTTTCCTTTAATTCCTAGAGGAACATAGGGCTTCAGCCGTGCGTCTTCATTTCGTTCGATTCTCCGCTAGAGTCTTTACTCGGCTCCAAGTCTGCCCACATACTTTCATCTCCTCTTCACATGACCTCCTCACCCAAGTCACACACCCTCACGCTGACAACCAACTCGCCGCTTCCCTTTCGGTTTCCACTCAAGCAATGGCTTGTCTAGTGATGTCACTTGATGGTTTGTTTCCTCGGAGTATGGCCACAATCCAATCCACGTTCATTTCTTCGTGCTTATTTGTTTCACAATCGGTTCCTGCTGTGTTTGTTCGCTCATTGCCAGAGATTCTTGTTGCTGATCTTTTCCGGCCGGCCGACCATCTGATCTCGAGTATTGAGCGAAGACATCTAGCTGTTGATGAAGATCTGTAGTTTGTTTGGGGTGCTCTTTATGACGCGCTGGTCAAGTCTCTGATCCGTATAGTAGCGCTGACTGACTTCACATTGGAGTTGAAAATCCGGATCTTATTTTTCATGCCAATTAGTGCTGAGTGTTGACCTCCACACAGACTTGAGAGTAGTGAAAGCTTGTCTTGCTTTTCAGATTCTTGCTTTGATATCCTCGTCAGTTTCGTCTGTTGTTGAAACGATGCTTCCCAGGTAGGTAAAAGAGGTTGATTCTTCCAGGTTCCTCCCATTTATGCTGGCTGATTGTTGTCTGTTGTTGTTCTTGTCCAGGAATCTTCATCACCTCTGCTTTCTCTATGTTCACCTGAAATCCTATCTTTGATGCTTCTTCTGCCAACTTGTTGCTTTTCGCTTGCATATCTTCCAGTTTGTGTGGAATCAGACATATATCATCGGCGAAGTCCAGATCCTCCAAGTTTTTTGTGTGAGTCCATTTAATTTTAATTTTATTTATATCTGGAGTAAATCAGATGGAATATTGTGACGAGAGCTGAGAATTCCATTCTGAATTATAAGTAGTGATGTTTTTGGAATGAAGTAGATTTTTTATTATTATTATCACTATTACTAATACTTCTATGTACACCCATCTATTGTCTAGGAAATGAAAGTTGAAGCTCCAGTCGGTGAATCCTTAGGAAGTATTGTTCAAAATTATGGACGACTTGGTCATACATTCTCCTTGAAAGACTGGAACGGGAATGTACAACTAGATCTAAAAGGTCCTTGGTTTTCGTACACTTGTTGCTTAGATCTTATATTTAAGGTGAGTTTGAGCTGTTATTAATCATTTTTCTTTTTTTAAAAACAAAACAACAAACAAAACACAAACGTTCATTCCTTTGCATCCACAGTGTAACATAGGATTTCACGCTTGACCTTTCAAGGTCTCATTCAATTTTTATTATTATTGTTCCCTTGGGTTCCTAGTGGAACATAGGGCTTCAACTACATGTCTCCACTTGCTGCTTCTGTCTTCTGCTGTACTTTTCACCTGCATCCATGTTAGTCCATACTGTTTCAACTCCACTTCACACGATCTCCTCCATCTCACCCTTGGACATCCCACTACTCACCGCTTCCCTATCGGGTTCCACTCGAGCGATGACCTGACGCGCGATGTCACCCACCGAGTGGCCACCTCAGCGAGTGTCCGATCCATCTCCACTTCTTTCTCCTGCATATTTGTTGAGCGATTGGTTCTTGTTTTGTTTCTTCCCATAGCTTCTTGTTTGTGATTCTTTCCAGCCATCTGATCTTCAGTATGATGCCAGCGAAGACAGTTGTTGTTGATAAAGGTCTGCAACAGGCTGTTGGAAATATTCTTTGTGACCCGCCAAGTTTCTGATCCATCCATATAGAAGAACTGACTGACTTGAAGTTTGTATTGAAAATCCGAATCATTTTGTTGTTGAGTGTTGCTGAGTGACGAAGATTTCCAGATTGGTTTCAGGTTGATGAATGTGTTTCTTGCCTTCCCGATTCTCGATTTGACATCCTCGTCCGTTCCTCGTGTAGTTGAGACAATGCTCCCTAGATAAGTGAATGAATGAAGTAACCTCTTTCAAATCCCTCCGGTTGATGGTGATTGGCGCTGGATGTTGCTGATGTTGTTGCTGTTGTTGTTGGTTGGTTATTTTCATAACCTCCGTCTTGTCTATGTAGGTCTCATTCAAAGTGTTGTATAATTTCTACTGAGTCGGATTACTAACCTCATGCCTGATGCATGTTTCCTCTTTGCCCTGCTTATTACAGTCTGAGTGAAGTTTAACAGCATGTTCACCTTGGATAGAACTCTGGACCATGTGTGGAGTAGTTGGAGAGTATTCTACCGCTTCATTACCAATACGCTAAGAAATAATAACGAACTGTGGATTCATTGTCTATATCATTGTCATATCACCTCACTGCATACAGACAACCATGGACATCAATTCGACTGGGACAACCAACGTTCAAATATTAGACAGAGGAAACAACACCAAGAATGCTAGAGAATTTTTAGAAGCCTACCTGGTATTCCAGTGAATCATCAATCAATAGACACATCGAGATAGACAAAATTTATCAACCGATAAGAAAGAAACCTCACACACACAAAGGGTCAAAGTTCAAGTCAAAGAAACAATCAATCCTAATACAAGTAGCCTAGAAGGTGCGAAAACACACAAAATGAACCAAAGAATCACGTTCAAGGTGGTCACCGACCAGGAGAGATGATTAATAAACTCACTCGTGGAGAAATCTAAAAGCTCACTTCAATTGAAATTGAAGTATGCGCTGAAGATGTCACCCAGTAGGGTGATGAAAGCTTCGCAAATTAACTATCCAGCTCAGAGAACACAACAACATCAAAATCATCCAACTGAGCTACAAATCTTCTCCATCATATGTAAGACATAAAACAGAAATGAAGCGAATGTTTTGATTGGACACTAGTCAGTAACTAGTGTAATGTGTCTAGTCTTTTGTCTTTGGTGCAGACTGAATTCTATCAGTCAGTCAGCCAGGCAGGTTTGCAATGTGGCCACCATTCCACCAGGTGGCTAGCTCGCCATCACACGGCGCACACAATGATTTGATGATATTAGATGATGGTTGGAGGCAATCGGCTAGACTACTAGACACATCACACTAGTTTCTGATTAGTGTCCAATCAAAATATCCACTACAGTCCTACAGGAGGTCAATCGCCAGTGAGCTAGAATAGCTGGCTCAATGGTAACGTCTCTGACTGCAGTATTCACTGGGTGACGCGGGTTCGAATCTCAGATGGGTGGGACATGAGCTGTTCCTTCAAGTTGGTTGTAGATACGCCTTGCTGACGGTTGAGTGCCAACTAGCACGAAACCTAGGTTCAAAGCCTCCTGTCGATCGCCTCCAACCATCTAATATCATCAAATCAATGTGGGCACCGTGACGGCCAGCTAGCCACCTAGTGGAATGGTGACCACATTGCAAACCTGGCTGACTGACTGATAGAATTCAGTCTGCACCAAAAACAGAGGATTAGATACATCACACTAGTTACTGACTAGTGTTCACTCAAAACATTCGCTTCATTTCTGTCTTTCAAAAACTCCTATTGAGATAAAGAAAAGAAAGGTTGGAAAGTAAAATAATGGCATGAGCCTTGAGTGGAACCCTGCGAATCGTAAACATTGAGTTAGGCTTGGATCCCTGGGTGACATGGAGGAGATCGTGTGTGTGTGTGAAGAAGAGGAGATGAGAATCTCTATGCGTAGGCATTCATTCAGCTGCAGACGACCGAAGAGAATCGGGATGTGCGTTGGTGGCACAGCGACTAGGACGCTCGCCGACCATGCACATGGTCCAGGGGTTCGACCCCCCTCCCGGCCAACGCACACACCCGATATCAATGGTCGGCCTGCAAAACAATTTGGGCTACCGATATCACATGCTGAAAATTTCATACATATATCAAAAATACTGTGTGGAGTCAAGCTATAACTAAAATAAATGCTGATGGGCTGTTGCAGCCCCCTGTGTTCCTCTCGGAACCTAATAGAGTAATAGTAATAATAATAATATAAATAATAATCCGACTCACTTATACAATCTTAGTTGATAATTAAGCCAAAAATGTGTTTCTGAAATAAATTTCTCGACTGTTATCATCGGTTTTTCACATCTTGGTTACTTTATTCACCATATTATGGATATTATGAAATGCAATAATGCCACTCAACTGGTTTCTTTAGCCAATATTTAAATAAATGGTGTTTTCAATAGTTTTTTGTTTGTAAGGATTTGAATTTTTTTCAATTTTGAGTTATAGAACCACTGAAAACCAGCCACAGGAAATACTGGACAGTTGTTTCGCCGCAGTCAGAGGCGGCTCATCAGCAGTATGCACCCATTGAGTTTCTAACCCAAGGACTTTTCGGTAACAAGGCATATTCGTAAACCATTCAGTCACTAAGAAGCATCAGCTTGACGGCTTGTGGTCAGGCTACAATCAAGAAATTGGTAGAGGTTGTCTTCTAACCGAGAGGTCCTGGGTCACAGACCTCACGAGAAGAAAATTTTCTTTTCGACGAAGTCACTGTCAACTAGACAGCTGCACATTCGTGTATTTATGATAAATGGATGGGAAAGTTCAAGAATAATAATTTCCGGTTAAGTGTCAGATTAATAGAATTACAATTAGGAATTAAAATGCAAAAATAAACAGGAGGATGGATCAAAAATCACTCAAACAAAGTAGCATGATAACTAATGAGAAGATTGACATTGATTGTGCAATCAGGGGTTAGAAATGTAGAAATAACAAAATAGATAGACAGGATGTTTGTATTACAAAATCTAGTGGGGTCATGACTAATGTGACGAATAATTGTTTATGCAATCAGGGAATAAATATGTAGAAATAATAAAATGACAAAATAGACAGGAAGTTTGGATCAAAGAGAGAAAGTTCGAATCAAGGCAGACTTCCGAACAAGTTCAATCCATCCCGAAGAAGATACTTCTGCATAATCTAGAATTCAAACATGACACTGAAGCGAAAATCCTTCGTAAACGCCTCTCCAAATCTCTGAGGAAAACATACTTCGCCGCGAGCCTATGACTGGCGTTTTCCTTCAAGAAACTGTTCATCAGCCAGAACTCGAAAGACAAGCTGTCGTATTGGGCCACTTCAATGTGCATATACAAGTTTACTTGCTCTCTGGCGGAGCTAAGTACATCGGCCGTACCATGCGCCAACTTGAAAAACGCGCTCATGAACACTATACAGCCTGACTAGTATAAGGAGATCGAAAACATGTATATGGTTCAGTGACATAAAATCTGGTCAACTCAGGACATTCAGTGCCATTCGAGAAATCCTTCAAAATAATATACAAGATTCGATCAAACCTGTCAAAGGGAGTGAAATTAAGACACTTGGGCATAGCCGAGGCACTAGCTATCCAAAAGCTCAAACCCACGTTATATATCCAAAAGAAATACGTCCAATCCTTGTCCCTGTCATGGCCATCATAAACAGCTAATTCGTTTAGTAATGACCATCCCATTGCCTTTCATATCCTAACTTCCTGCCTATTTTGTCATTTTTATAATTTCTACATATTTAATCCCTGATTGTACAAACAATTATTCGTCACATTAGTTGTGATCCAAACATCCTGTCTATCTATTTTGTTATTTCTACATTTCTAACCCCTAATTGCACAATCAATGTCAATCTTCTCCGTAATTATGGTGCCACTTTGTCTGAGCTTTATTTGTCCCACCACCCTGTTTATTATGGCATTTTAATTCCTAATTGTAATTCTATTAATCTGAGGCTTGACCGGAAATTATTCTGGAACTTTCCCATCCATTTATTATTATAAATACACGAATGTACAGCAGTCTAGGTGACGATGACTTCATCGAAAAGGAAAGCTTTTCTTCCTTGCTGCAACCATCTTTTTTTAATAATTCCTGTGATCCAATGTCTGTATATTCCGTCAGTTAATTCAATGAAATCGTTCTTGTACCAGGATTTCCTTTTGCGCTCATTTTTTTTCGAGTGGAATACACGCCTCCAGCCTTTGAAGCTTGTGTAAATACAGTCGTATGTTTTACAGGTTGGTGTTATTGGCCTCAAGTCCAACCTTTCACTTTTTTTCATGCTTAGTAAAGTCACTCTTTTTTGACTGACTTTTTTTCCTTCACGTTCCCCAGTGGAACATAGGACTTCAAGCTAGTAGCTTGAAGTTTCTGAAGCAGTGTTCAATTTTACAGGATGGGGTTGCTCGGCTCTTGTTCAACCTTTCCTCCTTACCAGCATTATTTCTGGCTCAGCGAGGTAAAGGAGTGCGTCGGTGGCCGGGAATGGAACCCCGGACCATGCGCATGGTCGGCGAGCGTCTCAACCGCTATACCACCGACGCGCTTAGCAAACTACTCGAGTATTATTCTACCAATAGACCACCGGTGTTCTAAACCAAGAAAACACTGGACACTTATTTTGTCCTTATTTTGGAACTTTTTGTCAGTGTGTGTGGGCCCACCAACCTCATCATCAATAGGGACATAATCCAGGACCTTCAGGTTACAAGACTAGCTGGTTGAGCTGGTTATTCAGCCTCTCTCTGGGTGGGTGGTGGTTATACCAGCTTATAACACCGACTGACTGGCTAAGTGTATAAGTCAAGTTGCAGTATTTTTTTTAGCACTGGTATTTGTAAATATTCAAACAAACAAAAACGTTCATGCTTAATGGTTTGAAAAACTAAGGGGCATTTATAAAGCAGCACCTATTGCTTTGAAGTCTCACTTTTTAGAAACTTCATACGGAATGACGACCGTTGAGGTCCATGTTTTCGGAATGCGTTTTCGGCCATACTTAATGTCTGTGTTGATTTTGTTGATGAAGTTCCATGGGTAGTTGTTTTGCTTCACGAGAGTTTCAATAATGTTTGGTATTTCTTCTTCCGCTTTTTCTTTCTCATCCGTTAACATCAGAGAGTGTGTTCGTCTAAGAAGACTTGAAACAACTGATACTTTTGAGCTGATGGAGTGTGATGATCCCAAGTCTAAATATTTGTTGTTGGAGTGGGTTTTCTTCCTGAATATGGATATACAGAAATGTCCGTTTTCCCTCCTCTTAACTAGTCAGGCAGTCTAGAAATGGTAGCTCACCGTCTGCCTCTGGGAGATATGCAGTTTATTTTCTGCAGGAATGAACTGTGTAGATCTGCCTCGTTTTAGCACTACAAAAGTATCATCTGCATATGTTAACCATATTTTAGGAGTGAGTATATTTGAAAAGATGCTATTTTCGAATCTATTCATGAAAAGGTCGGCCACTATTGTGGAGACTGGTGAACCCATAGCAACACCATTTGCCTGTCTAGATAAACTCCCTTTGAGTGTAAAATAATTGCTTTCCAGACAGAATTTCATGCTCTTAATTATTAGAATGGTGTCCAGTGGACATCTTTGTGATAGCGTTGTATCTGATTCTAGAAGACTGGAAATGATATAAAGACTTTCGCTAATATGGATACTACTATATAATGAGTTAATATCATAGCTTACCATAATGTCTTCTTTATCAATTTCTCGGTGTTATATTTGGGATTTGAAACCATATAAAATTTTTACAATATCGTTTTGTTTTTTGTTCGTTAGAAAAAACAAAAACCTTTTTTTATAGTTTGGTTTGTAAGAGTTAGTTTTGTTTTTACGAGTTCGACCACACACGGATTGATATCAGTTAGAGAAGCATTGAAAACCAGTCACAGGGAATACTGGACAGCTGTTTCATCAGCCTAGTTCGGGAATCATCGCCAGTACGCACCCACCACTGCACCAGGGTTCGATACCAGGACCTTCCTCTTACAAGACCAGCTAGCTGGTTGGCTCGTATACCATTCAGCCACTCACTAGGACCAGATTCAATGGCCAATCAGTGCATGAATTCTAACCTCTACCAATTTGTGATGCATTTAGCGCGACTGGCACCAACTAATATCATCGGTGGGAAGTCCATACTCACACGTGACAGATATCTCGATGGACCTCAATGGTTACGACTTCTTACTAGAACTGACTGACTCCAGGAAACTCCATCCTGTTGCAGTCCAAGTAAGAAGTCGTAACCATTGAGGTCCATCGAAGATATCTGTCACGTGTGAGTATGGACTTCCCACCGATGATATTAGTTGGTGCCAGTCGCGCTAAATGCATGACAAATTGGTAGAAGTTAGAATTCATGCAGTGGCTGGTCACTGAATCGAATCCCGGTGAGTGGCTGAATGGGATACGAGCCAGCTAGCTTGCTGACTTTGTAACCGAAACGTCCTGGGTTCGAACTTCGATGCAGTGGGTGCGTACTGCCGATAATTCCCAAACTAGGCTGACGAAACAGCTGGCTGTCTGGCAGTACTCTCTGTGGCTGGTTTTCAATGGTTCTCTAACTGATATCAATCCGTGCGTGATCAACTCGTAAAAACAATGAGATCCAAGTTGCGTAAGAATAATAGTACAGAGTCAGTCTAACTTAGTTTTCATGTGTTAGTCAGTAAAGCTTCCACTATAAAAGTTGTTATGAAAATAACCAACCAACCAACAACAACAACAGCATCAACGTCCAGCGCCAATCGCCATCAATGGGAGAGATTCGAAAGAGGTTACTTCATTCACTTATCTAGCTAAGGAGCATTGTCTCAACTACAGGAGGAATGGACGAGGATGTCAAATCGAGAATCGGGAAGGCGAGAAACACATTCATCAACCTGAAACCAATCTGGAAATCTTCGTCACTCCTCAGCATCAACAACAAAATACGGATTTTCAATACAAACGTCAAGTCAGTCAGTTCTTCTATACGGATGGATCAGAAACTTGGCGGCGGGTAACAAAGAATATTTTCAATAGCCTGTTGCAGACCTTTATCAACAACAACTGTCTTCGCTAGCATCATACTGAAGATTGGATCGCCGGAAAGAACAAGAACCAACAAGAAACTATGGGAACAAACGAAACAAGAACCAATCGCCCGAGAAATATGCAGGCGAAAGTGGAGATGGATTGGACACTCGCTGGCTGAGGAGGCCTCTGCTGGATGACATCGCGCGTCAGACCATCGCTCGAGTGGAACCCGAAGGGGAAGCGGTGAGTAGTAGGACGTCCAAGGGTGACATGGAGGAGATCGTGTGAAGAGGAGTTGAAACAGTACGGACTAACATGGATGCAGGTGAAAAGTACAGCAGAAGACAGAAGCAGCAAGTGGAGACGTGTAGTTGAAGCCCTATGTTCCACTAGGAATTTAAGGGAACAATAATAACAAGAATTGAATGAGACCTCGAAAGTTGTTGTTGTTATTGGTGTTGAGTGAGTGGAGAAAGAAGGAAATGAAACGATACGAAAAACAGTGTGGGTTAATTCTCCAAGTTTGGCTTAGTTCATCTTTTTTAGTGCAATTTCTTATGAAAGTATTTTGAAGACAAAACAAGTGTGTGTGCAACAAGTGGATAAGTTTTTTCTGCATTACAGTTTTACCACGATTAGCTTTCAAAAGGATATGAAGAGTTTTTGATGCAATTGCATTTCTTTTTCTAAAGTTGTATAGTCATAACTAACACGCTTATTTCCCAGCTCTGTCTTGTTTCGGGGAGGGTACCATGATAACAATCTAACCGGATTGCTATCTTAAAATTTGTAAAAATTGTACTTTCATAACGTTTAAACTTAATATAGCGAAAATGTTCATTCAGACGTCTACCTATAAAACACAAAATATAAGTGAGCCAGCAAAGAATATCCTCTTCGATAAATTCCTCCTCCTCTTCTCGCTCTACAATTATATCTATATATGCATGTTTATATACATAGAATATTCTAGATTAGTAGTCCATAACAATATCAGTGTGTGCTTTTTAAATAGTAATATCGATTTGTAAAGTAAGATCACAATGGAATCACCACAGTTAATTAAAGATGATTAAATAAAAATAATAATAAAGATATAACGCAAATAGAATATCAACTAAAATTAGGAAAATTCCACAAAAATTCAGGATCGATCATTCAAACCAAGATGGCCAAGCAGGTAAGGATGGATAATGTCTGAACCAACCAACTTCTTTTGGATGCACAAATTAGGCTTGTTAATCTGGATCTCAACATCCAGCCAGCCAGCCTCAGCAATATTCAGTAGTCGAACTCTTA
The DNA here is from genome assembly GCA_944472155.2 of Trichobilharzia szidati. NCBI lineage: Eukaryota > Metazoa > Platyhelminthes > Trematoda > Strigeidida > Schistosomatidae > Trichobilharzia > Trichobilharzia szidati. The sequence goes on from OX235279.1 coordinate 5,095,289, forward strand.
AGGCGAAATTGAGATTTGTTAGTTGGTATTAGATGAATGACACTGAAAGCTGCCTGGTTAACATCAATCAGTCTTGTGTTGTGTATCCACAAGAAGATGAGTGAGATAGAATAGCGCTGCGAATAGATGGATTTTGTTTGTCCTTTGCTTAACCAACCAACCACTGTGAAGGGTGGGTGATGTTGGCAAATTCGACGAGAAACACGCCTGATTGTACGGCCTATGCAAGTAACTGTCTCACTCCACAGCAGCAGTTAAATTAGTAGATGCACACACACACACATGGAAGAGGCGAAATTAGGCAGTTTGTCTTTTACTCCCGAACCAGCGCAAAAGAGGGTTAGGTGGTTTTGAAGGCCCAACGTAATTCGACAGCAGCACTGAATGCTCTTTCTACCGCCTCATTTCTAAGGCGCTGATGTGGTCTCCAAGGGACTGCATTTGTAAGAATAAGCCTTACTTTTTCGGAACTGTTGGTACTTTGGGTTGCTTTGATATTAGATTCATATTCTAATCAATTAACTTTTCTTAATAGCCATTTTCGCTCAGCAACCGTTTTATATTGATAAGTACCCCATCAACACATTCATCCGAGCAGATTGCTCTTGCTCTGTGGTGGACCAAGCACTTTATCAGATTGCGTTTGTATTTCAAGAAGGGAACGAAGCTGTAAAAATGAGTATACTGACAGTCAGTTGATGTAGGTTTTCTATATATACTTCCTCTTCTTTATGACGCGCTGGGCAAGTCTCTGATCCGTATAATAGCACTGAATTCACATTGGAAATGAAAATTCGGATCTTATTTTTGATGCTGAGCGCTGTTGACCTCCACACAGACTTGAGAGTAGTGAAAGCTTTTCTTGCTTTTCCGATTCTTGCTTCGATATCCTCGTCAGTAGTGTCCGCCTGTAGTTAAAACGATGCTTCCCATGTCGGTGGCTAGGTAAAGGGGGTTGTTTCTTTCAGGGTCCTTCCACTTATGCTGATCGTTGTCTGTTGTTGTTGTTGCTGTCGATGGTGTTTCCCAGGATTCTTCATCACCTCTGTTTTCTCTACGTTCACCTCACCTGAAGTCCTAACTTCTCTGGATGCTTCTTCTGCCAACTTGTTGCTTTTCACTTGCATATCTTCCAGTTTGTGGGAAATCAGACGTATATATCACGTCGGTGAAGTCCAGATTCTCCCAGTTGTTTTTGTGTGAGTCCATTTGTTGTCTGTTTCCTCGCTGCCAGTCGCTGTCTGTTGCATTATCCAATCTACTGGAATTAGGAAAATATTAGGAGGTAGTAGGCAGCCAGCCAGCCCTGTCTTACTGCCATCTTCACTTCTTCGAAAGATTCCGTAGGTTTCCCGTTGTGAATTACTTGGCATGCAGCATCGTCCTACAGCTGTTCGATGAGATGTATAATTGTCGGTGGCGCCCCATAGTAGCGTAGTAGTTTCCAAATCACCTCTCGATCGACGCTGCACTATCGAAGGCCTTTTTAAAGTCGATGAAGTTGAGTAAGATAGAGAGGTGACTGCCATTCCAGGCTTTGTTCATTGATGATCCGTGATGTGGCGATCTGATCAATGCATGACTTGTTTCCCCTGGATCTAGCCAGCCTGTTCCGGTCGAATTTTTTCATCCATGTCGGCGTGTTTGATTCTCTCCAGGATGATGCAGCTTAGTATTTTGCTTGGAATGGACAGGAGCATAATTCCGCGCCAGTTCTTGCATTGTCTCAGTAGTAAGCCTCTACTTATTAGTGAGGGTCAACTTTTCATTGAAATACCGTTAATTTTTTAATTTTAGAGATATCTAATGCGTTCGTTTGTCTAATTTCTTTTTTTAACCGACAGATTTATGCACATGGCTATCATAAATCGATCGGACGGATAATACATCGGTGGAATCAAGAGTTCGACAGTTTCCGTATCGACTTCCCCTTAGATTTGGATTATCGTATGAAACTACTGCTTATATGCGCCGCAATATTTTTGGTAAGTGTTGCAAAAAAGAAATTTTTTTTTTACTAACGAGTAGTTTATAAAATTTATTGTGTATGGAATTTTAACTTTTTGTTTTTTAATTGATTAAAAATGCCCATTAAAATAACTTTCAAAAGAATGGACACGGAACAAAGAGTACTCTTTTCGATAAATTCATCATCAGGTTCTACAATTATATGTTCTACTTACAAGAAAACATTAGACGGTAGCATAAAAAGAAATTTGCATAGAAAAAGCATTTGGACAGGACAATATGCACACTTTCACAGCTTCGTTCCTCTCAAGCACAAAAGAAATTTAGTAAAGACCCTTAGCCACAGAGTTAGAGCTATATGCTTCGAAGAGGTAATTAAAGATAAATTAAGCATGGTATATGATACTTTAATCGAAAATGGTTATCCTGACAAATAGCTATCAAGAAACACATGACAAAGAGAGCGGCGGAAAAGGACTACTCACTATCTGTAAACAAGAAGCCACTCTATATATACGACTACAATTCAAGGGCGATCGATATACCAAGCGAGTTAATTACGAGGAAATTAAGAAAATCAGTTCAAGGAACTTTTAATGCTAGCGGCGAACTACATGTCTTATTCTCTACACGACCGATGGTGCTACCTCGATTGAAAGGTGAAGTACCTAGACTAGACTAGCTGGCCACTTCAAATTGTATTTATCAATTCAAGTGCGCTTGTGGAGCGAGTTATATTGGCCTTTGTTGCTCTAGGAACTTGATTTTTCGTGCTCACTCGAGAACATCTCCCACTGTGGCTAAGTAAAGATGTAGTTAAAACTATTAAAAGCTCAATATTAGACCATCTGGTGCAAACTGGTCACAAAGCCAGCGTAGACGAATCCTTCTCCATAATATACCGGGTGCCTAACAAACTACCAAAATCGTCGAAGCACTGCATGCTCCAAACAGCAGAGGCTATTGCGATTCTCCTCAACACAACCAGCGCTCTGTGTCCAGAAGAAACAAGTCCAGACCCTACTACTGCCTTGGCTGGCCCTCAGTAGAGACTATAAACTCATGAATTTGTACTATTATCTTTCCTAATTCTTCTGACATTCAGTTTATTTTATGTTGACGCTGTTCAGCTGTAATCTACCAATATTATTGTTTCGATGTTATTTAGACATTAATGTCGTTCATAAGACTAATTCATTCATTCATTATAATGTATATATAATTGTAGAACCTGATGATGAATTTATCGAAAAGAGTACTCTTTGTTCAGTGTCCATTCTTTTTTGTTTTTTCACCATATCTTGCTTTCTGTAAGTGGAATGATACATAAAATTACCGAATTACACTTATGCAATCGCCATACGGAACCGACGGCTCATCAAACATGTGATTGAGATTAGCAGAATTTGTTTTTTTAAATTTACTCGGTTACAGCTGTGATCATGAGCTGAAATCAGAGAGATAGTACTGGAAAACTGTTTCGTCTTTGTTTGGGACTCTTCATCTGCACGCACCCATTGAGGCGTGAATCCAAGACCTATTGGTTATATAAGGCGAGCTAGCCCATAGACTATTCAGCCAGACTGGGACTGGATCCAAAGGGGCCATGATTTCCTTTTTCTGCCGGTTAATGGATGAATAGGTCAACCCCACCAGCCAGTGTTATTGACGAGTAACTGTGTTCTCTTACACCTTACTGGTCACGACTTCCCCCACTCCACCCCCTATGACACAGGATAACCATTGTACAGAGCTGATTTCACTGAACCATTCCATATTAGTTTGTTTATTAGACGGATGTATCACACACAGTCAGTCAGTGAAACAGTATTAGTATTTACTGGATGACACAGTTGTTTCGAACACAATTCATTATTGCTGTTCATAATCATTTCATCAATTACAATCACATGACTTCAGAACTTGAGTTTTATAGTTTTCTTTGTCCTCTCCTATTTGTCGTCATCATCCGGGTAGTAGAATTTTGCAGATGTCTGTCCGGACAGGTGTTGAATCATTCCTGTTACACGTGTTTATTTGCAGTTGATTCGATTCTGTTGTTATCAATCTCTCCCTCCCTCCATCCATCCTGTGACATTAGATTTTAAAACTGTCATCTTATCCTATCCCATTCTAGTGTATGGTTGAGTGTAACTGCATGTAGTGAGTGGTATAGATGAACTATTCTCTAGATTTCTCATCTTATTCGGGTCAACCAATCTAGATTTTGCTGCTAGGTTTTTATGCTCGGTTAGTCTGACTGCCCCTGTTCTACTACTTTTACCTATGTATTGGACCTGACAATCATTCCAGCAGCAGGGTATTAGATAAACTAAATTGTTTTGTTTTAACGGCTCCACAGGATTGACCCTTCAACCGACAAAGCTTGTTTCTAATTGAGTTTGTGGTTGGTTTGTATTCCAGCCACTTTTATTCCTTCCTTGTTAAGAATTCTGCGTAAGGTAGGTGGTTTTCGAGGTTCCTTCCTTGTATGGAATAACTACTGGTGATTTAGATTCCTTATTGTTGGTGTTGTCTTGCGCAGATTTGACATGCATGTCGTCATTAATATTATAATTTTTATTATCACTATCGCTACTGTCATTATATATTTTATTTTTACATTTCTCTACATGCTTTCTGATTAATTTATTACGGTAATTACTAAATAAGTTTCAAAGCTTCTCTTATACGTGTCACTTCCTGTCTTAGACATTCCTTGGCGATACTTAGTTTTTGTGCTCTATCACTAAGAGATGCAGGTACATCCAACTGATGAGTGACAAATAGGAGGAAACGTACACAACTCCTTGTTCCACTGCTAACACTACCATCGACCAAGTGACACACTAAGTATGCTTGAAGACATCGTTGAAGCGGTCGTAATGAGAGCCAATGTGTCAGTGTAGATACCGACCATTTCGACAGAAAACTCAAAATAATCTTTTTGGGTAAATAAGTAGAGTTTCATTCTTTTTAGCTTTACGAGTTGATCGCGGATTGACATCAGAAAGAGAACCATTGGAAAGCAGCCACAGGGAGTACTGCCAGACAGCCAGATGTTTCATCAGTTTAGTTTCGGAATCGTCGGCAGTACGCACCCACCACACAGCCAGGGTTCGAACCTAGGACCCATCAGAATAATTTTCTATAGTTCAGTTTGTAAGGGTTAGTTTCGTTTTTACGAGTTGATCACGGATTGATATCAGTTAGAGAATCATTGAAAACCAGCCACACGGAGTACTGAACAGTCAGGTGTTTCATCCTTGTTCGGGAATCTAGTGAGTAGTTGTGACCACTGAGGTACAGCCAGTAGTCAATTGTGAGGATGGATTTCCCACCGATAACATTGGTTGGTTGGTGCCAGTCGCGCTAAATCACGAATTGGTAGAAGTTAGAATTCATGCACTGACTGGCCACTGAATCAGGTCATGGTGAGTGGCTGAATGGTATACGAGCCAGCTTTCTGGTCTTGTAACCGGAAGGTCCTGGGTCCTAACCCTCTGTGATGGATGCGTAATGACGATGATTCCCAAACTAGTCTGATTATACAGCTGGCTGTCCAGTACTCCGTGTGGCTGTTTTTCAATGGTTCCCTTACGACCTCCTGGTTACAAGGCGAACTGCCTCGTAGACCATTGAGCCAATTGGACCCGATCCAACGGCCTTTGAATTCTAATTTGTGCCAATTCACGACATCGTTCGACCATTTCGCAATGTCTTCTTCGATGAGTTACTGCCTCATCTTCAACCTGCTGTACCCTACTGGTCATGGCTTCCCACTAGAACCCCAGGTGACTGGCTACCTGAATAGGGCCAGTAACTAGTGAGCATTAGATAAATTTTCAAGTATTGGTTTTGTAGGGAATTTGTTTGATTGGATGGAGGATTTCATTATGAGCTGACATCAGTTAGAGAACCATTGGAAAACTTGGGAGTACTGTACAGCTGTTTCGTCCTAGTTTGGCACTCTTCATCAGCGGTTTCGCCTAATCGTGATTTGGCAGAAGTTAGAATTCATGCACCAGCCATTGGATCGGATCCCAGTGGCTCAATGGTCTACGAGCTCGCTGGCCTTGTAACCAGAAGGTCCTGGGTTCGAACCCCACTGGGTGTGTACTGATGAAGAGTCCTAAACTAAGGCGGGGAATACAGCTGTCCAGTACTCCAGTGGTGGTTTTCCAGTGGGTCTCTAGACGATGTCAGCTCATGATGAAATCCTCCATGCAATCAAACAAAAATCTCTGTCTTTTTCTCACATACACTGATTTGTTGACTACAGCTCGCGTTAGCTTGTGTAAAAATATAAACAGAAATTCTGGATACTTTGCCTACATTCCTTACGTCATCTACCTTGATAAAGTCAGCTGTCGACATCTACCGTAATCATCAACTAACTTCGATTACCTTATTTCATATTTCAAACTGAAAAAAAAACAAAACAGAAATTATCAGACATTTCGCCCCAAGAAACTAAATGTTAGACAGTATGAAACAAGGGAAATATAAGACAAAGAGAAGCGGCATTTTTAGCTTCGTAAATGAAACGAACCCATCAGTGGTATATACAAGAGGGTCAACTAAGCTAAGAAAATGAAGTCACACTCTAAATCACCCAAATTCAGACAAACCACTACTTGCAGTTCGAGAATTTAATTCGCTATTCACAATCTACACAGTTTAACAGTAGTTTGGGAATCATCGGAAGTACGCACCCACCACAGGCAGCTCGAACCCAGGAACTTCCGGTTACAAGGCCAGCAAGCTAGCTGGCTCGTGTAGCATTTAGCCACTCACTGGGACCTAATTAAATGGCCAGCCAGTCCATGAATTCTAAATTCGACCAATTCGTGATTTAGCGCTACTGGCACCAACCACTGTCGTAGGTGGGACATCCATCCTCACACGTGACATCTGGATGGACCACCTCACTGATCATGACTTCTCACAAGAACTGAATCCAGGAAACTCCATCCTGTAAGTAGTCACTAGCGAGCATCAGATTAATATTCGTTTACGAGTTGATCACGGATTGGTATCAGTTAGAGAACCATTGAAAACCAGCCATAGGGAAATCTGCCAGACAGCTGCTTCATCAGGCTAGTTTGGGAATCATCGCCAGTACGCACCCATCACAGGCGGTCCTAACTCAGGACTTTCTGGTTACAAGGCCAGCTAGCTGGCTCGTGTAGCATTTAGCCACTCACTGGGACCTAATTAAATGGCCAGCCAGTCCATGAATTCTTACTTCTACCAATTCCTGATTTAGCGCGAGTTCAAACCAAACTAGTATGAAACAGCTGTCAAGTACTGATATTAATCCGTGATCAACTCTTACAAACAAAACTAATTCTTATACACCAAACTATACAAAATAAACGGTAGCGTTTTCCATCTGCTTTTTAAACGAAAATAAAAGCCTGTATATTTACAGTGATGTAGGAATACTATTATCCACTAAGAGATGTAGGTACATCCAACTGATGAGTTACAAATAGGAGGAAACGTACACAACTCCATGTTCCACTGCTCAGCACCATCGACCAATTGACACTCAGTATGCTTGAAGTCATCGTTGAAGCGGTCGTAATGAGAGCTGATGTGTCTGTCAGTAGGTACCGACCATTTCAACAGAAAACTCATTTGTTTTTAGCTTTACGAATTCATAACGGATTGTCATCAGGAAGAGAACCATTGAAAAACAGCCACACAGAGTACTGGACAGCCAGCTGTTTTATTAGCCTAGTTTGGGAATCTAGTGAAAAGTCATGACCAGTGAGGCCCAACTAGTGGTCAAGTGTGAGGATGGATGTACCACCGATGACATTGGTTGGTGCCAGTCGCGCTAAATCACGAATTGGTAGAATTTAGAATTCATGGGTTGGCTGGCCATTGAATCGGGTCATGGTGAGTGGCTGAATGGTATACGAGCCAGCTCGCCTTGTAAACGGAGTGTCCTGGGTTTGAACCCGTTGTGGTGGATGCGTGCTGCCGATGATTTCCAAACTAGTCTAATGAAAGAGCTGTCAAGTACTCTGTGTGGTTGTTTTCCAATGGTTCTCTCTAACGACCTCCTGGTTACAAGGCGAGCTAGCTCGTAGACCATTGAACCAATGGGACCCGATCCAATGGTCCTTGAATTCTAATTTCTGCCAATTCACAACATCACGCGACCACTTCGCAATGTCTTCTTCGATGATTTACTGCCTCATCTTCAACCTGCTGCACCCTCCTGGTCACGGCTTCCCACTAGAACCCCAGGTGACTGGCTACATGAATAGGGCCAGTAACTAGTGAGCATTCGATAAATTTTCAAGTATTGTTTTTGTAGGGAATTTGTTTGATTGGATGGAGGATTTCATTATGAGCTGCCATCAGTTAGAGAACCACTGGAAAACCTGGGAGTACTGGACAGCTGTTTCGTCCTAGTTTGGCACTCTTCACCAGTGGTTGCGGTATATCGTGAATTGGCAGAAGTTAGAATTCATGCACCGGCCATTGTATCAGGTCCCAGTGGCTGAATGGTCTATGAGGTAGCTCGCCTTGTAACCAGGAGGTCTTGGATTCGAACCCTGGCGGCGGGTGAGTACTGCTGAAGAGTCACAAACTAGGGCGGGGATAACACCTGTCTATCACTCCAGTGGTTCTCTAGACGATATCAGCTCATGATGAAATCCACCATGCAATCAAACAAAAATCTCTGTCCTTTATCTCGCATACACTGATTTGTTGATTTCAGCTCATGTAAGCTTATGTAAAAATATAAACAGAAATTCTGGATACTTTGCCTACATTCCTTATGTCTTCTACCTTGATAAAGTTGGCTGTGGGCATCTACCGTATTCATCAACTAACTTCGATTACCTTATTTCATATTTCAAACTGAAAAAAAAACAAAACAGAAATTATCAGACATTTCGCCCCAAGAAACTAAATGTTCGACAGTATGAAACAAGGGAGATATAAGACAAAGAGAAGCGGCAATTTTAGCTTCGCAAATGAAACGAACGCATCTCAGTGGTATATACAAGAGGGTCAACTAAGCTAAGAAAGTCAAATCACAATCCAAATCACACTCAAATTCAGACAAGCCACCTCTCGCAGTTGGCAAATTAATTCGCCATTCAAAACTTACACAGTTTGACAGTAGTTTTGGAATCATCGCCAGTACGCACTCACCACAGGCAGTTCAAACCAAGGAACTTCCGGCTGCAAGGTCAGCTAGCTGGCTCGTGTAGCATTTAGCCACTCACTGGGACCCGATCCAATGGCCAGCCAGTCCATGAATTCTAACTTCGACCAATACGTGATGCATTTAGCGCGACCTCAATCAATGTCGTTGGTGGGACATCCATCCTCACACGTGACAGACATCTGGATGGACTTCACTGGTCACGACTTCCCACTAGAACTGACTGACTCCAGGAAACTCCATCCTGTAGCAAGTCACTAGCGAGCATCAGATTAATTTTCTATAGTTTTGGTTTGTAAGGGTTAGTTATATTTCTACGAGTTGATCACGGATTGATATGAGTTAGAGAACCATTGAAAACCAGCCACAGGGAGTACTGGACAGCCAGCTGTTTCATCGGCCCAGTTTGGGAGTCATCGCCAGTACGCATCCACCACAGGCAGTTCGAACCGAGGACATTCCGGTTACAAGGCCAGCAAGTTCGTATAAGATTCAGCCACTCACTGGCACCTGATTCAATGGCCGGCTAGTGCATGAATTTTAACTTCGACCAATTCGTGATTTAGCGCGACTCCAAACCAAACTAGGATGAAACAGCTGGCTGTCCAGTACTCCCTGTGGCTGGTTTTCAGTGGTTCTCTAACTTATATCAATCCGTGCGTGATCAACTCTTAAAAACAAAATTAAACCTTACAAACCAAACTATAGAAAATAAACGGTAGCGTTTTCCATCTGCTTTTTTAAACGAAAATAAAAGCCTGTATATTTACAGTGATGTAGGAATACCATCATCCCCTAAGAGATGTAGGTAAATCCAACTGATGAGTTACAAATAGGAGGAAACGTACACAACTCCAAGTTCCACTGCTAAGCACCATCGCCCAAGTGACACACTAAGTATGCTTGAAGACATCGTTGAAGCGGTCGTAATGAGAGCCGATTTGTCAGTGTAGGTACCGAGCATTTCGACACGAAACTCGAAATAATTTTCTGAGTAAATAACTAGAGTCACATTCATTAAACAGTTCAATTAAAACATGGTGAAATTTGACCGTGTTAATTTTCCTTGACAGAAACCGAAATATATAACTCATATCACAGAATGTGATCTGTGATCTTATTGACACCGCAACTGGTGGCGGTGATCCAGAAAGCAAGCCAATAAGCACATGATGCTATGCACCACGGATCGATTGAATACCACTACTCACCACATCTACAGTAACGCTTGTTAGACAGACAGAGGTGATCGAAATGCCAGACGCTCATCACTCTCGTTCACGATTGGATGTTTTCAGCTTTCTAACTGGCTCGACTACTACCAGTCAATCAATCGATCAATAGTGTACATGCCATCATCATCATCCTAATACACTTCAAATGGCTTTCTCGATTCTCATCTCTATGCAACTAATCAGATTATACATTAATTGGTGTATCAGAATAACATTTTGTTCCCCGAAGGAGGAACCTGTGGTGACACCATGTGTCACCATGTCAAACTGTGTAAACTTTTAAATGGCAAATTAAATTTCAAAAATTCCTAATTTGATTAAGCCAACAGTAGATATTCAAAACGGAAAACTCAACGAGGCGTTTGGAGTAAACACAGGAGTCAGACAAGGGTGCCTATTACTATCACCAATGATATTCCTAATTTTGGTGGACTGGATTATGCGTCAGACAGTGGGAAACGAGAAGACACGGATATCCTGGACCGACGTGAAGAACCTAGAAGACCTGGATTTCGCGCGTGGATGATTTATGTTTGATATCACACAAAATCGAAGACGTACTGACAAGCGAAAACCGACAAACTGGTCGAAGAAGCAGCCAGAGAAGACAGGACTCCATCCAGGTGAACATAGACAAGACGGAGGTCATGAAAATAACCAACCAACAACAACAACAACAGCAACATCCAGTGCCAATCACCATCAACGTGAGAGATTTGGAAGAGGTGACTTCATTCACTTATCTAGATAAGGAGCATTGTCTCAAATGCAGGAGGAACGGACGAGGATGTCAAATCGAGAATCGGGAAGGCGAGAAATACATTCATCAACCTGAAACCAACAATCTGGAAATCTTCGTCACTCAGCAACACTCAACAACAAAATTCGGATTTTCAATACAAACGTCAAGTCAGTCAGTTCTTCTATATGGATCAGAAACTTGGTGGGTCACAAAGAATATTTCCAACAGCCTGTTGCAGACCTTTATCAACAACAACTGTCTTCGCTGGCTCTATACTGAAGATCAGATGGCCGGAAAGAACAAGAACCAACAAGAAACTATGGGAACAAACAAACGAAACAAGAACCAATCGCTCAACAAATATGCAGGAGAAAGTGGAGATGGATTGAACACTCGCTCAGAAGGCCGCTGGGTGACATTGCGCGTCAGGTCATCGCTCGAGTGGAACGCGAAAGGGAAGCGGTGAGTAGTGGGACGTCCAAGGGTGACATGGAGGAGATCGTGTGAAGAGGAGTTGAAACAGTATGGAATAACATGGATGCAGGTGAAAAGTACAGCAGAAGACAGAAGCAGCAAGTGGAGACGTGCAGTTGAAGCCCTATGTTCCACTAGGAACCCAAGGGAACAATAATAATAATAAGTAGATACTATGTTGATAGGGGTCTAATTATTAGTAGAAATGTTTACAGAACACTTAAAGATGCTGTTTGACAAAGTGTAATTTGAAAAAGAGAAGACATTCAGCGAAGAGACTCTTTTTGCCGGCGAATTCATTCACATAGCTAGCTGTACAATCGCATTTATATATAATTATTTGTGTGTGTGTACATGAGGTTTGTCAAGTTTAGATAATTGATCAGGTAGGTAATACAAGAATGATCTAATATAGAAACAAGGTTGGTTAATTAGACAGCAACTAAAGTAAGATTGAGTTAGTTAGTAAGTTAGATGACGACGTAATAGAATTGACTAAAATGTTTCAACTGAGGTCAGGATAGCAACAGAGGTAATTACAGGTAGAGAGAGACTAAGTAGAAGTGGGTGTTAGAGAATAATGCCATTTAAATTAGAACTGAAATTGAGCAAATAAGTTGGATGACGTAACATAAATGACTAGAAATTGAGCGTTGGTCAAGTCAGTAACAGTGGTAATGAGGTGCAGAAATTAAATCGGGTGGGAGTAGAGAACAAGAAGGTTGAAAATGTAAAATATTACAATTGAGAAGACAAAATAATACTAATGAAGAGACAGAAGAGAAAAGGATTACGTCCATTGCAAGTGTAGTGATTGAACGAACTTCTTCTGTATGCAGAATTCAGGACTTAGCAAGTGAATCGCCATTGCTTCTGCAGTTTGAAGTAGTCTGATGATTCGTACACCTTTAGGAAGAATACTTCGTATTCTGTAGACGACTTTGAAGTTTGTTTGGGGTGTAGCTTGGTGTTCGGAATCTATCAGATGTTCTAAGATAGAGCTGGATGGGGGCATCGTTTTTTCTCCTTTGTAAAACCATGTTGAATGAGTGTTTGGTGATACGTTTGGAAAGCGAACGCTGGGTATGGCCGACATACCTGGCTCCACACGAGCAGGTGAATTGCTAGATGCACATTGATGAGGCCAGCAGTGGTAGCTTATCCTTCACGTTCACCTGAATCATGGGTTTTGTGGAGAAGGTTAGTCGCAGTTCAGTTGAGAAGAAGGTTTTCTTAAGTGAGTGCAACAGTGTAATTTGATAAATGGTTATATTAAAAGAAAAATAGACAATCCGACGCACTATTTCGACATCGAACAGAAAAGATTTAAGGAACACTCTTTCAGTGGGGTTAGAAGTCAGCACACTGTGTGAATAAATATCATCATGTTTACAACAGCACTAAGGAAACAGTATCAAAAAAATAAGAGAGAGAAAAGAAACAGGGCGAAGAGAAAACACCTATTTTAAGTTATTCAAGAATCAGATGAAAGTAAAACAAAAACAAAAATCAATCGGAACTACGGTGCAACGAATGACTGAGAAAGCTAAAACCTAGATAATGTATGTACCCAGCCATCTGAATAGTTGTTGCAGCCCCTTACCAGGATGTTGTGTTGTGTTGTTTTCAAACCACTGCTCAGTAGCTAACAACACTCTGTTGCATATCAGATATTATTGTATTATTGTTCCCTTGGGTTCCTAGTGGAACATAGGGCTTCAACTGCACGCCTCCACTTGCTGCTTCTGTCTTCTGCTGTACTTTTCACTTGCATCCATGTTAATCCATATTGTTTCAGTTCCTCATCACACGATCTCCTCCATGTCACCCTTGGACGTCCCACTCGCCGCTTCCCTTTCGCGTTCCACTCAAGCGATGGCCTGACGCGCGATGTCACCCAGCGGCCTCCTCAGCGAGTGTCCAATCCGTCTCCACTTTCTTCTGCATATTTGTTGGACGATTGGTTCCTGTTTTGTTTGTTCCCATAGCTTCTTGTTGGTTCTTGTTCTTTCCGGCCATCTGATCCTCAGTAGTATAGAGCGAAGACAGTACTGATATACAGATATGCAATATACCAATTAACGGATTAGCGTCACTTCTCAGGCTAGCCACTGTTAAAACCTCTACGTTTCCATCCATCCATCATGCATCTGTGTTATGCGACAGTTAGGTGTGCGTGTGTGTATAGAACACACCGCTGAATTATACCTGTCCTTTAAGCTTCAAAAACGACTATCGATCCACCGATTCGCTTATTTTGTTTGACTGTTGGAGTTCAGCAAGTCGATAGTGGATTGTAGTGAGAAAATCTCACTAATTGAAAGAATTTAGAACACATAGGTCATAGGTCACACAAGATCGAAGACTTACAAGCGAAAACCAACAAACTGGTCGAAGAAGCAGCCGGCGAAGACACGACTCCAGGTGAACATAGACAAGACTGAAGTTATGAAAATAACCAATCAACAACAACAACCGCAGCAGCAACATCCAGCGCCAATCACCATCAACGGGAGGGATTTGAAAGAGGTTACTTCATTCACTTATCTAGCCAGGGAGCATTGTCTCAACTACAGGAGGAACTCACGAAGATGTCAAATCGAGAATCGGGAAGGTGAGAAACACATTCATCAAGCTGAAACCAATCTGGAAATCCTCGTCACTCACCAACACTCAACAACAAAATTCGGATTTTCAATACAAACGTCAAGTCAGTCAGTTCTTCTATACGCGCGGATGAGAAACTTGGCGGGTCACAAAGAATATTTCCAACAGCCTGTTGCAGACCTTTATCAACAACAACAACTGTCTTCGCTCTATACTGAAGATCAGATGGCCGGAAAGAACAAGAACCAACAAGAAACTATGGGAACAAACAAACGAAACAAGAACCAATCGCCCGAGAAATATGCAGGAGAAAGTGGAGATGGATTGGACACTCGCTGAGCTAAGGAGGCCGCTGGGTGACATCGCACTTCAGGCCATCGCTCGAGTGGAACCCGAACGGGAAGCGGCGAGTAGTGGGACGTCCAAGGGTGACATGGAGGAGATCGTGTGAAGAGGAGTTGAAACAGTATGGATTAACATGTATGCAGGTGAAAAGTACAGTAGAAGACAGAAGCAGCAAGTGGAGACGTGTAGTTGAAGCCCTATGTTCCACTAGGAACCCAAGGGAAAAATAATAATAATAGGTCATAGGATTATTTCTCCGTGGCTGAAAAGTCCACTAGCTCACCAAGTGGCCATAAGATTGTGGATTCGATTCAAACCAGGACACTGAGTGTGTATACGAGTATGAAAAGTCTCAAACTAGTACGAAACTGCTGTCCAATAATCCCTGGTGTTCAGTTGTCCTCTGAATGATTTCACTCTATGGTCTAACTTAAAGATAAATAAAAATTTTATTTTACACGCAGAATGCGCAGTAGTCTTCTTTCAGATCAGAAAGCCCAACATTACCCAACAGCCTCTAGATCACAAGAACTTATTACTTGTTATGAAACCTGAATGGATTATTCAAGCTTTATACAACAGTACGAATCCCTAAGGAATATGTGACACATCTGAAAAGTTCATCTCAGGTGAAATCACGTATAATGGGAATAAGTGCAATAACATACCTGGTAAATTTTCATACATGTGTAAAATTTTACCACTGTGGCAGTATGTGATTCCATTTTAATTTGTTTATTAGATATATCACACAGTGAAACAGTTTTATTTACTGGATGACTGAGCGAGTTGTCATCGGGACACCAATATCTCCGATAGTGTCAGATATGTCTGTCTGTCTGTCCGGATTCAACATAGAACTCACCACCGAAGTGCAACAGTTCGAGTTGCCACGTTCCAAATAGCACACAAAGGTAGACAAGAAAATGAGTGAAGAGAATCAATAGAGTTTTGACAAGTATAAGAGTGAAACACAATGAGTAATGGTAGAAAGGAATATGAAAGATTACCCAAGAGACTGAATACATCTGCGTAAGCCACTGACAACGATTTTGAACCATGTCACCTATTGTCTGTCTCCAGCCATTGATTCTTAGAGTCCCGAGGGCTGGCCCCAACCCGGAAGTCTGCGTCTCCCTCCCTACCTGACTCAGTTTAACTGTCAAGGATTTCATGGATCGATTGATGCCATGTTTTTGTTTGGCATGGCACCACTTACTCTTTTCCAACCTGCACCTATATGTCAGCTAGTATTGCCCGTCGGGAGGGGAGGCGATGGTTAGACATGCGCAGCACGTCACCTAGCCATCTCAATCTATGTAAATTTATAGCCACGTCGATTGATTTTCCCTCTTTGCCCAACACTCTACGCCTAACCTAACGTCAACATTGCTTACCTTATTATGACACCTAACGTGAGAAGGAGATCGTAGACATCTATGATCAAAAACAGACAACCTTTTCATGTCTTCAACTCGTATTGATTGGCCATGTTTCAGAGCTATAGAGAAGGACGCAGCAAACTGCCGACCGAAAGCTGCTACCTTGACGTGGTGGTCGGGCTTGAACACCGCAATGACCCAACAAGCTGTACTGGCTGAGACTTATGTCGCTTGAGGTCCTACCATGCCAGAAAGGTTGTTTGGATAGCGGTTAGACAAAAAGCAATTACCCAATCCAATTGCTGTGACCCAAACAAAATCACAAAATATCATACTAAATCGGTCGGGGCCCGTATTAACAACGACCGCGCTTCCTGCTACCGTGTCACAGGGCAGGAGTGATAAATATGCTACTGAGACACACCAAATAAAAAAGAACAAACAAAAACAGGCCGCGTGTGACTGGCCTCAAGCAGTTGTCCCCTGTGCTCTGCGGTCGCTCAACCAACTTCCACGGTGTGGGCAGCCGGGAAGTAACAATCGCCCTCACAATCCGCAAATTGTGTCAGATATATTCATGGATAAGCGAGAAAACTTTGACCGTTGAAACGTTCAGCCTCACACACCCCCCCCTAAAGTATGCTGCAGGTATTTACATGACACATTCACCCTACTTAGAACACAGTACTTAAATAGATTTTTCGAACACGCCAACTCGAAGGTAGAGGCAATTCAATTCACTTATGAATTGGAAAGTCACGAAGGGGAGCTTCCAATCTTATATTGTAGAGTAGAAAGGAGAGAAGATGGAAAGTTGAACACTAATGTGAACAGGATGATCACACGCATTCAAACCGATATTCGGATTTCTGATCATTCCACATTACTTCAGTAAAAAAAATAGGATTGGTGAAAAGTTTAAGTGTGAAAACAGGCTAAAAATCTAAATAGTACAAAATGAAATCTAATACAGGAAGTGAGGCATATAAGAGGAGCTTTGAAAATTAATTAAATAATTAATCTGACAAATCGATGAGGAAATATGTAGGGAAATGCAAAAATAAAATAAATAATGACAGTAGTGATAATGATAATAATAGTAATATTAATGACGATATGCATTTCTAACATGCACAGGATAATGACAACACAGCAGAAATGGGGAATATAAGTGATCAGTAGTAATTCCAAACAAAAGAGGAACCTCGGAAACCACCCTACAGCGAATTCCTAACAAGGCTGGCAGGAATAAAAGTGGCTGACATTCGAACCAACCACAAACTGAATTAGAAACAAGCTTTGTAGGTTGTAGTTATCCCGCCTGCCTATGAAGCCAGTTAAACAAAACAATTTAGTTTATCTAATACCCTGCCTGTAATGATTGTCAGGTCAAATACAAAGGTGAGAGTAGTAGAACTGGGTCAGTCACACAGAGACTATCGGAGCACAAACACCTAGCGAAATCAAGATTCGTTGACTCGAATAAGACAAGGAATCAGGCGAAAAGTTCAGCTATAGTACTCACTGCATCATGCAATTACACACAAGCATACAATTTAGGATGGGATGGGATAAGATGACAGTTTTAAAATTTAATGTAGCAGCAGGGTGGATGGAGGGAGGGATTCGGTTGGTTGGTATTCGACATAGAACTTTGCACATATATGCGGCAGTTTGAGTCGCCACACTCCATGTAGCACACAATGCAAGAGGAGAAAGTAGAAGAAATGCATAATATAGACAGTAAACAGAGGTGTGAGACAAAGGAATAGTAATAACGAAGAACAATATAGTTTCATTGAAAATCATAAGTCACAAGGAGTGGATGCATCTGCGCCATCCACAGAGAACGATTTTGAGCCATGTCACCAATTGTTTCCAGTCGTCATTGGTTTTTACCGTCTCAAAGACCACAACCAGGAAGCTAGTTGACACCTTCCTACGTGACTTAGACTAACTGTTGTAGATTTTATTGACTGGTGCCATGTTTTGGTTTGACCGCCGCTAGCTCTTTTCCAGCCTGACCCTATATCACCTAACATTGCCCGACGAGGAAGGCGATGACTACACATGCGTAACACATGTCTTAACCATCTCAGTCGATGTAATTTCACAGTCTCATCGACTGATTTCCCCTCCCACCTACCTAGCACTCGACCGACGCCTAACCTCAATATTGCTCACCTAATTATATCACTTCACACGGGAGATAGAACGCAGACACCTATGATCAAAGATAGCTAATCTTTTCATGTCTTCCACTCTCAATGGATAGGTCTCACAGCTAGCCATAAAGGAGGACAGGGCGGACTGCTGAGCAGTACACACGCCCTTTGGTCGATAGCCAGCCGGATATCACGTCTACTAAGCCTGAGACGGCGTAAACTGGCATATGCGAAACTAGCCCTCTGTATTCGTGCTGAGATTTCGTCAGAGATCAACCTGTTGGCACTGGCTGATGTAACTTCCCAAATAAGTGGAGCGGTCAACACGCTCCACTAACCACTTCACTCCCTATTTCTAAACTAGGAGTCAGTGTAGTCCAGTCCAGTCCTGTAGCCTCATCATCTTACATTTGGCGGGAGCCAATCGCATGCCAAACATTCGTAGATTGCAGCTCAAGGTGTTCAGAAGACTCTGTATTTTGTCAGCGTCCTCGCCTAGAAGGACTATATCGTCTGCAAATTCTAAGTCAACGAGATTATTCCCTGGTTGCAAGTCAATCCCTGAGTCTCTGAAGTGAGTTAGGGTTTAATCCATTAATACGTCTATGATGAAGTTGGTTAGAAATGAGGATAATGGGCATCCTTGACGGACGCCACTAGTCGTTACCACTTCAGATGACAACTCGCCGTAAGCCCTCACCTGGCTGCATGAGTACGAGTAGAGTGCCTTAATCAGTGCAGAGAGATTGATAACAACGGAAGCTTTGTTTATCGAATCAACTGCAAACACGTGTAACTGGAATGAATTAACACCTGTCCACACAGATATCTGGAAAGTTATACTACCCAAACGACGACAAATAGGAGAGAACAAAGAAAACTATAAAACTCAAGTTTCGAAGTTGTGTGATTATAATTGATGAAATGATTATGAACAGCAATGATGCATTGTGTTCGAAACCAAGTCATCCAGTAAATATTATTAATAATACTGTTTCACTGACTGTCTGTGATACATCTAATAAACAGGTAAATAAGGAATCATAAATTTTTACTCTAAAATATTCACCACATCTACTGTCGACAGTTGCATAATAGGTGGTAGTGGTACCACTAAATTCTGTCTCACAGTGTCTTTCACACTATATATATTCCTAGTCCTTAACTAGTACCTTCAACGGACAAGCTATCCAGTTTCAATAGACAATTGCAGCGAGAAAGAAAATTTTCTTTTCGACGAAGTCATCATCAACCAGGCTGTACATTCGTGTATTTATATCAAATGGTGGATGGGAAAGTTCAAGAATAATTTCTGGTTAAGGGTCAAATTAATAAAAATTACAATTAGGAATTAGAATGCCATAATAAACAGGGCAGTGGGACGGATAAAACTCAAACAAAGTAGCATTATAATAACTAAGAAGATTGACATTGTACAATTGGGGGTTAGAAATGTAGGAATAACAAAATAGATAGACAAGGTGTTTGAATAAAAAAACTAATATGATGAATAATTGTTTATGCAATCAGGGATTCAATATGTAGAAATAGTAAAATGACAAAATAAACAGGAAGAGTGGATATGAAAATATGGTAGTGTAAATAGGGATTAAGAAAAACTTGAAATAACATGAAGAAACAGGAAGTTTGGATAAGAAAGTCAATGGGATGTTCATTACCAAAAGAATTACCTGCTTATGATGGCCATGGTAGGGAGAGGGGTTGGACGTAATTCTTTTGGATACAAAGTGTGGGTTTGAGCTTTTAGATAGCTAGCGCCTCGGCTATGCCCAGATGTCTTAATTTCACTCCCTTTGATAGGTTTGATCGAATCTTCTATATTATTTTGAAGGATTTTTCGAAAGCCGCTGAATGTCCTGAATTGACTAGATGTTCTGTCACTGAACCATATACACGTTTTCGATCTCCTTATACTAGCCAGGCTGGGTAGTGTTCGCGACCGCGTTTTTCACGTTGGCGCATGGTACGGTCGATGTATTCAGCTCCACAAGAGCAAGTAAACTTAGCTATTATAATGCTACTTTGTTCGAGTTTTATCCATCCCCCTGTTTATTATGGCATTCTAATTCCTAATTGTAATTTTTTATTAATTTGACCCTTAACCGGAAATTATTATTCTGGAACTTTCCCATCCACCATTTGATATAAATACATGAATGTACAGCTGTCTAGTTGACGATGACTTCGTCGAAAAGAAAATTTTCTTCCTCGCTGCAATTGTCTTTTTAATAACTCCTTTGACCCAATGTGTATATCCAGTTTCAATTCATTATTATATATAATACAGAAGACACATTGATCACTTTTAGGAAAAAAACAATAATTACACGAAGATAAAACTTGTAGGTGAATATAGAAATAGGCATTCGTGAAACACACACCACAAAAAATAATTCCTAAATCAATCATAATCCGCCTACATTGAATAACAACAAACAGTCCATTTATGACGACGACAAATTTGTTTAAGTGGAGGTTGAATGCATAAATAAATCCAACTGGAATAAGTCCTACGTCATTTTTTTTTAACTAGTGGTTAAATTACCAACAAGTTTTGTTAATAATTAGCTATTTTATGAATTCGGCGACTTAGGACTCTGCAAGAACTGGCGAGGAATCATGCTTCTGTCCACGCCAAGTAAAATCCTGAGTCTCATCATTCTGGAGAGAATAAAGGACGAACTGGATACAGAACTCCGCCATTCACCAGAACAAGCTGGATTCAGGAAAGGCAAGTCATGCTCTGATCAAATTGCAACTCTACGCCTCATCATCAAAGAACAAAGCATGGAATGGCAATCAAACCTCCATCGACCTCAACTTACTTCATAGACTTTGAGAAGGCCTTCGACAGCGTCAAACGCGAAGTAATTTGGAAACTACTCGAGTGCTATGGCGTAACCCAAATATTCATCAACCTTATTCAGCAGCTGTATGGCAACGGCACATGTCAAGTGATCCACAACGGAGAACTCAGCGAGGTGTTTGGAGTAAACACAGGAGTCAGACAAGGGTGCTTATTATCACCAATGATATTCCTAATTGTGGTGGACTGGACTGGATTATGCGTTGTCAAACAGTGTAAAACGAGATGACAGGGATATCCTGGACTGACGTGAACAACATAGAAGACCTGAATTTCGCACGTGGATGATTTATGTTTGATGTCACACAAAATCGAAGACTTACAAGTGAAAACCGACAAACTGGTCGAAGAAGCAGCAAAGACAGGACTCCAGGTGAACATAGACAAGACGGAGGTTATGAGAATAACCAACCAACAACAACTGCAGCAACATCCAGCGCCAATCACCATCAGCGGGAGGGATTTGAAAGAAATTACTTCATTCACTTATCTAGCTAGGGAGCATTGTCTCAACTACAGGAGGAACGGACGAGGATGTCAAATCGAGAATCAGGAAGGCGAGAAACACATTCATCAACCTGAAACCGATCTGGAAATCGTCGTCACTCAGCATCAACAACAAAATTCAGATTTTCAATGCAAACGTCAATTGAGTTTTGATATACGAATCAGAGGGTTGGCGGTTGACAAAGAATATTTCCAACAGGTTGCAGAACTTCATCAACAGCTGTCTTCGCTCTATACTGAAGATCAGATGGCCGGAAAGAACAACAACCAACAAGAAACTATGGGAACAAACAAACAAATCAAGAACCAATCGCTCAACAAATATGCAGGAGAAAGTGGAGATGGATGGATTGGACACTCGCTGAGGAGGCCGCTCGGTGGTGACATCGCGCGTCAGGCCATCGCTCGAGTGGAACCCGAAAGGGAAGCGGCGAGTGGGACGTCCAAGTGTGTCATGGAGGAGATCGTATGAAGAGGAGCTGAAACAGTATGGACTAACAGGAATGCTAGTGAAAAGTACAGCAGAAGACAGAAGCAGCAAGTGGAGACGTGTAGTTGAAGCCCTATGTCCCACTAGGAACCCAAGGGAACAATAAATAAATAAATAATTTTGTGAATTACTGAAAAGTTGTTCTACTCAAGAGGATTTCAGTATAGCTCCTTGCAGAAAAGTCAAAGCGAGCCGTCTAACACTTAAACTATTCTCAAATCTCATAGAGTAAAAAAGGCATGCCATGTTACTACTCAACAACCACATGTGTGTTAAATACAGTCGGTGGTCGGCCACACCTGCTAACAGAATACTGATGACAGTGACTGGTTATCTCAAGCTTGGAAGGAAAAGCAGGACTTGATTGAAGCAGAGACACAGTGGTTGAGAATTAAGTCTCTGACCAAACAAGTTCATAGCTTGATGAGAACGTTAGGACAGGGTTCTGGTTCTGGATAATAGAAGTTGAGATTTATGATTTGTGTCCCTGTGGCTGCCTCAATGGTCTACGAGCTTAGATTGTAACCAGAGTGTGATAGGTTCGAACCACAGTGGGTGCGAACTGCCGAAGAGTACCAAAGTAGAACGAGACAGTTATCCAGTACTATCTGGTTTCAGGATTTCATCATGAGCAGCTGACAATGGTTAGCGAAACATTGGAAAACCTGAGAGTACTGCCAGACAGCTGTTTCGTTCTAGTTTAGGACCCTTACTCAGTACGCACCCACCGCCAGGTTTCGAACCAAGGACCTTCTGGTTACAAGGCTAGCGAGCTCGTAGACCATTAAGCCACAAAGACCCGATCCAGTGACCATCTCATGAATTTTAACTTCTGCCCATTCACGATATAGAGCAACTGCTGCTGAAGAGCCCCAAACTAGACTAACGAAACAGCTGTCCAGTACTCCCATGTTGGTTTTCTAATCCTGTAATCAATCAGCCAAATCCCTACAAACCACTACTTGAATATCAATGAGATGCTCACTGGCGACTGGCCCTATTCAGGTATGTAGTTTACCTGGGATTCTAGTGGAAAGTCGTGACCAGAAGGGTGCTGCAGGTCAGGTGTGAGGACAAATACTCGCCATTTTGGTGTGGTTGTGTTCTCTGAGCTGGATGGTTTGGTTGCGAAGCTTTCATTGCTCTACTGAGCAACATCTTCAGCGCATACTTCGATGTGAAGTGAGCTTTTAGAATTCTCTATGAGTTTATTAGTCATCTCTTCTAGTAACCTTGAACGTGATTGGTTGTTTTTGTGTGACATTTCACCCCCTAGTTTGCTTGTCTCGGTGCTGGCTGCTTCTTTGGTCTGAATGTCGTTAGTCATTCTTTCTGCTAACCTTGAACGTGATTGGTTGTCTTTGTGTGACTTCTCACTTTCTAGTTCACTTGTTTTGGTGTTGACTGTTTCCTTGACCTGAAGTTTGACTTTGTTTGTTTTTGTGTGAATTTCTTCGTATGGATTGGTATATTTTGTCAATCTCTATGTGTCTATTGATTGCTGATTCATTTGAATACCAGGCCTCTAGGAATTCTTTGGCATTTTTGCAGTTCCCTTTGTCTAAGATTTGAACATTGTCCCAGTCGAATTGGTGCCCGTGGTTGTCTGCATGTAGTGATATGAGGGAGTGTATGTCGTGTCTTTTGACAGCTAGTTTGTGCTCGTGAATGCGAAGACGAAGAGGGCGTCCACTTTGACCAATGTAATGTTTGTCGCAGTCGTTGCAACTTATCATGTAGATGACGTTAGTTTTGTCTTCTTTTGCCGTTGAGTCCTTTGGTTTACATAGAACTGAGTGTAGTGACTTTGTTGGTTTATGAGCGACATCGATTCCAAAAGGTTTGAATAGTCTTGCAGGGATTTCGGAGATATCTTTTATATATGGTAGGACGACTTTCTTTGTGTTTTCGCTGGTGGCCCCCCCAAACTAGGGGGTGAAATGTCACACAAAAACAACCAATCAAGTTCAAGGTTACTAGAAGAGATGACTGATAAACTCAAAGAGAATTCTAAAAGCTCACTTCACATCGAAGTATGCGCTGAAGATGTTGCTCAGTAGAGCAATGAAAGCTTCGCAACCAAACCATCCAGCTCAGAGAACACAACCACACCAAAATCATCCACCTGAGCTACAAATCTTCTCTAATATATCGAAATACTCGCCATCGAAGACATTGGCTAGTGGTTGCGCTATATCGTAAATGGGCAGAAGTTAGAATTCTTTGGCCGGCTTGCCATTAGATCGGGTCCCAGTGGCTTGCAGTAAATAATAATAATACTGTTTCACTGACTGTGTTATATATATATATATATCTAATAAACAGGTTAATAAGGAAGAAGAACTGATTTCTAAAAACAGATATCCCATTTTACTTCACTTATATACTTTACAGACAGTAATATCTGGTCAAAAAACAGACTTATCAATGAAATGTTAGAAATAAGCTTTCTGTCGAAATTCCATTTATTGGGTGAACACTTTTCATTCTTTTGACCTGGTTTAAATACCACAGTCTAGGCACAGTCTAGGAAAATTGGTTGAACACATCTGAAGGCAAGGGAAACTAACTAATTAGGCAGTCTGTAAAGAAAATTAAAACATTTTAAAATACATTTTATTTTCATATATTTGGCTTCCCACAGGGTTATAGTGTTCCCTAGTGTGTATAGCGCTGTGACGTTTGAAACGATGGGGACTGGTTTTAAGTGCCAGTGAGCAAACCATCATTCACTGCAAATGCAGGTACATCTAGATGGTGAATCATACATGGGATGAAGTGTGTACCCTGGATTTAACCGTTAATCACCACCATCCATCGGATTACTCCATTGTAATCTAAGATACTAAGTCAGCTGTGCCTAAGAAATGCGGTAAAAAGAGCATTCAGTGCTGCTTCAGAAATACGCTGTGTCTTCAAAACCACCCAACCCTATTTTGCGTTCGGTCGGGAGTAAAAGACAAACTGCCTAATTTCGCCTCTTCCATGTGTGTGTAACTACCAATTTTACTGCTCCTGTGCAGTGAACCAGTTACTTGCATAGGCTGTACACAATTGGGCGTGTTTCTCATCAAAATTCCAAACATCACCCACCCTGCACAGTGGTTGGTTGGTTAAGCAAAGGACAAATAAAATCTATCAGTTCGCAGCGCTATTCTATCTCACTCATCTTGTGGATACACAACACAAGACTGATTGATGTTAACCAGGCGGCTTTCAGGGTCATTTACCGCATACCAACAAATCTCAATTTCGCCTTAAGAGTTCGACTACTAAATATTGCTGAGGCTGGCTGGCTGGCCGTTGGGATCCACATTAACAAGCCTAATTTGTGCATCCAAAAGAAGTTGGTTGGTTCAGACATTATCCTTACCCGCTTGGCCATCCAGGTTTGAATGATCGATCCTGAATTTTTGTGAAATTTTCCTAATTTTAGTTGATATTCTATTTCCTACTATATGTTTATTATTATTATCATTATAATTTAAGCATTTTGTATGAACTGTGGTAATTCCATTGTGATCTTACTTTACAAATCCATATTATTTAAAAAGCACACACTAATATTGTTATTGACTACTAATCTAGAATATTCTATGTATATAAACATGCATATATAGATATAATTGTAGAGCGAGAAGAGGAGGAGGAATTTATCGAAAAGGATATTCTCTGCTGGCTCAATTATATTTTGTGTTTTATAGATAGATGTCTGAATGAATATTTATGCTATATTAAATATCATTGTGCTGACATGATTCATAGCGGTATATATTCACTCTGAGATTTACACACGCCTAGAAGATACAAGACAGTGGTGGTGAGACAGTAGACGCAGATTGTACTTGAAGTATCCTTTGAACTAATAAAAAGCGTAAAAACAGAGGGGCGGGGGAATTTGTTTTTCCTCACAAAATCGTAATGGCATAATAATAAAAGAAACCAGACAGGAAAAGGAATGCATTACACGGTGGAAATGTTATGGTTCCATGTTATGTGCTTCTCAGTGAAGTGTAACGATTTTGATTAATAGTTAACTCCAAACTACACTATTAGCTCATTCATAATTATTATATACATTACTATTTCCTTTAATTCCTAGAGGAACATAGGGCTTCAGTTGCACGTCTCCATTGCTTTCGCTTCTCTTCTAGAGTCTTCACCTGTCTCCAAGTCTGCTAACATGTTTTCATCTCCTCTTCACATGACCTCCTCCAAGTCACCCACGCTCGCACTGACGACCAACTCGACGCTTCCCTTTCGGGTTCCACTCGAGCAATGGCTTGTCTAGTGATGTCACTCACTTGATGGTTTGTTCCCTCAGAGTATGACCAATCCACCTCCATTTCTTCCTGCTTACCGTTATTCACCACCATCCGTCGGATTACTCCATGGTAATCTCCAGACATCGGTGAAGTACTCGTACACCAGGAGGCAACAGGCTACACGACATCAGATATTTCGGCTCAAAATACAACCAATCAGCGAGAAATACAAAAAAGTTAAACAAATCAGCAAAAATTTTAGCTATTTACTGTGTCAAAATGACTTGATAGGCTTCACTCTTACGCGAATTAGGAGTGTAATACTTCATATCAATTATAATCACACGACTTCGAAACTTGAGTTTTATAGTTTTCTTTGTGCTCTCCTATTTGTCGTCGTCATTCGGGTAGTAGAATTTCCCAGATATCTGTGTGGACAGATGTTGAATCATTCCTATTGCAGGTACGTATTTGCAGTTGATTTCATAAACAAAGCTTCTGTTATCAATCTCTCCCTCCCTCTATTCACCCTGTGACATTAGATTTTAAAATTGTCATCCTATCCCATCCTATTGTGTTCCTTCCATACAAGGAAGGAACCTCGGAAACCACCTTTCGCAGAATTCTTAACAATGCTGGCAGCAATAAAAGTGACTGGAATTCAAACCAAACACAAACTCAATTGGAAACAAGCTTTCTCAGTTAAAGGATCAATCCTGCCAGTGGAGTCTTTAAAACAAAACAATTTAGTTTATCTAATACCCTGCCTGCTGGAATGATTGTCAGGTCAAATACACAGGTCAAAGTAGTAGAACAGGGGTAGTGTGTCAGACTAGTCGAGCATAAAAACCTAGCAACAAATTCTAGATTGGTTGACCTGAATAAGATAAGAAATCTAGAGAATAGCTCAGCTATCGCAATCACTACATGTAATTACACCATACAATAGGCTGGATGGGATAGAATGACAGTTTTAAAACCTAATGTCACAGAATGGATGGAGGGAGGGTGAGATTGACAACAACGGAAGCTTTTTTATCGAATCAACTGAGAGAGAATACGTGTAATAGGAATGATTCAACACCTGTCCAAGACGGATATCTGGGAAATTCTACTACCACGCCTACGACGACAAATAGGAGAAAACAAAGAACACTATAAAAGTGAAGTTTTGAAGTTGTGTGATTGTAACTGATATGAAGTATTACACACCTTATTTGCGTAAAAGTGAAGCCTATCAAGCCATTTCGACACAGTAAATATAGCTGTAATTTTTGATGATCTGTTTAATTTTTTTGTATTTCCTGCTGATTGGTTGTATTTTGAGCCGAACTATATCTGATGTCCTGTAGCCTGTTGCCTCCTAAGGTGTACGTGTACTTCGCCGATGTCTTGAGATTACCATGGAGTAATCCGATGGATGGTGGTGATTAACGGTAAAATCCAGGGTACACACTTCGTCCCATTTATGATTCACCATCTGCATGTACCTGCATTCGCAATGAATGATGGTTTGCTCACTGGCACTTAAACACACTCACTGGTTACTGCAGTTACACCCCCATCAGACAAATCTCCAAATGGACGAAATGCGCGTTATCCTGGATTCCACTGTTAATTATCGTCCATTAATTATGAATGAGATAATAGTGTAGTTTGCAGTTATCTATTAATCAAAATCGTCACACATTCACTGAGAAGCACATAACATGAAAGCATAACATTTCCACCGTGTAATGCATTCCTTTTCCTGTCTGGTTTCTTTTATTATTATGCCATTACGATTTTGTGAGGAAAAACAAATTCCCCCGCCCCTCTGTTTTTACGCTTTTTATTAGTTCAAAGGATACTTCAAGTACAATCTGCGTCTACTGTCTCACCACCACTGTCTTGTATCTTGTAGGCGTTTGTAAATCTCAGAGTGAAAATATACCGCTGTGAATATGTCAGCACAGTGACATTTAATATAGTAGAAAATATTCATTCAGACATCTATCTATAAAACACGAAATATAATTGAGCCAGCAAAGAATATCCCCCTTTTCGATAAATTCCTCCTCCTCTTCTCGCTCTACAATTATATCTATATATGCATGTTTATATACATAGAATATTCTAGATTAGTAGTCAATATCAATATTAGTGTGTGCTTTTTAAATAATATAGATTTGTAAAGTAAGATCACAATGGAATCACCACAGTTCATTAAAGATGTTTAAATTATAATAATAATAATAATAAAGATATAATAGCGAATAGAATATCAACTAAAATTAGGAGAATTTCACAAAAATTCAGGATCGATCATTCAAACCTAGATGGTCAAGCAGGTAAGGATAATGTCTGAACCAACTAACTTCTTTTGAGTGCACAAATTAGGCTTGTTAATCTGGATCCCAACGGCCAACCAGCCAGCCTCAGCAATATTTAGTAGTCGAACTCTTAAGGCGAAATTGAGATTCGTTGTTATGCGGTAAATGACCCTTAAAGCCGCCTGGTTAACATCAATCAGTCTTGTGTTGTGTATCCACAAGATGAGTGAGATAGAATAGTGCTGCGAACTGATAGATTTTGTTTGTCTTTTACTTAACCAACCAACCACTGTGAAGGGTGGGTGATATTGGGAAATTCGACGAGAAACACGGTTAATTGTACGGCCTATTCGAGTAACTGGCTCACTCCACAGCAGGAGCAGTTCAATTGGTAGATACACACACATGGAAGAGGCGAAATTAGGCAGTTTGTCTTTTACTCCCGAACGTGATAAAAGAGGAGAGTGGTTTTGAAGACACAGAGTAATTCGGAAGCAGCACTGAATGCTCTTTTTACCGCCTCATTTCTAAGGCACTGATGTGGTCTCCAAGGAACTGCATTTGTAAGAATAAGACTTTCCTTTGCGTCGGAACTGTTAGTTCCTTGACCTGCTTTGATTTTAGATTCATATTCTTATCAATAAACTTTTCTGGATAACCATTTTCACTCATCAACCGTTTAATATTATTAACTTCCTCATCAAGACATTCATCCGAGGATATTCCTGGGATGACATTTAAGCAAAGCGTTGATTAGGCGTGCAAAAACAAAGTCAGACACACAGGGTATTTACAGTATGAAAAAAAAAAATAAAAATAAGTCTGGATTTCCGATGATGATTAATAAACCTGTGGATATAAACAAATATATCATTACGGTAATTTCATTTATTACTAATATTTTCAAACGAAACTTATATCACCTATATGCCTACTATCTATTCAATCTCTCGAGTGTGAATACAAACCATTCACAATTGAAAAATATGTGAATAATGACATTCATTATAATAAAGGTTTTTGTTTTTACGAGTTGATCACGCACGGATTGATATCAGTTAGAGAGAGCATTGAAAACCAGCATTGCGGGGAGTACTGTCAGACAGCCAGCTGTTTCATCAGCCTAGTTTGTGAATCATCGGAAGTACGCACCCACCACTGCACCGGGGTTCGAACCCAGGACTTCCGTGATCAACTCGTAAAAACAAAACCAAACCTTAAAACCAAACTATAGAAAAAATTAATCTGATGCTCGCTAGTGACTTGAAACAGGATGGAGTTTCCTGGAAACAGTCAGTTCTAGTGAGAAGTCGTGACCGGTGAGGTATATCGAGATGTCTGTCACGTGTGAGGATGGATATCCCACCGACGACATTGGTTGGTGCCAGTCGCGCTAAATCACGAATCGGTAGACGTTTGAATTCATGCACTGGCTGGCCATTTAATCAGGTAGGGTCCCAGTGAGTGGCTGAATGGTATACGAGCCAGCTAGCTGGCCTTGTAACCGGAAGGTCCTGGGTTCGAACCCCGTGCAGTGATGGGTGCGTACTGCCGATGATTCCCAAACTAGGCTGATGAAACAGCTGGCTGTCCAGTACTCCCTGTGGTTGGTTTTCAATGTTTCTCTAACTAATATCAATCCGTGATCAACTCGTAACAACAAAACTAACCCTTACAAACCAAACTATAGAAAAAAAGGTTTTTGTATTTCCTAATGTTTAAAAAAAACGATATTGTAAAAAATTCATATGATTTCAAATCCCAAATATAGAACACCGAGAAATTGATAAAGAAGACATTATGGTTAGCTATGATATTAACTCATTATATACTAGTATCCCTATTACCGAAAGTCTTGATATCATTTCCAATCTACTAGAATCAGATACAACGCTATCACAAAGATGTCCACTGGACACCAGTGAAATAATTAAGAGCTGAAATTCTGTCTAGAAAGTAATTATTTTACATTTAAAGGGAGTTTATATAGACAGACAAATGGTGTTGCTATGGGTTCACCAGTCTCCCCAATAGTCGCTGACCTTTTCATGAATAGATTCGAAGATAACATCTTTTCAAGCATACTCACTCCTAAAATATGGTTAAGATATGTAGATGATACTTTTGTAGCGCTAAAACGAGCGAGATCTACACAGTTCATTCCTGGAGAAAATAAACTGTGTATCTCCCAGAATCCAGTTTACTTCGGAAGCAGGCAGAATCAGACATCGGTGAACTACCATTTCTAGACTGCCTCGCTAGTTATGAGGAGGGAAAACGGACATTTTAGTATATCCATATTCAGGAAGAAAACCCACTCCAATAAATATTTAGACTTCGGATCATCACACCCCATCAGCGCAAAGGTATCAGTCGTTTCAAGTCTTCTTAGACGGATGAGAAAGAAAAAGAAGAAATATCAAACATTACTGAAACTCTCCTCAAGCAAAACAACTACCCAAGGAACTTCATCAACAAAATCAACACTGACATTAAGTATGGTCGAAAACGCATTCCGAAAATATGGACCTCAACAGTCGTCATTCCATATAGAGCAGAGACATCAGACGATATCAGAAGAGTACTCAATCAGCTCGACATTAGAGTTTTCTTCAAAACATCAGACACGCACACTGCGAAACAACCTTGTCCATATAAAAGACCAAATCCCTAAAGATTCTCTATCTACTAATTGTGTCTATAAAATAAAATGCTTGCTTGGAATGTGATGCGATATACATCGGACAAACACCGCTAGAGAGAAATCAAGGTAATCAGAAGAAATGAACACCGTAGAGCATCTGTTCGACCACCGAGAAATAAATCCAGTTAATGAACTAGAAAAGCTTGAAAAATCATCAGCCATAGGTCGTCTACACGCTACGCTACAGAATCAGGTCACAAAATTGATTTTGACAATATTGAAATCGTCATCCAGAAAAAGCATTTCAGAAATCACAAAGAACGTCTAATATCATCAGAAGCACTTCATATCAAGTGGAATCCAAATTGTCTGAACTGAATAGGAATGATGGACTAAAACAGAATTTGACCTGGTTACAACACCGTCCCCCCCCAATGAAGTGACAAAATCAACACGAATGTGATAAGCAAGTTCACTATGTAAACACACACTGCTTTCATAATTTTACACACTGATCAAATCCAACAATCTACACTTGGTTTTGTTATCTTTACCAATTGACCAACTTGACAACGGAAAATGACCCCAGACTGACGAACGATGATCAAGTTAGTAAACTTTGTTTTGATACCAGCCAGGGCAGATGTACTATTACCTTTGTTATTTGGTTTAGTGATTGATCTTCATTGTTATTTTGACTTTCAAAATGTCCTCCTTTTAACTTGACCCAAGTAGTCAAGTCTATTTTCTCACCCACCTCTTAACTCTTTGTTATATATATGCTGAGTGGATTTTGTAAATTCTTCTGGTTTAATAATACTGCTTTGATAAAGCTATTAGCAGCAGCACTAAATAGCGAAACGTCAGTAAAAACGACAATATCGTTTTGCTCTTTTTCATTCATTGAGAAATACAAAAATGAACCTTTATTATAATGAATATCATATACCACCGAATACCCAAATATTTTCAAACTGTTCAAAAGGGAACTTGGTTTGGACATATTTTAGAATAATGACACAATTAAAAGGCAGAATAATCGACTATGATCAACCGATAGGCACCCAGTTCACACACACATAATACCAGCCTACTGCTAGCACATTTGTTCAACAAATTAACTAATTGATTTGTTGTAATACACGTGGTTATTTATATATGAATATGTATATATAAGTTCAGCGTCCAATGAACTGGTGTTATAGCTAACTGGATACATTTAATAAACAGCCGTCACTACTGCCTAATACCTGCAACGGTCGGTGGGTTTTCGACATAGAACTTTGCACATATGTGCGGCAGTTCACGTCGCCACACTCCCTCCACTCAATGTAGCACACAAAGCAAGAGAAGAAAGTAGGAGAAATGCATAATAGAGAGAGAGAGTAAACAGAGGTGTGGTGAGACAAAGGAATAGTAATAAAGAAGAACAAAACAGTTTAATTGGAAATCATAGGTCACAAGGAGTGGATGCATCTGCGCCAGTCATTGAGAACGATGGGTTTGAGCCATGTCACCAACTGTTTTCAACCATTGGTTTTTACCGTCCCGAGGACCCCAACATGAAGCTAGTCTACCCCTTCCTACGTGGCTTAGACTAACTGTTGTAGATTTCATTGACTGATGAAGTCATGTTTTGGTTTGACCGACGCTAACTCTCTCTTTTCCAGCCTGACCTCATATTATCAGCTAACAATGCCCGTCAGTCGATGAAGGAGATGACTAGGCATACGTAACACATGTCCTAACCACCTCAGTCGATGTAATTTCACAGTCTCGTCTATTGATTTCCCCACCTTACCTAGCACTCGACTTAAACCTAACCTCAATATTGCTCACCTTATCATACCACTTCACACAGGAGATAGAACGCAGACACCTATGATCGAAGACACCTGCAACAAAAATGAATATTAGAATTTAATTGGTGGACGGTGACTAGCAGTGGAATCCAGTCCAGGATAACGCGCATTTCCTCCGTCCTATTTGGGACTCGTCCGCCAGCTAGTGGATGTACCTGCATTCCCCAGTCAGTGAGTCAGTGATGATGTTCCCACCACGGAGGCTCGAACCCAGTGCCCATAGTTTCAAACACCAGCAACCAAAGCGTTATCCACTAGACCACTTGGGCCACGAGAGCCACCTCCTTGTTCTTGTGCAACGGGTCATATTAATTATTTTAATTGAATTTTTTAGATTTTCCCGTCGATTGATTGAACCAAAGTGCCGACACGTCAACCTGAGTCCAATTAATCGACGGAAAAATCTAAAAAAATTCAATATATATACATATATATATATAAATATGTAAAAATAAGAACAAATTAGTTCAGCGAAGAGTCTCTTTTCGACGAATTCATTCACTTAGCTGTACAGTCACAAATATATATGCAATTAATTTTGTGTGTGTGTACATTAGGTTTGTCAAAATCAAAATCAAAATAACAGTTAGTGTGGGTTGTTGATTATATCATCAAGATAATGAAGAAGTTAAAATGTGTGATTAATACTCAAAGTTGTAACTAAGTGGGGTGAAGATTGGTAAGATGTGAGTAGGGTTACGTAATATAGACATGTTTAGAAAGATTAGATGTTAGTGAAGGAGTATGGAGACAATTATTTTGATGATGTAATCAACAACCCACACTAACTGTTATTTTGATTTTGACAAACTTAATGTACACACGCACACAAAATTAATTGTATATTTCGTGGATTCTCATCAACTACATACATCCTAAACAAAATCAAATTATAGGTTTCAAGAAAAGTATGTTCCACAACTTTCTTGAAACCTATAATTTGATTTTGTTTAGGATGTATGTAGTTGATGAGAATCCACGAAATAAAACGAGCTCGTATTATCCTGCAAACATGTTCATTCTTTCTCTCTTCAAACTAATAAAGGGAACCGGTTGCATGAAATTAATTGTATATATTTGCGACTGTACAGCTAAGTGAATGAATTCGCCGAAAAGAGACTCTTCGCTGAACTAATTTATTCTGATTTCAATGTCTTAATGGGTATTTTTGCGCGAATTAAAAATGTTGAGAACAGACACTTTATTCTCATGTTCATTCAATCAATCTGTATAGGCGTTTTTGATAGTCATCTTAAGTAAAACACTCTACCTATCCTTTGTTACTTGAAATCATAGAATACGAAATAAGCGAAGCCCCTTCAGTGTATAGATATATTTACAGCATATACATATACTTGGTATATGTTGCAAAGTTCAGTGGAACACAAAAATCTAATGAAAACCATCACATTGAAAATGTAAGTTGATCGCTTAGATTAGTGTCGATAGTGTTGTCTAACGCTTGTCTAACACCGGCGTTTGTTTTCGTGTGTTTGTGTGTGTGTGTGCGTGTCTTCACGTTTGTTCGCTTGTTTTAGTGTGTTAGTTTTAACGCATTACTCAAAATCGAGTCTGTCCTCTTTTTCTTTTTAGTTTTTTGAGTGTTTTTCTTTTTCAACTGCCATTTCAGTTGGTTGGTAATTCAAAAGTTGAACTGACTGAAGGTAC
This sequence comes from Trichobilharzia szidati, assembly GCA_944472155.2. Taxonomy (NCBI): domain Eukaryota; kingdom Metazoa; phylum Platyhelminthes; class Trematoda; order Strigeidida; family Schistosomatidae; genus Trichobilharzia; species Trichobilharzia szidati. The sequence goes on from OX235279.1 coordinate 5,130,034, forward strand.
TGATAGATTGAGCTCTATTTTTTGGAGTATAAATAGTTGTGTAACAACAGAAGACAAGGGCCACTCAGCAGATCGTTTATTAAGGAAATCAACAGATATTTATCGATTATTGTAAGCAGACAAACACAGTCTTCTGATTGGTCGTTTCTCTTTGTGGCTGTTTTTTGAAGGTCAGATCATCTATCTATCTGCTAATTGTATCCGCCCACGCAAACAAAGTGTGCTGTGATTGGCTGTTGGTTGAATCAGTCAGTCTTCGTTTTTCTTCTTGTTTTATCATGACCAATAATATTTGGGACATAAACATTTTATCACGAACTGTTGTCAGTTATTGAATCATTAAGAAGCAGACAGCATAGTGGACAATTGTTTCGGCCTATTGTGAGACTCTCTAGCAGTGCGCACTAGTGACTCATTTAGGCAAAAAATTCAGGATCCTCATGTTACGAGGTCAGTCCGCTGACTTTTTTTATCTGTTTGATCAGAGCTTAGTAATCTATGATTCCTAAATCGGTAGTGTCAGCTATGTCAGAATGAGATAGATTCTAACCGTTGGCTTTAGGATACTGTGATTCTATCTTAATAATTGGCAGAATTCGGGAATTTTCTATAGTTTGGTTTGTAAGGGTTAGTTTTGTTTTTACAAGTTGCTCACGCACAGATTGATATCAGTTAGAGAACCATTGAAAACCAGCATTGCAAGGAGTACTAGACAGCCAGCTGTTTCATCAGCCAAGTTTAGAAATCATCGTCAGTACGCACACACCACTGCACCGGGGTTCGAACCCAGGACCTTCCGGTTACAAGGCTAGCAAGCTGGCTGACTCGTATACCATTCAGCCACTCATCGGGACCCGATTCAATTGCTCAGGAATTCTAACTTCGACCAATTCGTGATTTAGTGTGACACTAACCAAACTAGGCTGATGAAACAGCTGGCTGTCCAGTACTCCCTGTGGCTGGTTTTCAGTGGTTCTCTAACTGAAATCAATCTGCGCGTGATCAACTCGTAAAAACAAAACTAACCCTTACAAACCAAACTGTATTATTATTCATTATTGTATCCTTTAATTCCTAGAGGAAAATAGGGCTTCAGCCGTGCGTCTTCATTGCATTCGGTTCTCTGCTAGAGTCTTCACCCAGCTCCAAGTCTGCCCACACGTTTTCATCTCCTCTTCACATGACCTCCTCCAAGTCACCCAACCTCGCACTCATGACCAACTCGCCGCTTCCCTTTTGGGTTCCACTCGAGCAGTGGCTTGTCTAGTGATGTCACTTGATGGTTTGTTTCCTCAGAGGATGGCCAATCCATCTCCATTTCTTCCTGCCTATTTGTGTCACAATCGGTTCCTGGTTGGTTCGCTCATTGCCAGAGATCTCTGTTGCTGATCTTTTCTGGCCATCTGATCTTGAGAATTGAACGAAGACAACTGTTAGTAAAGGTCTGTAGTTTGTTTGAGGTGCTCTTTATGACGTCTCTGATCCGTATAGTAGCACTGACTGAATTCACATTGGAGTTGAAAATCGGGATCTTATTTTTGATGCTGAGTAGTGCTGTTGACCTCCACACAGACTTGACAATGGTTAGATATCGCGAATTGGAAGAAGAATTCAGAGTTCACAGTCATTCAGTAAAACTTAGGTGGATGGATGAGGTGTCAACGGGTCGGTCTCATAATTTGAAAGTCCTAAGTTCAATACAGACACACACACACACACATCAAATTGAAATACGCAGTTTGAAGTGTCGAGGATTGGCGACTGGTCCTGAGTGTGTGTTTACGGAAACAAATGCATAAGTGGTACAGAAAGGCGATTGTCTACTCATGGCATGATGGAGCATTTGCCAAAAATGGTTGAAAAAAACAACTGAAGTCGAAGTTCCTTAACAAAAAGCACCTTGTTGACTACGGACATGATATCGACTCTGTCAAGTTATTCACAGTTACCATGAGACAAAGAAACAGAAAGATGCTTGCAATTGCACAGAGGCTTGTGCAATTTGAGCTAATAAACCTGGTCTCTTTGTACAAAAGGAGGTGGTCTTCACTCTGAATCTACCATGATAGTATGTTACCTCTTATTATTATTGTTATTATTATTATTATAACCATTACTACTGATATTAATCTGTTTGCAATTCTTGTTATATTCTCTAATGACTAATTGTTTATCTAAGTGATGTGTGATTGAAGCGTAATGCAATTTGTCTTAATTTTGATCTCTCATACTCCCTTCCCCCACTTATCTATTTGAACATGAGCTGAAAAACATTCGTACCTGTCTTTCTGCATGACTAATTCAATGTAGTTTGTTTGTGCTAATCAGTCTTATATCTCCCGATGTAATTTCAAAAGTATATATACATATCCGTTTATGTAAAGTACTGAGCAGCTGACGGACGAGTTCTACCGAAATTTGATGAATCCGTCATTAAATCATCCTGCTTTATTAACCACATTTATTGCTTGTTTCAAATTAATATCATTAAATGCAGCTAACAGAAAACTTAACAGTGATGGACAACGTCCCAAATGGCGATATCAGAATCCTGATGGGTGAAATGAATGTGAAACTGGGAGGAAACAATGCAGGAAGAGAACTCATCATGGGTCATGAGGCCCTCAGTAAAATGAATGACAATGGTGAAACGTGGCAGGTCACAAAGAATATGTCCAACAGCCTGTTGCAGACCTTTATCAAAAATAACTGTCTTCGCTCTATAATGAAGATCAGATGGCCAGAAAGAACAAGAACCAACAAGAAACTATGGGAACAAACAAACGAAACAAGAAGCAATCGCCCGAGAAATATGCAGGGGAAGGTAGAGATGGATTGGACACTCGCTGAGGAGGCCGCTGAGTGACATGGCGCGTCAGGCCAGTGCTCGAATGGAACCCGAAAGGGAAGCGGTTAGTGGGACGTCCAAGGGTGACATGGAGGAGAGATCGTGTGAAGAAGATTTGAAACAGTTTGGACTAACATGGTTGCAGGTGGAAAGTACGATAGAAGACAGAAGCAAGTGGAGGCGTGCAATTGAAGCCCTATATTCCACTAGGAACCCAAGGGAACAATAATTATAATAATAGAAAACTTCTTCGTCATATCGCCATCTTGTGAGCACACAGCAGAGAAGTAAAAAAAGAAAAAATAGCGTTGTAATGTCCAACTTATGTAAAGTGGTATTTAAATGAGTTTGAATATAAAAACCTTTACCTGTGTCACCTGAAAAATCTGTGATAAAATCAGGTGGTCGGCTGTAACATATTTATGGCATATTTATCCTTCTCATGTGTCAAACAGATACAAGTACCTCATCAGTAATAAAATTTTAAGCAAAAATGGAGAATTTTTAAATTACTCAAAATCTTAGGCAATTAAATAAATTTAAAACAATTAGCTCCCTTTATAAATTTATATGAAGCAATAAGAAGACGTAATTTGTCTGAATCGGGTGTATTGTCTATTTGCGCAACACATTTCAAACAATCTGATCCATCACACACACGGACTTGTCATAGGAGTACAGATATATATGAAATTAATAAAGAGTGAGTTAAGAGGAGAGAAAATTGACTACTTAGGTCAAGTTAAAAGGAGGACATATTGAAGGTAAAATTAACAATGAAGATCACTCACTCAACCAAAAACAGAGGTTATATTACGTTCACCCTGGTTGGCATCAAAACAAAATTTACCCACAAGGAATGTAGGTTTAGTTAGCGTGATGACAAATTGCTGCTTCAAACGCATAAAGGTGGTCTAAACTTCCTAACTGCCAGCTACGACTAGCTTCCACAAACTTCAGGATATCGCCTCACTTAAACACGCTTTTATACATAGATAGATGTAAAAGATCTGTTCACGTCAATTTTATGTCCTGTCTCCTCTGTAATATGTTTCGCAATTGAGGAGCTAGCTAGGTCTTCGTCCGATCTCACCGTTAATTCATGGGTTATGAAGATTCCATTTGTTTCTGGAGCCATTTAAGGAATATGCTCTGAAACCAGCCAGTCCTTACTTGCAGAGATCGATGAATCCTCCCTATGTATGTGTGTATGTGTCCACACGTCCATTCAAAATGGTAAGCACAGTGGGATGTGACATCATTTCTCGCATGTTCAAAGGGCTTAGATGGATGGATATATTGGCTTCACATTCTCAATTATTATGATCTCAGCTGCATAAAATGTCTTTTTCAACAGCAGTGTTCAGTCTTTGTCTAGTTATCAAGATGCTATGACACCCTATATAGGGTAGCTTGATGTACACGTCTTTCTTATCGGCGAGTGGTAGAGTGGGTGTTCCACTGACCACTCTATATCTCCTGATGAACTTGTCTGGATCATAGTTATCAACCAGAGTTTGTGTCAACTTTCTTTCTTCCTCATCATCAAGTGTGTCTGTCTTCAGTGCATATTTTTGTTGGATCCGTCGATAAATTCACAATGTACGACATATAGATGCCGGCTAAAAGGGACCCTATCGGACTTCCCATAGCAACACTGTCAACATGGCGGAAACAATCGCCTTCAAATGTAAATCTAACATTGTTAGTACACAGAAGCAATAAATCCCTTAAATAAGATATATGGAACGGGATGAAAAGATTGTTTGTGTGGAAATGTAATCACAACAACAAAATGTCAACTGTTTTGGGCAAAGTCACATTAGTAGTGAATAACGAGTTTACATCAAAAGAGTACATATATTTTTATTCATAATATTATTATTATATCGTCAAGAAAATTAACCAATTCAAATGTATCTCCTCTTAAAACATACTTACAGAATTGTGTTTTGACTGCAATCAATAATTCTACTAACCATTTAGCAAGTTTGTGCTTTGGGGATTTGCACATTGACACTATAGGACGTAGAGGGTTATTGGGTTGATCTATTTTTAACAAAAACAATACATATGCCGGAATTTACAATCTGATGGTTTTAAAGAGTTAAATTTATCTTTACTTATAGCATTTAGGCCATGAAGCTTCACTAGATTAGCTGTCACTGTGCCCTACAACAACTGAATATCTTCTGAGGAGGTATCACCGATGAATTTGCTTTTATCATCAAGAATAGACATCATTGTCAGATTTGTTAGATTTGACACAAACTCTGGTTGATAACAGTGATCCAGACACGTTCATCAGGAGATATAAAGTAGTCAGTGGAACACCAAGACTCACTGTCCAACTCACCTCTAAGAAAGACGTGTACATCAAGCTACCCTATATGGGGCATCAAAGCAGCTTGATAACTAGAAAAAGATTGAACGCTGCTGTTAAAAAGACCTTTTATGCAGCTGAGATCATAATAATTGAGAATGTGAAGCCAATATATCCATCCATCTAAGCCCTTTGAACATGCGAAAAATAATGTCACATAACACCGATTTGAATGTACGTGTGGACAACTACACACACACACACAACATACATAGGGAGGACTCATCGATCTCTGCAAGTAAGCGCTGGCTGGCTTCAGAGCATATTCCTAAATGGCTTCAAAAACAAACTGAGTATTCAGAACCCATGAATTAATGGTGAGAATAGACGAAGACCTAGCTAGCTCCTCTATTGCGAAACATATTACAGAGGAGACAGGACATAAAATTGACGTTACCTAACACATGTTTCCAACCTATCTATAAAGCGTGTTTGAGTTCGGACGTATCCTAAAGTTTGTGGAAGCTAGACGTAGCTGGCAGTTTGGAGGTTGAAACCACCTATATGCGTTCGAAGCAGCAATTCGTCATCACACTAAACCTACCTCTCTTGGTAAACTTCGTTTTGATACCAACCAGGGTAGATGTACTATTACCTCTGTTATTTGGTTTAGTGATTGATCTTCATTGTTATTTTAACCTTCAATATGTCCTCCTTTTAACCTGACCTAAGTAGTCTATTTTCTCACCCACCTCTTAACTCTTTATTAATTTCATATATATGTACTCCTATGACAAGTTCATGTGTGTGTTGGATCAGATTGTTCGAAATGTGTGTTGCGCAAATCTGCACATTACACACACGATTCAGACAAATTACGTCTTCCTTCTTATTGCTGTTATATGTAAATTCATAAAGGGAACTAATCGTTTTAAATAAATAATTAATAACATTATAGTCAGTGTTACCGTACACTGTGTATAAATCATTTCTTATGTGTAATGAAAGAGAATAAATATTAATTTACTCGTCTTAAAACTATGAAGACAGGAAGACATTTGACCATCAACCAAGGGACGTGTGTACTGCTCAGCAGTTCGCTCCGTCCTTCTCTAAGGCTCTCTGAAACATGGCCAATACGAGTTGAAGACATGAATAGGTTGACTGTTTTTGATCATAAATGTCTACGATCTCTTTCTCACGTTAGGTGGTATAATAAGGTAAGTAATGTTGACGTTGAGTTAGGCGTAGAGTGTTGGGCAAAGAGGGAAAATCAATCGAAGAGGCTATAAAGTTACTTAGATCGAGATGGCTAGGTGACGTGCTGCGCATGCTTAACCATCGCCTCCCCCTCCGAGGGGCATTACTAGCTGATATAGGTGCAGGTTGGAAAAGAGTAATTGGTGTGCCAAACAAAAACATGGCATCAATCAATCCATGAAATCCTTGACAGTTAAACTGAGTCAGGTAGGGAGATGCAGACTTCCGGGTTGGGGCCCGCCCTCGGGACTCTAAGAATCAATGGCTAGAGACAAACAATAGGTGACATGGCTCAAAATCGTTGTCAATTGCTTACGCAGATGTATTCAGTCTCTTGTGTAATCTTTCATATTCCTTTCTACCATTACTCATTCATTCTGTTTCACTCTTATACTTGTCAAAACTCTATTGATTCTCTTCACTCATCCATCTTCTTGTCTACCTTTGTGTGCTATTTGGAACGTGGCAACTGGAACTGCTGCACTTCGGTGTCAATATCTATGCTGAATCCAGGCAGACATGAAGACAGGAAATAGACAAAAACTTTGGTGTTCCAATGATTCAACACGCTTAAATCATGAAATCAACAAAATCTCAGTCTAGTCTACCGTTAATCTCATTCACTAACGAATGACTAGTTATCTTCTATCTAGTTCAGCGTTTATGATTGAGTGTATAGATCTGATAGTTAGGGGAAATCTTAAGTCATTTCTGCCTGTGACTGCTTACGCTGAAGGCGCGGTCAAAAGTGGCCTGTACTTGATGGATGACAGTCGACTCCACAAAATTTGTTCGCTATCATGACATTATTTACCATAGCTATACAGCTGTGGTACTGATGTGTTTGGTGACCTAAATTTAGCTTAGATATTTTTCGATTTTTCGAGAAAGGAAGACGAAATCTGCAGTATTAAATGATATTATCGTCATTCTATTCCACAGGTTCTCCTCATCAGCGAACTGCACACCCCTACCTGAAATTACAATGGTTAATATAGATGATAATAACATACTTTAATGTTTGAGTGCTGTTAGTAGGGAAGAAGAAATACTATAAAATTGACGCATCCAAAATGAAAGCAGCATTACAATTTTTAGTTTAAGTTTTCATCATCAATTTATACGCTTTCAAAGTTGAAAAGAGGTGGGGGAGAGGGGTAAGACAGAAAACAGAAAAAATTATTAACAGAACAGTGTTAGCTTGTAGCTTGTTCACATAGCAACTCAAATGAGATAAACAAAAGCGGTTACAGTTTATGAGATTAAGATTTGTTCAGTGAGTTGAGATCACTCACTGAATTAGATGACTAATTATTAATTAATGTAATCAAAATAAAAATTCAGTTACCAAGGGAGTGAGAGGTAAATCACACTCTCTTTCTGTATGCATAAGTCTGGATGGTTTGAATCGTTTGATTGCGATCGCTTCGGCAAATCGTAGTAAATTTGCATCCTTTCAGGCACAAGTTTCTTGGAATATGTCCAGAAAACCACCGTACGGATAGAAGCCCTTCTTTCCGTCCTTCCAATGTACTTGCTCCCTCAAGTGCACGTAAATTCATAAACGCAGTTGGAGGTGACATCAGCAGGGTATTTATCCAGTTTTGAGTGGCTTATAGGAAGAGTGGTGCTGTAAAATGTTATGAGTTTAGCTGCAGGTCGGAAGCTTCTTTTTATTGCACCTTTCAGTCTTTTGTCAATCTTTTGTGACACTGCATCTCCTTTGAATTGGGGGAGGGAGACAAATAAACACACTTTCTTCTTTTCTACAGTTGGGTGTTTTTCTTTCTTATCTTTTTCTCTGCTATACTTCTGTATAAATCCCTTAGGGTATCCATTTTCTCTTAGGCATTTCTCGATGAAATCTAATTCTTCTTCGACCTTGTTTGGTGAACATAGCTTCCTGGCTCTGTCGTGCAAAGTCCTCACTAATTCACGTTTATAGCTTATGGGACAAAAGCTGTTATAGTGAAGATATTGCCCAGTCCAGGTTTCTTTTCTATAGATGAACTGTTCGATCGTGCCTTCGTTTGTTCTTTTTACATTTAGATCCAGGAAATTGAACTCATTATTATGTTCATATTCCATGGTGAATTTGATATTTGGATGGATCTCATTTAGGCGATTATATAATGCCGATGCGTGATCCATGTCGTTGCAAACAACAAATGTGTCATCAACATATCGGCGATAGTAGGTTGTTCCATTGATAGCAGAACTCAGTTGTGTCTGTTCAAGGTAGCCCATGATTATATCAACTAGAATAGGTCCCAGAGGTGAACCTATCGCTACCCCATCAATTTGTCAACAAAGTTGATTGTTGAATTTGAATTTTACATCTCTTGTGCAAAGCAGCAGTAGTCGCTTCATCTTTGTTTTCGGTAATGGTAGTCGATCCGCTTTTTTATTTGTTTACAAATGATATCAATTGTTTCCATCAGTGGTACGTTTGCAAACAAAGAGGTCACATCATACGATACCATGAGTATTGATAACTATCCTTCAGGCTATGGGTCTCAAATTCAATTCGAATTGGCTCTATAGAATCAATCAGCTAACAATCGAGCTAGTAGCTTGTGGTATGGTGAGTCAATCATTGACAAGGTTGGTCTTAAAGGCACATTTGCTTTATGGATTTTTGATGGGCCGTACATAGAGCTTAGATATGAAGGTATCATTTTCTTCCCTCTGATGACAACATCTTCAGAGCTTACTTCACTGTTAGAAGTGAGTCTATTAGAGTTCAACATGAATGAATTTACTGTCTTCCCTGAAGTGACTGCTTGTCATTAGAAGTTTCGGTATTCCGGCGTTAATTTGCACTGGTGTTAATGACAACAGTGAGTTCCGATTGGAACTTAGCACTGGCTTCAACAACAGATCTCCACTTTCTTCTATTTTCTGTCATCCTCTTCATCTGGGTCCACGTCTGCCCATAATCTATCACCTCCTCCTCTACGTCACCCTCGGACAACCCGTTCATTGCTCCACGCTGGGAATCCACTCGAGCAATCGCCTGCATTGCGTGCGATGTAACTCCACGGCTTCTTCAACGTATGCCCTATCAATCCATCTCCATTTTCTCCTACATATTTGTTGACCGATTGCCTCTCGATTGGTTTGCTCCCAGCCAGAGTTTCTTGTCACTGTTTCTTTCTGGCTGGCATTTGATCTTCAATATGGATGATCCAGTGAAGGTGGCAGCTGTTGATAAAAGTCTGCAGTGACCTGTTGGAAATGCATTCGTGACACACACGCAGTGCAAGTCCCTGACACATATGTAGAAGAACTGACAGACTTGACATTGGTGTTGAATAGAATCCGAAGATCTGCAAACTGGTTTCAGATTCGGTGATGATAGCGTGCGTATCTTACTTGTGTTTCCGATTCTGGCTGGCTGGCTGATTAGCTGACTAGCTTTGATATCTTCATCCGTTCCTACTGCCTGTGGTTGAAATGATGCTTCCTAGATAAGATAAGTGAAGGGAGGAGTTAACCTCTGTCAAATCTACACCATCAATGGTGATTGGTGCTGGTTGTTGTTGTTGCGGTTCGTTGGTTATCTTCATCACCTCCATCTCCACCTTCTCTATGTTCACCTAGAGTCCCGTCGTAGCTGCTTCTTCAGCCGGTTAGTTGCTTTTCGCCTGCCTCTATGTCTTCGAGTTTGTGTGACGTTAGACATAAATCATCCACACGCGAAATCCAAATCTGCTACATGTTTCTTACAGTTGTTCCAGCGTAAATCCTGTCTCTACGTTCTCAGCGCACAGTCTGACGCGTAATCCAGTACATCACAATTAAGAATATCGTCGGATAGAACGCTAAAATGTATACCCTTTCAATCGTACGAAAGCAGAATAACCAATTGAAGGAATGTACTGACAATCGGGTTTGTCTTAGTATTTTATGACCGACTTAAAGATATCGTACACCACTATTTTATTCCTTCGTACTCCCGCGAAGTCATTTGGAAACTACTCAAGTACTACGGCGTACCCCAAATATTTATCAACCTTATTCAACAGCTGTACGACAACGGCACATGTCAAGCGATCTACAACGGAAAACTCAGTGAGACTTTTGGAGTAAACACAAGTGGTCACGCAAGGGTGCTTATTATCATCAATGATATTCCTAATTGTGGTGGACTGGACTGGATTATGCGTCGTCAGACAGTGGGAAACGAGAAGACAGGGATATCCTGGACCGACGTGAAGAACCTAGAAGACCTGGATTTCGCGCGTGGATGATTTATGTTTGATGTCACACGAAATCGAGGACTTACAAGCGAAAACCGACAAACTGGTCGAAGAAGCAGCCGGTGAAGACAGGACTCCAGATGAACATAGACAAGACGGAGGTTATGAAAATAACCAACCAAACAACAACAACAGCAGCATCATCAAGCGCCGTTAATCACCATCAACGGGAGGGATTTGAAAGAGGTTACTTCATTCACTTACCTAGGGAAGATTGTCTCAACTACAGGAGGAACGGACGACGATGTCAAATCGAGAATCGGGAAGGCGACAAACACACTCATCAACCTGAAATCAATCTGGAAATCTTCGTCACTCAGCAACACTCAACAACAAAGTGATTCGGATTTTCAATACAAACGTCAAGTGACTTAGTTCTTCTATACGTATGGATCAGAAACTTGGCGGCGGGTCACAAAGAATATTTCCAACAGCCTGTTGCAGACCTTTATCAACAACAACAACAACTGTCTTCCTTCTTTACTGAAGATCAGATGGCTGGAAAGAACAAGAACCAACAAGAAAGTATGGGAATAAACAAACAAAACAAGAACCAATCGCCCGACAAATATGCAGGAGAAAGTAAGTGGAGATGGATGGATTGGACACTCGCTGAGAAGGCCGCTTCTGGTGACATCGCGCGTCAGGCCATCGCTCGAGTGGAACCACATAAGGTTTTGGCGTGAGTATTCTATCACTCAACCACCGAACGCTTCATTACCCTGTACTTTGTGTAAATTTTCCAACAACAACAAAAACAACTATTGGAAAACTTGTAAACCTTTGCTGAACAGGTCCAGGATTGTCGTCCTTCCAGGGCAAGGGGTTTTATGGTGTAGAGAGATATAGAGGAAAAAAAGCTTCACGTGTTCGGATATAGAACACAGTTTATGTCTTTGTTTTTCTATTTCAGTATAAACAGTCATAGACAGTGTTCCTCTTTCCGCGACTATTTCGGTGGTTATCACTACAAATTTCACTTCCAAGCATCGACGTGACATAAAACATGAACTAGTTAGTTCCCATGATGCTTGTAGCATACATAGATGGCACTGAAATTGAAACAAAGTCAAGCATTAAATAAATACCTTGGATTAGTTCTCTCTTCTCTGACCTTTCATGGTGATCCCACATCTTATCAATCAATCTCTAAGAAAATGTTTCGTCTACAAACTTCTACATTAAAAAAATGTTAAAACAATCAGGTACCAAGCAACCTTTAATTCCGCAGTTTGTAAACTGCTGTATTTCACCTTTTGTACCCTATTGCTCTCCATTCATCTTTCCTGGGCTTCTCAAAAACGACTATATCACATATTACGAAGGGTATTAATTGCTGTACATAGAGAAAACGGAGGTGATGAAGATTCCTGGTCAACACCAACAGCAACAACAACAGACAGCAATCAGCCAGCATAAATGGGAGGAACCTGAAAGAAACTACCTCCATTACCTACTTGGGAAGCATCGTTTCAACTACAGGCGGAACTGACGAGGATATCAAAGCAATGATCGGGAAAGCAAGGCAAGCTTTCATTACTCTCAAGTCTGTGTGGAGGTCAACATCATTCAGCGTCAAAAATAAGATCGGGATTTTCAACTCCAATGTGAAGTCAGTACTACTATACGGATCGGAGACTTGGCGTGTCACAAAGAGCACCTCAAACAAGCTACAGACCTTCAATAACAGATGTCTTCGCTCAATACTCAAGATCAGATGGCCGGAAAGGATCAGCAACAAAGATCTCTGGGAGCGAACCAACCAGGAACCGATTGTGACACAAATAGGCAGGAAGAAATGGAGATGGATTGGCCACACTCTGAGGAAACCAGCAAGTGACATCACTAGACAAGCCATTGCTCGAGTGGAACCCGAAAGGGAAGCGACGAGTTGGTCGTCCAAGGGTGACCTGGAGGAGATCATGCGAAGAAGAGATGAAAGCATGTGGGCAGACCTGGAGCCAGGTGAAAACTCTAGCAGAGAACCGAACGCAGTGGAGACGCATGGCTGAAGCCCTATGTTCCTCTAGGAATTAAAGGAAATAATAATAATAATTAATTGCTGTGAGTAAGCCTTGTGGTATGCCACTGCGTGAGCTCGCCACGCCAATATTATAGTCGAGAGACATATAGAATCCTGTACAAAATGGACAAAGGCCATACTGTCAGAACCCCTGCACCGCCTCCCACTCCACTTTATTCACAACTATCCACTTGCATATCATCAGGTAGGACGACAAGTCAATATAAGAAGAAGTAATATGCTCGCACCACCAATAAGTAACAAAATTCTACAATACCCTCCCTAGTTAGCCCGTATTTTATGTGATGGAGACACTCACTGTTAGACGTGAAACATATAAGAAGTTACTACGTAATTAGCAAAGTGAATCGACCCTTTCATCGTTCGTTCATCTTTCTGTAGTTAATTTTATGATGTCACTCTTTCTATCGTTTAATTTATAACTTAGCTATTTTATGTTTAGTTGTTATTACTATTATTACTACAATTTTATGCTTTATGCATATTTTTCTCCTAATCGCATACTGACTGTAATTGCTACATAGCTGCTGGTATAAAAACGTTTTGTTATTATTATTATTATGTAATGTTTATGAATTTTTGTCTTTTTGAGTAAATTAGATGCAATATTGTACTGAATGCTGAAAATTTCTTACTGTGTTTATCATTAGTACTGTTTTTGGAATAAGTAAAAATTATTATTATTATTACCAAATTACGGGGAAATTCTTATAGTCACTCCGAATCCCCTGATGTTACAGATTGTCTTTGAAGACGACTTTTGAACGGTGGAGGAATTAAAAGCTCCTTTCTTTTCCTGTTGCTGAACGAGCGAGTGTTTCACAATTTTACTTATATGCAGTTGAATTCACTCAAAAACGTTTAAGACAAGTATTAACTCTTTTTTATCGTATTTATTCTCACATGATTCCATAATACAGTCTACTACTTTAGATTTTGCGAAATCCAGCCACCCCTCCCGCCCACCATAAAAATGCGAACCTATTCGACTACAAGCAGTTATTATATTATTATTATTGTATCCTTTAATTCCTACAGGAACATAGGGCTTCAGCTATGCGTCTCCATTGCGTTCGGTTCTCTGCTAGGGTCTTCACATAGCTCCACGTCTGCCCAAACGCAATGGCTTGTCTAGTGATGTCACTTGATCGTTTGTTTCCTCAGAGTATGGCCAATCCATCTCCATTTCCTCCTGCCTATTTGTTGCACAATCGGTTCCTGGTTGGCTCGCTCCCAAAGATCCCATTCTGTTGCTGATCTTTTCTGGTCATCTGATCTTGAGTATTGAGCGAAGACATCTAGCTGTTGATGAAGGTCTGTAGTTTGTTTGAGATGCTCTTCATGACGCGCTGGCCAAGTCTCTGATCCGTATTGTGAGTAGCACTGACTGACTTGACATTGGAGTTGAAAATTCGGATCTTATTTTTGATGCTGAGTGCTGTTGACCTCCACACAAACTTGAGAGTCGTGAAAGCTTGTCCTGCTTTTCCGATTCTTGCTTTGATAACTTCGTCAGTAGTGTCCGCCTGTAGTTAGAAATATGCTTTCCAGGTAGGTAAAAGAGGTAGTTTCTTTCAGGTTCCTCCCATTTATGCTGGCTGATTGTTGTCTGTTGATGTTGTTGCTGTTACTGGTGTTGCCCAGGAATTTTCATCACCTCTGTTTTCTCTATATTCACCTGAAGTCTTATCTTCTCTGGATGCTTCTTCTACCAACTTGTTGCTTTTCGCTTGCATGTTTTCCAGTTTGTGTGCAATCAGACATATATCATCGGCGAACTCCAGATCCTCCAAGTTGTTTTTGTGTGGGTCCATTTTATGCCTGTTTCCTCACTGCTCGCCGCTGTTTGTCGCATTATCCAGTCTACACACACACAACCAAACAAGAGAATGCGGCTGTCTTACTGAACTAAACTTAAGAGGGTGGAAACAAAGATTGATAATCACGGAATATACACTTTGGATCAAAGGAATTATTCAGAAGACAGCTGTAATGAAGAAAATTTTCTTTTCGACGAAGTCACTGTCAACTAGACAGCTGTACATTCGTGTATTTATAACAAATGGATGGGAAAGTTCCAGAAAAACTTCCGGTTAAGGGTAAAATTAATAAAATTACAATTGCGAATTAAAATGCAATAATAATAAACAGGGAAGGGGACGGATAAAACTCAAACAAAGTAGCATCATAATTACTGAGAAGATTGACATTGATTGTGCCATTAGGGAGTTGAAAATGTAGAAATAACAAAATAGACAAACAGGATGTTTGGATAAAAAAATCGAGTGAGAACATAACTAATGTGACGAATAATTGTTTATGCAATCAGGGATTATGATGCTACTTTGTTTCAGTGATTTTTGACCCATCCTCCTGTTTATTATGGCATTTAAATACCTTCTTATTGTAATTTTATTAATTTGACCCTTAACCGGATATTATACTGGAACTTTGCCACCCATTTATTATCATAAATACACGAATGTACAGCTGTCTAGGTGACGGTGACTTCATCGAAAAGAAAATTGTTTTCTTCGCTGCAACTGTCTTCATAAAGATTGATAAATGAGGCTTTGTATATCGAATCATGCCAAGTAATCCACAAAGGGAAACTCACGGAATCTTTCGAAGAAGTGAAGATGGGAGTAAGACAAGCTGGCTGCCTACTATCGCCAATGATTTTCCTGACTGCAGTAGACTGGATAATGCGACAAACAGTTGGCAATGAGGAAACAGGCATAAAATGGACTCACACAAAAAAGAACTCACAGGATCTGGACTTCGCCGATGATATATGTCTGATTTCCCACAAACAAGAAGATATGCAAGCAATAAGCAACAAGTTTGCAGAAGAAGCATCAAATATAGGACTTCAGGTGAACATAGAGAAAACAGAGGTAATGAAGATTCGTGGACAAGAACAACAACAACAGAAAACGATCAGCATAAATGGGAGGAACCTGAAAGAAGCAACCTCTTTTACCTACCTGGAAAGCATCGTTTCAACTACAGGTGGACACTACTGAAGAAGTTATCAATGCAAAGATTGGGAAAGCAAGACAAGCTTTCATTACTCTCAAGTCTGTGTGGAGGTCAACAGACAGCACTCTGCATCAAAAATAAGATCCGGATTTCCAACTCCAATGTGAAGTCAGTCAGTGCCAATCACTATACGGATCAGAGACTTGGCCAGCGCGTCATGAAGAGCATCTCAAACAAACTACAGACCTTCATCAACAGCTAGATGTCTTCGCTCAATACTCAAGATCAGATGGTCGGCCAGAAAAGATCAGCAATGGGGGCCTGTGGGAGTAAACCAACCAGGAAGAAATGGAGGTGGATTGGATTGGCCATACTCTGAGGAAACAAACCATTAAGTGAGTGACATCAAAAGCCAGGCCATTGCTCGAGTGGAACCCGAAGGAGAAGCGGCGAGTTGGTTGTGAGTGCGAGGGTGTGTGACTTACAGGAGGTCATGTGAAGAGGAGATGAAATAATGTGGGCAGACTTGGAGCCAGGTGAAAACTTAGGCAGAGAACCGAACGCAATGGAGACGTGCGCGGCTGAAGCCCTATGTTCCTGTAGGAATTAAAGGAAACAATAATAATAATAATAAAATCGAATCAAGTGAGAATGTGGACATTAGAAAAATCATTGAACACCTGTCCACCTGGAACATCTGGAATATTCTACTTTCCAAATAAGATGAATGTGAAAGCAGAACGAGAATTATTTAGCAAGAAAAAAACAGAAATAATAATAATCAACTTTCGAAGTTGTGTAGTTACAAGTGAACTGATATACTAATGAACAATAAAAAGGAAAGTGTGTTCGAAATGTAGTTCACTGTATATGATACTGTTCCCCTGTGTCTATGGGTGTGTGTGTGTGTGTAATATATCTAATAAGCAAATTAATATGGAATTTGCCTAGAATTCGTTTTAATGGACAGCACTGCTATTTCATCTCTGTTAATTCGTACACACGTTTATTTACTTAATTATAAAAACGAAGGGAAACTATGATAGGTGGGATGAATAACCTACTGCCAGAGATGTCAAAATTTTGAAGTGTTTTGATATATATTACTATTATCCCTATTACATATATATATGTAAATATTTTCTATAGTTTGGTTTGTAAGGGTTAGTTTTGTTTATTTACGAGTTGATCACGCACAGATTGATATCAGTTAGAGAGAAGCATTGAAAACCAGCATTGCGGGGAGTACTGCCAGACAGCCAGCTGTTTCATCAGCCTAGTTTGGGAATGTAGTGAGAAGTCGTGACCAGTGAGGTCGTCCATCGAGATGTTACGTGTGAGGATGGATGTCTCACCGTCGACATTCTGTCAAACTGCCTGTTTTCGTCATAGAAATTTGCACATATGTGCGGCAGTTCAAGTCGCCACACTCCCTCCATCATGTAGCACACAAAGCAAGAGAAGAAAGTAGGAGAAATGCATATTAGAGATAGTAAACAGAGGTGTGAGACAAAGGAATAGTAATAACGAAGAACAATATAGTTTCATTGGAAATCATTGAGAACAATTTTGAGCCAGCCATATCACCAATTGTTTCCAGCCGTCATCAGTTATTACCGTCCTGAGGACCCCAACCAATCAGGAAGTCTACACCTTCCTATATGGCTGGCTGACTTAAACTAACTGTTGTGGATTTCATTGACTGGTGAAGAAGTCATGTTTTGGTTTGACCGCCACTAGCTCTCTCTTTACCAGCCTGACCCTTT